>OY754329.1:8248307-8688268 GCA_963573305.1 Pyrrhosoma nymphula
TTCAAAAATCAATGTATCTTAACAGTGCCTTGTGTATATATTTATCACTCAGTAATTTATGCAAAACAACACTTTGGTGACCTTGTAAAAAATTATAGTATACATACACATAATAACAGAAGATGTAATGACCTACATGTGACACAAAAAAGTTTTACCAAGACCTCCAAAGGACCTCGTGCAATGTGCACTAAATTGTATAATCATTTACCTGCCCGCTTGAAAAACAAAGAGAGACTATCTGTATTCAAAAGACTGGTTTTTACATATCTTGTGGAAAATTGCTTCTACAACATCGGGGAATACCTAAGTTCATAAGTCTTGTATTTTAATCATTGTAATATTTGAATCTTCTTATAGTTATATTTTTTATGTATTTATATTTGACGTGTCCTATACACTTGCCTTATGTATAAATATACTGTGTATTGTGTCTTTGGACAAATAAAATTATTATTATTATTATGAATATAGCAATAACAATGTGGCTGCTGTTGAAATCTACTTTTTGCTCGTGTTGACCTGGAATATTTCCATGTGTGTCTTAGTATTACAGTAATATATAGACAATCTGAGTTGTTTATCTTTATTTTCCATAGATTGCAATTGTGATGCAAGAGGAACACTACCTGGAGTGTGTGGGAAAGATGCAGGAAATTGCTTGTGCCGAGAGGGCTATGGAGGACCACGGTGTGATCAGTGTCTACCTGGTTACTTTGGATATCCTGACTGTCGGCCTTGTGACTGTAGTGCACAAGGAAGTGCTTCATCAGTTTGCGATGCATCCGGCCGTTGTCCGTGCCTCCCCAACTTTGCTGGAAGGACATGCGATCAGTGCAGTCCAGGCTACTTTCAATATCCTGAATGCCTTGGTATGATATTAGTTTACGTTGACTATTCCAATAGTTTCTATCATAATTTTTTCTTCTGTGTAGAATAAAAATAGTAAGAATATTTTACAAATTAAATTTATCTCAATAAGTCAGCACCAAGGAGTGCTAAGTCAACGTTATATTTCTTGACTGGCCATCCTATTTCCTACCACAACTTAAAATGGCATTAGTTGTATCACTACCCATGAATTTCAAACCTGTCTTATCCCCAATTTCTGAATTTGGTTTAATTTTGAGTTTATTATGAATAATTAACATTGCATAAGTGGGAATCAATTAGTAAATCACTTGAGGCACCCATAAAATACCATTTTAGCCCAATAATCAAGTTTCCCTTCTTATCAGGAACCACCTCTCCTGGAATTACTCCCTGGATGCTTATTGGCAAAATTATTGCACTGGAAAAAATCACAGCCAGGAGAAGAAAGTTGACTTGGCAAATAAAAATGATTTAACGATAGGTTTCCGTTAAAAAAAATCATTTATTGTCATATAATACGATAGTTAAAAAATAAATACACTTCACATGACAAATTGATTTTTGCAGTAATGCTTGCATGAACTTAACAATTAATATGAAACTAACCCACATAAATGGTTCCTAACTCCTGCACAGAAAAACCCGGGAAAAAATGAAACACATTAATTAAACACCCTTAGAGAATCTTGAAATCACTAAATTACTTGCGAAAACAACATTCAAGGGAGAGAACTTGATAAAAATATTTTTTGCTAATGGCCTCACTAAGTACCTATGTTAAACTTGTTTCGGCAGTCAGAGGTGAAATTTTTATCAAATTCTAAAATTAGAGGAAATGAACGAGGTATATGTGTAATAATAATAATAATAATAATGATTTTATTTCTGTTGGTTACAAGGTAACATAGAAATCGTCAAAACAATGGTAAATTAAGATAGCGTTAAGGTTAAAAAATAAAGACACAACAGGACTTACAATCAGTAAAAGAAAAAATATAAAAAATAAAATAAGTTCAAGTATGACAACAATCACACTTAGATGCCATGAACTCAGAAATGCAATAATAAGCTTTTTCAAGAAGTAGATTCTTTACAAGGTTCTTGAACACTGGCAGAGAGGAAAGTGATTTAATATCAGATGGTAATTTGTTATAAATTATTGAGGCTGCATGATGAGGACCATGCAGAGAAAGGGAGATGGAGGCTTGGGATAAGTGGATGTTAGTACTGTTTCGTGTGTGGTAGGAGTGCACATCATGGTGAGAGGAGAATATTTGGGGGTTTTGTTTGACAAATAAGGCACAGTTAAGTATATAAAGGGATGGAAGTGTGAGGATGGTGTGGTTCTTAAAAAAGGTCTGCCGGGAGTACGTAGGGGGAGATGAAGCATTGCCTTAACCCTTTCGCTACGAACGACGTGATAGAGCGTCGTAAATTTTTCGACGCAAACGAACGAACGACGTGATAGCACGTCGTGCCGCTAAGCTAGCCCCAAGCAAGCCTTAAAGGTGTGTATTATAAACAGGGATGCGACCCGAAAAGGCACCCGAACTCAGAGTCCGACCCTTCACCGCGGTTGGTTTATGGCACCAACTGACCAGTCATACTATAGTTTTTAACTTCTAAAAGTTAAACATTAATCGCACAATTGTGTTCGTCTTTGTGTTGTACTATTCACGTTGATAAAAATAGGTTTTTAAACAAAGTCATACAATATATATTAACCATTTTACGTGAATTAGTAAACCAAGCCAGTTTAATATACATTAAATTACTAAAGCACGTAAAATGGTTAAAACTTATCGTATTACTGCGATTAAAAAACCATTTTCATCAGTGTGGGTAGCGCGACACAAAGACGAACGTAATTGTGCGATTAATGTTTCACTTTAAAAAGTTATAAACTATGGTATGACTGTTCAGTTGGTGCCATAAACGTCTTATAAAGGATTTCTTCTCGGGACCCTTTCTCGGTTCGCGGGACCCTTTCTCGGCTCGACCCTTTCTCGCAGTGCAAGCCCCACTCACAGCAGGGGTCCGCGGTCAGTTGCTTGCTGGTGTTGTGGAATAACAAACTTAAAGGTTTTTGTGTTATTGGCAAATTGAGCATTATAAGTGCATTGCTTATGTTTAGAACTACAACCACAAATTTTAAACGGAGTTCTACTGTTATTTTTAACGTAGTTTGTGTGTAAAGGAATCTTTACCATTGATACGATTTTTGTTGCTAAAGAGCTTAATATTAACGATAGAATTTCGTTTAAAAGCTGTAAATTCATTGTAAAACAAGAATAATTCATTTCCGATTAAATAAATATCGAGGCTGTAAGAACAGTGTTTTTAAGCAAAACCATCACATAAAAAATAGTTGACCGCGACCGCATGCCGTAGTGGGCACCCTTAGCGGAAAAGGGCAGAGATTATCTCAGCCCGGTGGCCGAGCAAAAGGTTCAACACCCCTCTGGCCCCAGACCCAAGTTAGGGAAATAGGTACGGGTGAAGATCCTAGCGTAGTGAAAGCTCCGTACTGGCAAAGCAAAAAAGTTTTCCACGTCCCCGTCGCGAAAGGGTTAATGGCCTGCTTTTGGAGGGAAAATATCTTGTGGGAAAGGTTGTCATTACCCCAGAATTAATGTGAAAGGGAGGAAGACAGTAGGAGGGCATGAAGACGCAGGGAGAATATACGAAGATTTGAAGCAGGGCCAGATATCTTAAAAATCTCATTTCTTAAGTGCTCCTTTTATTTCCTAAGATGGCTACGTCAACAACAATTGATTACATCTTATGTGCTTTTTACAAATAATCAAACTGCAACGAACAATAACCAATGCCTGGCACACACATTTTAGATTTAACTTTTAATAAGATATAGGGATTGATTTTGAGGAGTGAAGTACAGTACTTCTGTCCATGAACCAAACAGGGATGGTAGAACACCTTGAATGAATGCATGAAACACTAGAGGTGGTAGAGCTCATCTCAAGTTCCTGAGTGAAGCATTAGCCACACTATATAAGGCATGAGGAGGTTCAACATGTAGGTTCTTTCAAGCTAACATAATTATATCCAAGGGTTTTGTATTATTGTAAAATTTTAATGATGAATTTGTTTCAAAAATTAAGTATTGCAGCAGTAACACATATTAAAAAGACCTAATAAAATGGGTCAACTGCATGTTAATTAGGAAGTAATGAAATCACGTGAGGCATGTATCACTCAATTACTATAATTATATTTCAAATTGATTGAAATAGATAATACATGATGGTGACATACATGACCAGCCTTCAACGGTTTTTCCAAAAATCAATAAATCAAGCAATGAAAAACAAAAACTTCACTTTTCCTCAGACTATACTTTTTTGTCAAATGACTTTTCCTCTACAGCATCCAATGGATACTAAAATACTGGACAAATAAAGTTCTTAGGGGGCAATTCTGTAACTGGAGCATTACTTTTCGCCGGCGTTATTCCTCGTCCACAAATTACGTCTGTTCCGATTCTGTGAATTCTGCCACGCTATGTTCCGCCGATTTTGAGGGTGTTAACAACGCTGTCACAATGTCAGAGAACAGTATGAGAAATTATAAGGGGAAAGACCAACACATATTTCTTTTATTTTATTCTAATATATTGGTTTTGCCCATATTTTTTTATTGATTCTCGATGTAGATTTATTTGCGCCTGATATTGTAGATGAAGCGCATGATTGTCTAATGATTTATTGGCAAGAACAAAAAAAGTAATTAGAAACACCAAGTGCGCTGCTATCACCAGGAATGATTGTTAAACATGCAAAAATGCAAGTATTCAAAAGTTAAGAAAAAGAGTGTGAGGCAGCGAATCTTCTCTTTATTTGATTACAATAATAATTCACAAGATATATTCTCTAATCAAATTGAACAAACTCAGGGGGTGTGCCAAAGGACATTTGAATTTAAAAAATTAAGGACTGCCCTAATGAACTTGCTAGGAGTTAAACAAATGTACTGCTAGTACTTGACATCCAGTGCTTGAACTTAACAAATGTTTAAGAAGCCATCTGATGGATGATGGGAAGTTATAGGGAAGGGCTATGGTGTAGACTGCTAAAGGGTCAGAGAGTGGTTTTTAATCTACATCTTTTCTTTCAGCTTGCAACTGCCATCCGTATGGAGCCATTGGAGTTTCTTGTGACAATGAGGGCAAATGCCAGTGCAAACCAAACTTTGATGGAATCACTTGTGATGCATGCCAGGAGGGTTTCTACAATTTTCCGATCTGTGAAGGTTAGTTTCCCGGTGTTCTGGTTTTTGACAATCACAATCCTATAAGTGCTTATATGTGGTGCTTATCACGTATACATTAACAGTTGATCTCTTCTGGAAGCTTTTCATGCTGTTTTTGAGCTGTCATTGATTCCATGTTGTCCTTATTTTGATGTCAATGCCTGCAGCTGTTTCCTGATTGTTGATGTAATTTTGGTGTAAATTTTGAGTAAGCCATTTCGTGCTAATTGTGCTGTTTCCTCTGTCTATTTATTGAATTGCAGGAAATTAGAACTGTAAAAAGTGTAAATAATATAATGAAATATGTCATAGATTGTCGAGAAGTTCTAAGAGTATTAAAAAAACCTATGGTACATTTCAAATTTTCACTTTACCTCAGCACTTATGGATAGCAGTGTTGCCGGCTGGCTCTACATCTCACTCCCTCTCTCTCTCTCTCCCACCCCCCACCCCACCCCCATTTCCTCCCCTCTTGCGCTGCCATTAGCAATCCTACCCAAAGATATTGACTCATCATCTACCTAGAATATTAACAGATAGACTGGTAGAGATAGAGGATAGAGGCGAACTTTTCTCGGTGGACACCTGTGTCCACAGAAAAAAGTTCGCCTTTATGCGCTAAGTGACCGCTGTTTTCATACTTGGGCACCTTTTTTGTGCCCACTATAGCCCTCGTTTATGATCTCATTACTTCGTTTTTTTTGTTTTTTTTTTACTTCACATTTTTTAGCGGTCATGGATAATATCCAGTGAGAAATAGGTGGTGGAATCAACGTGGGACCAACGTAGAAATTCCGGTGAAGAGTAGGTGGAAATAAAACGTGGATACCACATGATTTTCGTCGTGGGATCAATGTAGAACGCACGTGGAAATTTGGTGGATAAGTTAAAGAATAATCTTTTCCAACGAATAATAAAATACTATTATTATTATGACCGCTAGACAGAATTGCCTGCAAAATTTATGGCTGATTTGGATTCGTATTCAACGAAAAAAAATACGGGTGCTCCCAGGTGCGAATTCATATTGCTAACTCACGCTTCCTAGCACCTTAACCCACTCGGCCATGCCGGTTCTTGGAAATGAGATGGTGAAGCAAAGAACTTAATTCCTGTGGATTCATGGCCAGCATGGCCAGGAATATAAATTATTCTATATGTATTCATGCTTGGTGTAGAGAAAACCATTTACAAATATTTTGTACCAAGATATTAAGTAATGCAGATGTTCACAAGTGCTTGAAAATGGCTGTTAGAATCATACGAAAGCAGGTAATATTATCGTTGAGCAAAATATTAATTCTGGTTCGTTACTATTGTACCAAAATTCATATTAAAGGCCGTTTTACATTATGAAAGATTTTGTACAAACGAATGTACGTGAGATAGTACGTTTTTCTCAACTAAATTAGAACAGGTTCTATTTTCCATTCAGGCATTCAAGACATTCACAAAAGTGTTTCATGTCATTTGCCGCTTTACACGTGATACATTTTGCCTCATGCAAGACTTCACGGAAGAGTTTGTACAAACTAATGTACCGTGTAAAACGGCGCCTTGCACGCTTGCATCTTGAAATAAATAATATATGCTGCATGCATGTATGGTATATAACATTCGTATGTCATAATGGAGATACCTCTTCGTAATCGTTTATTCTATTATGCATAAATCTAATCCAGTTCCACGAATAACGTAATTGCAAAATACAATTTCCGATGCATTTTCAGATAGCTAGCGCTGTTTCAGGATGATAAACCACATAAACTATGAAACGTCACCAGGGTTATTTTCCATGAAGTAGAAATTTTGTTGAATATTTAATATTATTCACCATCACCATAGATCCACTTAAGTCAACGTGGGTTCCACGTTGATGCCACCACCCATTTCTCACCTTCAATGTCTCTTTTTTGGTCTACCGCTGTATTGGACATTGAAGTCCAGTAAATGCTTTTATTCCGTTTATCATTTGTTTCTACCAAGAGACTCTTTCCTTCCTCTCTGTACGGAATAAGGCATCCGTGGAGAATGTTCTCTCGCTGGTATACACTCACACTCGCAGCTCCTACCTTTTTCGACCCCTCTTATTAGCGGGGGGGACCTTGCCATTATCTCGGACCCTGGGGGCAGTTATGCTCCACCCTTCGCAGATTTACAACCTTTCAAGCGGCATGGGTTCGAGGTCAACTAATTGTTTGTCTGTTGGTGTTAATACATGTATGTTTGTTGCTTGCTCTCAAATTGTAGACTTTGAAGCGAATTTATCAAATGCATTTACAAATTTTAAACGAAACTCTACCATCAATATTAACATTATCAAGAATTCGTATGTTATTTATCTTGATATCAAGATTTCAGTTTTTATTGATGGCAGGATTTTGCGTAAAAGTTGTATACACTCACCATAAAACAAGGAGTTCAATTCTGATTTTATATTTTTTGTGAAAGCAACAAATATTTATTTGGCAAAATCACTGAATAAACAATCATATGACCGCGGATCCTTGCCATACAAAGAGGGTGCTAATAAGAGAAAGGGTCCAGGTACCTGCTCGCTGATTTCGAGGGAAAGGCCTGATCCCTGCAGGGTTGGGTCCCGAAACGTAGAACGCTGTGTACCTGCGAACACCAGAAATGGGGGAAAGCATAGCGTCGCATATGTGCAACGTTTGTTCGTTTGCGTAGAAAAATCTCCGTCGCATATTTTCGACGATCGTCTTCCTGGTGAGGAAATCTACTGTCGCAAATATCTGACGTTTGTAGTGAAAGGGTTAAAGAAATTTTGAGTGGCCGGGTAAATCATGGGAGTAAAATGCCGAACGACGAAAATGTGCACGTCCCACCGAACTTCATGAAATTTTACGATGCCAAGGGTAGATTTAACCGGTGGTTACAGCGTTTGGAAGGAGCCTTTAAAATTTATAAAATCACTGCTTATATGCCTGGCAGGGCTACCAACATAACATTACACTTAGTGTAACAGATCTGCCACCTGACAACAGATTTTACAACAAATTGGACTCATGTTGAAATGACTTTTATACTAAAAATTGACCTTGAAATGGCCTTTAAGGGCAGCTCAAAGTCAAAGTCCTGGTCACCGTTGGATGTCCCCCTTCAAACCATACAACCTTTGTATTTAACATTTTTCTCTTTCTCTTGTACTTTAAGAAATATTTAGGTGTGTCGTTTAAAATGGCCCACCCTGTATATGTATATCAGCCGCACGGAATGTGTTAATGGCGTGGAAAGACCTTATATTCTGACAGTTGGAATGCCATCACCTGTAGTGAACTTATTGCCTAGATTCCAAATGACATTCAGTAGTTCTGAATCAGAACATGGATAAAGAAACAAGGAGTTTAAAAAAAATAGATTTTATTGACAAGGTACATTACAATAAATATTATTCGTATGTTACACAAGTGCTTGGGGTTCCTTTGAGATTTACCCACAATTACATTACTCTTTTAATTTTAATATTGATGAGGCTAAATATTAAAAATTATTCAAATGAAATGTTACTTCACATTTTTTTTCAATTCCTGTCATTTCTTTACATTACAGTGTATTTATTTAACTTCTTCTTTTACTTTGTTTATATTTATAAATTTTCTCATTTTACTTAGAGGGATTTGATGCTTGGCTCTGCTTTGTCAAATTAGGTGCTTTGTGTGATAAAAAGAAATCATGTAGGGCAGTGGTAGTTTGAAAATTAACATCAAGATATTACCTTGAGAATTATATTGTCCTCGGACATTCTATCACCACTCTCAAACGGCTCTTTTTTTTCAGAATGCAATTGTGATCCATCGGGAGTGGTGGAGTCATTCACTGGCTGTGGCTCATTGCCCCCTGGCGAACTCTGTCAGTGCAAGGAACACGTGCGAGGTAGAATATGCAATGAGTGCGAGCCACTTTACTGGAATCTTCTGGCACCCAACCCAGCTGGATGTGAAGGTCTGTACGCCTTTTATCATGACCATCTTCTTTTTTGTGATGAAGCCCATGGATATTGTAATCCTTCTGGTGTGAATTAATTATTATTATTTTAGTACATACAGTAGAGCACTGATTATCCGACATTCGATCAACTGACAGATTATCCGACAATCAATTCCTAAACAACCCCCTACCCTACTCTTCCGTCCCCTCTCCTCTCTCCCTCCCCATCTACCACTGCTTTTGTTCGCACTTGCAGCCAGTGGCTGTTTTCAAGTCTATAAAAATTTCTACATTTTGCCCTCACAAAAGTTTTTCCTGGAGCAGGGTATTCAGTTATACACATGACAGTGCTGCATTATACATAGTGAATCACGACCCAGGCAAGCGGGCTGATATTGCTTCCGTGGCCATTTTATATTTGCTAAGTTTTCTTCAGGAAAATAATTGACTCAAAATGTCTAATTCTTCGGAAAAGAGAGAGTGCATCGTGTTAGAGGAGTTGAGGATAATAAAAAGGGCACCCAAAGGAGACTCGGAGGCTAACATAACTCTGAACGGCTCAGTCATGATTGAACGAATTGTATGGACATAAGATTTTTAGAAAAGCAACATTAGATAAAAACTAAAATATATAAAGCAAAACGCAAAATGGAGCAACAGATTTTTTAAATGTTTTGTAGATGATTGCATGAAGTCAGAATTATATGTTCCTTAAAACTTATTAAAGTCACTGGCTATGTCCTGTGAGAAGCCTTCATTGTATGATTAAAGAATACAGTAGAAACCCAATAATACGAAGTCAGCGGGACTGAAAAATTAGTGCTTCATATTATCGAGTTTCGTTACATCGAACCTTTTAAACGAATCGGGAAAAAATAGTTATTTTTCCCCTCTAACTGTTGTGGTATTGTGCAATGTTTTAAAACCATTTTTGGTCGTTATTAATGTAAGAATTCTTAAAAGTGCCTTTATATCATAAAACTTTGTGTCATAAAGGATCGTAAAATATAACTATCACCTCGTAGTTTTGCTATGCAATCGATTTAAGTCTGCGAGAAAAAAAATTTAAATTCATGATAGCAGCATGATATCACTCCTTATGAATAATCTGAGATTGGCCAAATCACGTAATTTTGCTTCTGAGACTCATGTCAAGGTTGCTGATGCACACTTATATGATGACAACTCCTGAGAATCAGTATAGAGACCTGCAGGCGGTTGGAAAATCTGAACTACTCTCACGGGCTGTGTGCGAGAGACAGAGAGACACTCTCTTCCCTCTCCCCCATCTAAGTGGTGGGAAGGGCAAAAGGGGAAGGGGAGCGCGCACCGCACTTGAGCACTGGATGGATGAGTGATCTTCCATTTTGCTGAAACCACTGTTTTCCTGAGGCCAACTACGCAGACTATTTTCCGAAGTATACCCCTTCTCTCAGAAGTTCAGTGTGCAAGTGCCTGACTGGAGGACGGGTGACTGGGCGAATGGGCATGCACAGGCACCTACCTCTCTCGGGCAGGCGCAGACTCTGGCCAATCAAAAAAAAATGGTTTATGATCCACCCTAATGCGCATTCCTAAAATTTTACTGGGTTCCATTGTCATTTTCAACACTTACGGGAGTTTTTCACAAAAAAAGAAGTTAAATGGAGTGACGGAAAGCCACATTTACCTTCGGTAAGTAGCCAGGGTGTCCAGCACTCTGGAAAATCAGGAAATATCGGGGAATTTCAGTTTCACTGGAAATATCAGGGAAATAACTAATTGACTCTGGAATTTTCGGTGGTGTCAATGTATAAAACAGCAGCGGCAATGATGTGCCGTTTTTGGCAAGTCGCTAAGTTAAATTTCCCTTGCGTTGTCGCATTTTGCATTACTGTAATCACCGTGAGTAGGTTGGTACAATGTTTTCTTTACATTGTGTTCTTAGTGGTCATAGTATATAAATCAGCGGCGTAAAGAACATGCCTTTATTGGCAAGTTGAAAAGTCAGATTTCCCTTCTGTTATCCCATTTAGCATTCCTGCAATCACCATGTGCACAATGTATTCTATATACATTGTGTTCTTAGTGGTCATTTCATTACTCGCTGAAGCGCCCAAGTGGACGCTGTACACTGCACACAATAAATTGTGCATTTAAAGCTGGTATGAAGGAAACTGGATAGGATATCAATCCATTCCTTCATACACTGTACTGTTCAATTTTTTTATTTTTCTATTCTCCAACACGTAGAGCTGACTTCAAGCAAATCACTCATTCTGACTGTCTTCCAAAGTTTTATTTAGGTGGTTAGAAAATGAAATGGTTGCACTCAGAGCCCTTGATATTCTTCCAGCCTTACGAAATTATGTCAAGAGCTTTCAGGTTGATGAGAAAAGCAATAAATTTCGAGCGAGTTTCAAATTAATTAAGTGTACCATCCAAGACAAAATGTTGGGTCCTAAACTGGCTTTCTTTGCAAAAGCTGCGACGGAGCGGGAACCTTTTTTGAGGGAATTACAATCCAGTAAGCCTATGGCTCTGTTCCTGTTTTTGGCAATCACTGATTTGTTGAAAACTGTAATGGCAAGATTTGTCAGGCTGGAGGTTTTGGCATCTGGAAACGTGCAGTATATTGATTTGAATAAAGTTGAAAATCTGATTCCAGCTAAAGATCTTAATGTTGGATATGCAACCAAAAGAGCCTTGAGAGATTACAGTCACAAAGACAAGGATATTCGTCTCTTCAAAAATGAATGTCTTCCTAGAGAAATTGGTAGGGAAACTCATAGAAAGATAGCCCTTGGCTTTACATCTGACTAATGGAATATCATGCCTGGTTACTGCAGTTTCTCTGTCCCCTCAGGTTGCACACCAATGCCTCTCAAATACATTAGAGATGTAGATTCAAATTCATTGAATACAACTGGATGTCTGGGGTGACAGCAGATGCTCTTGAACAAAAGTTCAAGGCATAAGCATTGACATTGTCAAACAGAAACTTAAAGTCATTCAAAAGGTCTGAAGAATGCCTAGACAACTTTTGGCGTGAATTGATTTCATTACATGCATCCGAGAGTTTTCATGATCTCGTGAGACTCGTTAAAATTGTGTTGATTCTGTCACATGGGAATTCAGATATCGAGAGAGGGTTTTCCGTAAATAGGGAATGTCATGCTGTTAACCAGAATGAACTGTCTCTGATTGCACAGAGAAGAATTTATGACTCTGATAAAGCTGCAGGAGGCTTGGATAATTTTCAGGTAATGAAAGATCTCATGCATGCTATAAGAAATTCCACTCCTATTATGAGGATTACGTTGAGAGAGAGAAACAATGTGATACTGAAAAATCTAGGGAGAGAGAAGGAAATAAAAGGTTGACTCAAGAGATTAAAGAACTTGTGACAAAGAAACAGAGGGTTTTGTCAAATGCTCGGCTTGAGAGTGAGTCAATAGACAACCAAATCAAAGATATGAGAAAACAGTAAAGAAAGTTTAATTTTATTGTTTCCAAAATTAATGTTTGTTTTATAAGATATACAAATTTGTGTAAATTTTAATTCTACAAGTAGTCTGCATGTGTCATACTGGCAGAAAATCCTTCAATTTTCGAAAGTTGTTAAGTATTTTATATCAAAGTAACTCATGACCAAGTTATTATTTGGCTTTAATGCAACTGTGTACCTGAGTACCAGCATTTGGTAATATTTACTCAAAGAAAGAGTAGAGATCTGATTTTGTCATAAGGTCAGTGGCGGATACATATTGGAGGCACGCGTCCTCCCCTTGCGGGGCCGCCCGCATTGCCGCCGGCGCCGCCCCCGCCAGTCAACCCACACACTATTCGTTCGTGTCTTTCGTCAGTCGACTCTGAGTCAAGTTATCGAGTAGTTGTACTTTCTTATGTAGCACTTGCGCGCGTCCGCATCATCGTATTTTATACATTTCTGTATGGCACATAGATAGCTAACCTACAAGAAAAGTCGCGGCCATTCTAGTGATCTCGATACGTTATTTTGTCTGGCATTTGTTCGAGAAAAGTCACGAATATTTTACTGTTAGTATTTGTTCACACTCCTTAAAAGTCTGGAAGCGAACATTCTGGCACCGAAAGTTCTCGAAACAACCGAGCTACATATATAAGGGAAGCAGAGTCGCTGCCAGGCAGTCAGTTTGAAAGCTACAATCGTCACGATAACTTGCATTTTTGCCCTTGAATTTTTTCTGTATCCGCCACTGCATAAGGTACATGGTTATTTTTTGTGTCGTTGGATTTTTTGTTTAACTCTAAGAAAGGGTTGTGATCTGGTTTGGTGACAAAAAACATGAATTTTTTTAATGTCATCGTATTTTTTGTTTTCCTTCCTTTTATACTCCCAAACTAGTTATTATTTGGGTCTGATGTAATCTTGTACCTGAATACCAGTATGATACATTTAACGCAAAGAAAGGGTTGTGATCTGATTTTGTTGTAAATTTTTTGAATATGTTCTATGATGCTGGAATTTTTGTTTTTTTTTCCTTTTTCCCACCCTAGATGATTTCCCTGGAAAATAAGTAAATTACTTCAGTTTTTTAAGCTGATGATCATTTTATATCAATGCTACTCATAGCAAAGTCTGGTTGTAATGTAACCTTGTTCCTGAGCACCAGCATGATAATGTTTAACTCTAGGAAAGGGTGGTGATGCGATTTTATCACGAACTATATGAAACTGTTGTTTGATGTTGGGTTTTTTGTTTATTTTTCTCCAAATACACAGGATTTGGTTTATTTTGTCCAAGTGTGCAATATTTTCAATAATCCTTATGTTTCATCACACAAAACATACCCAATGGTCTCTTGTACTTAACAAGAAAAAATTAATATTTCCTCTGGAAAAATAAAAATTATGCCTGGAAAACCTGGAAATCTCAGGGAATTTTCAAATGTCAAGCTGCTGGACATCCTGGTAGTGTGATCCTAGACCATAAAGGGATGCTTAGTGAGCCGTAGTAACATGTATCTCCTTCACATTTATTTTGAAAGCTACATCTTATATCGTATATTATTTTAATTATTTGAAGCAACGAGTAATTGACGAGAACAAATAGCACGAATCATATTGAATCATAATCATTGACATGAACCCTAATGCCATTGGTTGGCTATAGCTTGGGATGGAGGAATCAGACTCTTGATGAGCGGTAGTCGTGAAAATGTGTATCAGCTACATTGACAGGAGTCTGAAAAGTTAGAAACATTTGAGGCAAATTTTACCAATCAGCATAGCCCCAAAATCCTCCCAATGATGGTATTACATTGCTATCATTAATTAAAACACTTACTGCTAGGCAAGTACCCGAGGTAGTACATACAGTAATACAGTGGGTACGTAAAAATGGGATGCATAGCACATCTGATAATAAAATTCACCAATCAACGGATACTAATTTCAGTTGGTGAAATGTTTCGGAGAAGTTAATGGAATGAAAGATTGCCCTATAAATCTAATGGTTGGAAAAAAAACAAGTATTCCAATGTAATATGGGTGGAAATCATGGCGCTGAAACCAAGGCCACAACTACCTCAAAATTATATATGAATAGTTAATCCATCACTTTTGGCTATCGGATTTGGCTTCCTCCTATATTAGCATGGACAATCGGTGCTGTACTCTACAATAAAAAGAAACACTTTCCAGCAGTCAGTGATAGGAGGGCTTGCTTGCTGTTCAAATATCAGTTGTTTCAATGGTGAAGGCTTCTTGGCCTCTGGTTTTTGAGACAGAGGACTCGATCATATGTGATATCAAATTGAGAAACTTTTCTATTTTTTAATGTTATTAATACTTCTTTCTGATGACTGTATATTGTTAATTTTAGACTGTGACTGCTTTACACCTGGCGTGATGGGAGGAATTGGGGAGTGTGATGAGAAGACTGGTCAGTGCATTTGCAAATCGTCTGTTGGTTCTCGGAGGTGTGACGTATGTAAGGATGGAACTTATAACCTAATGGAGAAGAACTTATTTGGATGCATTGGTAATTATTCTGAAGTTTCTGCCCTTCATCCCTTCCTATAATTAGGTAATATGTTGTTCCAATCTAATTTTACTGATTTTAGCATGTTTACACTTATTTTTTTGACCAATTAGTCATAATCACAGCCAAAACTAAGTCACTCCTATGAGGTCAAATGGGATATTTACTTGCAAAAACCACACTCCTTGGCAGCCAGCCACCACTGTTGCCAAGCTTGCGATTAACAAGTGTGCGAGTTCTACTGGATACACCACCCAAGACTAACAGATTTCTTCTGTAGTCTAAATATCCTAGCAATATTAGCAGGAGTAGCCCACAGTTAAGTACCATAGCTTATATGACTGTGGACATGAGTAAAGTAAATGCTTTTTAATACAGGTTGATCCAGACTTAATCTAAGTCAGGATAATTTCATTTTTTCACCCAAGGGATCACATCAAGCCTCTTTTCTGCAAGTTAGGTATTATGACTCTGCATAGCCTGTACATTTATAAGTGCCTATGCAATTTAAAAGAAAATTTTAGCTCCTTTGAGAGAAGGTCAAACTTTCATATCCACTTTACCGGGAACAGGGATGCCCTAGATGTCCCTTATTGTAGGCTAGCCGAAATCAGCAATTCATTCAATATTGTAAAAATAAGACTTTTTAATAGATTGCCCCCAGGGGCTAAATATGTGAGTGTGCCAAAATTTAAAACAGTTATCCGTACCTGGCTTACACATAAAGCATTTTACTCTTTAAATGAGTTTTTTGAGTTTGACCAAATTGTGTTGTCCTTTTGAGTTGTTGTAACCTTTTTGTCTCTACTTTTGTATTTTGAGTACTTGCATGTTACTTGTATTGTATAGCTATTTGTATATGCCTATGTAGTTTAAATCATTCAAAATATGTATTTTGATAGTTTTGTGATGATTGAAAATTGAATTTTGTTTAATGTCTAACAAAATTATTATTATTATAAGTCTCCTGATCAGAAAGGTTCAATTACTCTTGATTACATTTCAAATCCAAGTATTTGATGAGAATAAAATCAAATCCTCAAATCCTCCCAGACAGCACATAAAATTTTGTATCTGTATACGACGGTGGACAAACAGGATACGAGAATTGCCATTTGAAATGTTCGCAAGAGAATTTTATGAAAATGCAAGCACTAGTTCTCGAGAGAATGAGCATACATTTTAAGTTTACCCTTGCACATAACATGCAGAATTAAAACAACGTAATTAATGCGCATACTTCTTTGCAAGAAGGATAAATAACTTTAAGAGATATTAGTATCCGCTCGTACATAATTGGTACAGGATACTAGTATCTTGTCCTGACAGGTCTTGTACACGGTGCGATGGAACTATTTGCAGGCGCGGAGGCTCACTTTGGAGCGGTCACCGACTCGTTCGCCGTTTGTTTACATATGAGAGTTTGTTTACATATGAGTTTGTGACTGTGTTTCTCAATACACTAGTCGGAAATCAGAAGTGTTTACTTACAAATAATTTTAAAAGTTGCGTGAAGTACCCTACATTCGTATTTCTGGTAATTGTAGTGAAAAATAGGTTTCTTTTTTACTCTGGTGGCATTATTTTTCGTGCATCATTATTTTATGTGCAGTTCTTTGTGTTGAAACTCATCATCCAAGACATGTCATCATCCATCATAATCACACGCAAAGTTTTCCTGGAGGATTTCCACTCATTTAGATAGCAAATTAATTAATTACCAACTAAGTGTTTTCGGTGATAGATACGGATTTCATTATATCGAAGTCATTATTTGGCTATAAGACTGTGATATATAGGGTTTTTTAAAAGGAGCAATGCCCACTTGTCGGCGGTTTTCAAGATTGTGGAGTTCTAAAAAAGAGAATCCTGGCAAAGAAAGGAATCTCATTGTGAAAGAAAGGTGAGTGGATTTAATTATGTTGAATATCAATTTCAATATCTATTTTGGAGGCTTGATGCAAGCATTTTAATGTTGGAGACATTAATGTGTTGTCTTTCAATTCGTGGATGTGCTGGAACACATTATTAAGCTGATAATGAGAGAAACTAATAATTTCATATCTTTGTAGCATGAGAAAATTGTGATAATGATAAATGATCCAGTGATTTGTTTCAAATCGCTCTTAATTTGGCCAATGTTATTGTAATTCCAATTACTGTTGTCAGAGTTAACTTTAATATTCTTTTCATTTAGGCGTCGTGTTTCAAAGTTATTCTCCCCCCGACGATGTGTAGTTCTCTCATTTAAAGATCTTTTATGTTCTTCTTATACTCGTTGGAAGAAGTTAATTTAACGCAATCCTCTCAGAATTCATAATACAATTGCTAGACTAGATTTTTGCTGACACAATTCGAATTAAGGATTAATTGACACGATTAATTAATTAATCGGTAATGATCCTTACTGGCTTTTCTTAACGCATAGGTACGCATTAAAGATACATTGTCTGTGTAATTTCGAATTCAGTGTTATTAGCATTTTTAATATGCATACAAAACGTTCTTTGATGCGGAAGGAAGACCGTGAATGTTGGAAGTGTACTATAAGTTTTTAATGGGCTATATATATTTCAATTACAGGTGGATGTGCTTACCTACTTGAAATGACTGCATTCATAGTTATTTTAAACTTGATAAGGAAGGAGATACGTACGAAATAAGAAATGTTGATTTTAGCTTGGACACATTCTGACATGTGCATCAAAGACTATTATGTATTTTTTGCTTTAAATAAAAATGAAGGTATATAAATATATACGTATATCTTATTTATTCTTTCTTTCCTATCCTACACTTATTATTATTGCCTTCTTCTGATGTTTGTGGGGTAATTAGGAATATTTTACCTTACTATGGAAGTGTCCAGCAGATTATAGGATTGTGTGCTATTTCGGCAATTTAACGAGTAATTAGGCATTTGTGCATCTGAAATTCATTGGAAAAATATTAATATTTAAAAGCTAGTGAAAAAATGTGGATGACATCGGCTATTTGGTATTCGTGCGCGCCTAGCAGTCGTATCCTTTCGTACACGGTTCGTAGCTGACATTTGACTAATAATTATCGCGTTCGTACACGGTTTGGTATTGGATCGTATCTAGATACGAAAGGATACAACGGGTACTAGTATCCAGTTCGTCACTGGATGGTATCTGCATACGAATTAGATACGACGGAATCTGTGCTATCTGGGCTGACTATATCACTAAATTATGAAAAACATCAATAAAAAACTAATTCTAGGCAGAGATTGAATGCCGTGAGCACTGATTATTTTCAGACTGTGGTTGCGACATTGGTGGCTCCATCACCAGCATCTGCCAGAAAGACACTGGCCAGTGCCCATGCAAGCCACGGATTGAGGGGCTGACGTGCACAAAGCCTTTGAAGGCTCACTATTTCCCCACACTCCACAATCAATATCAGTTTGAGGCAGAGGATGGAAGGACACCTGCGTTTACTCCTGTGCGCTATGGATTCAATGAGCAAATTTTTGCCAACTTCTCTTGGAAGGGATATGCTGTGTTCTCCCAGCTACAGGTCTGTTCAAGTTAAAGCCATCTGACTTTTATTGATTTGGAATGGGATGACTAGTTCCTGGATTCTTCAGTTCCATTGGTTCATACAGGAGCTGAAAGAATTAGAACTGGCTGAAAAAATTATAACTGGTTTTTTAATCTTCAAAACCATCAAATTTTGACTAAGGGTTACGCAAATGAAATTTATTGGGCCCCATAACTCCCAATTATTCCATTCTTCATTTCTCCAGAAAATCTAGTATGTTGGCAAAATTAGAAGAATTAAGTTGTGTCAAAAAATTACTGTTGAAAAATTGATAAACAGAATGGCCATTTACTCTAATTTTAAGGCTGCAAAAAAGTGTTATCACAAAATAATCTCAAAGTTGTTGTGCATGCTCTTTGAGTTTTGCATAATATCCTGGGCCCATAACCTATTGTCAGAGTTTTGGGGCACAGTGGAACTAATCAGTCTTAGTTATTACGTTAGACTATTTACTTCTATCATCTGCATACATAAGTCACACTTCCCTAACAATCGGCACGGTATCATGGGTGACAATAGTAATGAAGATAAATGCTTCCAACTTAAAGATGGCCATAATGTAGCATTCTCAGGTTTCCATCCGTATGATGTTGGAGAGTTGCACCGACATTTTGATGGCATAGTCCTCAAGATGGCAGACTATGCCGTCAAACATGGATGCAACTCACCAACATCACCTGGATGGAAACCTGAGAACTTTACATTACAAGCATTCACCGGAAAAGTCTTACATTAAAGATGGCTGGTTACCAACATGATGGCATCATGCAAATAAGAACTTTTTGTCCGTTTTTAGTTTTCTCTTTCTAAATGGGAAAATTATCTTTTTAGAAAGTAAGCTTCCTTGTGTATTCTTTGAAAAAGTACTGAAGGTGACATATTTTACAGTGGCAAACCTTCCAAGACAATTCCAAAATCTTTTCACTTCCTATCTTTTTTTAATAAGAGCCAAATTTCTTACAAAAATGTTTTTTTTTTAATATTTTTTTTTTTTCATTTTCAGAATGAAATTATTCAAGATGTCTACATTGAGAAATCATCCATCTATCACATGGTATTTCATTATGTCAACCCAACCAGAGAAACTGCTCTTGGGACAGTCACCATTACTCCGGACAACCCGAGTGATATTGAGCAAACATTTCATGTTGTGCTAAAAGCAAATGACCACCCTTCTTTTGTCACAGTATCGGGGCCATCTGGGTCAATTCCATCACCAATGGTCATGAATCCTGGAAGGTGGTCCATCAAAATAAAGGCTGACCAGTACTTGTTTCTGGTAAGTTTTGCAAGTATTACCAGTGGGCTTACCTCTTAACCCTTTCGCGACGGGGACGTGGAAAACTTTTTTGCTTTGCCAGTACGGGATTTTCACTACGCTAGGATCTTCACCGGTACCTATTTCCCTAACTTGAGTCGGGGGCTAGAGGGGTGTTGAACCTTTTGCTCGGCCACCGGGCTGAAATAATCTCACCTCTTTTCCGCTTAGGGTGCCCATTACGGCATGCGGTCGCGGTCAACTATTTTTTATGCGATGGTTTTGCTAAAAACATTGTTGCTACAGCCTCGATATTTATTTAATCATAAATGAATTATTCTTGTTTTACAATGACTTTACAGCTTTTAAACGAAATTCTATCGTTAATATTAAGCTCTTTAGCAACAAAAATCGTATCAATGGTAAAGATTCCTTTACACACAAACTACGTTAAAAATAACAGTAGAACTCCGTTTTAAATTTGTGGTTGTAGTTCTAAACATAAGCAATGCACTTATAATGCTCAATTTGCCAATAACACAAAAACCTTTAAGTTTGTTATTCCACTACACCAGCAAGCAACTGACCGCGGACCCCTATTGTGAGTGGGGCACGCACTGCGAGGAAGGGTCGAGGTAATCCCCTCCCGTGAACCGAGAAAGGGTACCAACGGCGTCCCGAGAAGAAGTCCATTATAAGAGGTTTATGGCACCAACTGAACAGTCATACCATAGTTTATAACTTTTT
Organism: Pyrrhosoma nymphula; assembly: GCA_963573305.1. Lineage (NCBI taxonomy): Eukaryota > Metazoa > Arthropoda > Insecta > Odonata > Coenagrionidae > Pyrrhosoma > Pyrrhosoma nymphula. Next base: position 8,268,974 of record OY754329.1, read on the forward strand.
AAAGTGAAACATTAATCGCACAATTACGTTCGTCTTTGTGTCGCGCTACTCACACTGATGAAAATGGTTTTTTAATCGCAGTAATACGATAAGTTTTAACCATTTTACGTGCTTTAGTAATTTAATGCATATTAAACTGGCTTGGTTTACTAATGCACGTAAAATGGTTAATATATATTGTATGACTTTGTTTAAAAACCTATTTTTATCAACGTGAATAGTCCAACACAAAGACGAACACAATTGTGCGATTAATGTTTAACTTTAAGAAGTTATAAACTATAGTGTGACTGGTCAGTTGGTGCCATAAACCAACCGCGGTGAAGGGTCGGACTCTGAGTTCGGGTGCCTTTTCGGGTCGCATCCCTGTTTATAATACACACCTTTTAGGCTTGCTTGGGGCTAGCTTAGCGGCACGACGTGCTATCACGTCGTTCGTTCGCTTGCGTCGAAAAATTTACGACGCTCTATCACGTCGTTCGTAGCGAAAGGGTTAAATTTTTCTTAAACTCTTTATGTTTATATTATGAAGAGCTTTGAATCTTATCACTGTTAGGATTTTATCCATTTGCTATAATTATACTTTTCTTTAAATACAGCTAGGATCGGATTAGGGAAGATTGAAATGATTATACATCCGTGTCATTTGAAAGAAGCACATGGAACTGACTTTTATTCACAAAGTAAAGAAAGCATCACATCCATTGGTTAACAAAAGAATCATTCACTGCACTGGCAATCGTACTAACATATAATATATATGTATTGATACGTAACCCATTAACACAAAAAAACACTTGTTTATGCTATAATTATGCAATTCTTAACAATCACCTCGGGTGGTTTATAGCCCCTTTGCGCAATAATTTTAACACTTCAATCGTGCATTTAATGCCAATTTGTTCATGAATACTATGAATTATTTGAATTAACAGTTCACTCTTGATTATCAATGTTCCTTTTATACAGTTTATGGAATTATCAGACAATATAAAACAAGCATTTTGCTCATGTTCCTAATCCTGTTCCAACCTCAATTCCTATTTCCAACACATATTCTACTGAAAAGGTCAATCCTCTTTCTTGTTTTATGATGATGCCCACCAATGGCGGGGAATTAAAGTCAGTCGTGGCTACCATTAAACAAAATAGTTATAGTTCCGGTCCTGTTGGGATCCCAGGCTAGGTAATAGTCCTATGACATGATTAAGATACCACTTCTTTATTTAGTTAATGAATCTTCGAGGCTTGGAACATGTCCAGCCTCACTTGAAGTGTCCAAGATTGTTCCACTTAACAAAGGGAATGTAGACGATTTAAACAATTATTATTATTATTAGTTTCGTTTAATCATGGTACATGACATTGAAACAAGTCAAAAAAATACAAAACAAAAATTCAGCGATGGCACACAGATCATACATAGGTATTTAATAAGAATGAGTTTAAAATACAATATAAAAGTTCCCTTATACAAATCATCCTTTAGAAATTCTTACACTGTATATATGTCCTGGACATATAACACATTAATTATCTCAGCAGTAAGCCAAAGTCCTAGCTGCTACATTCTGAGACAGCTTAGTTTATCTGTGGAAAGGGAAACTTTATTAAGCCTTTATTATAGTGATTTTTATTTGTATGTGCTGTATAGCATAATCTTTTGGGGATCTACCCTATCCTACTACTAATTCAAAAAATGTTCAGGAAAGTGGCAGTGGCTTGCTCTCCCTTTCATTTCATTTCGTTCAGGTTTCCTCTCGCGCTCATGTAATATGCTGCAGGCCTCTTCTTCCAAGGTCTCCCGAGAAAAAAGGGACAATAGATAAGGGACGCTGCCAAGAGTGCAGTGTCCGTCTGGGAAGCCCCAGGAAAATGGTTGGGCATGCGGTCGCTTTCCGACCCTACTTGATGCCTGTCATAATAAGGCCATAATTTCTTCACTCAAGTGAGACAGCGGACCCTTATGAATGGGGAAGATCTTCTGTGGAAAAGAATGCCTTCATCCTCATTGGTTTTCGACCTCATCTGCTTGTTTTGCAGTAATCTTTGAATGCGAAGAATACGCTTATAAAGAAAAGGAATATTTTCCCTCATGCAGACGTGCATTTAGCAAGACTTTGAGCAGGAAGAAGGAATCCTTTGTTATTATTCCCCCTGATTTCCATCTTTCTCAGTACCCCTCGCTTCTCTCTAAATCTCATCGACTTGTCTTATCCTCTTCGGAAAGCTACCGTATATAAGCTTACCTCAATATCTCTGTGGATATTCCCAATGTACCCCTGAAATTCTTTTACCGTTATCAAAGGGTGTCAATATTATATCATTTAAATTTATACTAAATTTTCAACGGAGCCATACGTTAGTTGTTCGATCTCCTCCTGAGCATTTATGTCTTGTGTCCCTTCTCCATCAGCGTGAGTGTTTCACTGAAATCCATTTTTATATGATTAGAGATTGAGAGCAATTTTGGTCACCTTAGTGTTTTTTTACTGTTTTGCTTTATTCATTCTGCAACGGAAAGTGAGAGTGAAAGGGTGTTGAGGTGGACAAAGGAAATTTAGAAACTTCTGGATCTGAATTGAGCTTCCAAATGTACCAATGTACCAATCCAAAACTGAATAAGAATAGGAAAATCTACCAAATGTTGATCATGAAATTCAGTGAGTTGTACACCATGGATCGAGATATGACTGTGGATGAAAGTCTGCTCCTTTGCAAGGGACGATTGGGTTGGATGCTCGATTCGCCCCAAGACGGCAAGATTTTGCATCGTATTATTTGTTATGTGAATCAAAAAGTGGTTATGAATGGTCCACTATAATTTACACAGGCAAATCAACTAGGTTGGACCAAAATTTTCACAGCATGCCCAAGTCATCACAAGTGGTTATGTCCGTTATGAAGCCCCTATTTGATAAGGGTTACTATGTTGTTACAGATAAATTATTTATTCACGTAATGGAATTTTTTTGTGGCATTCCTTTGTGCTGTATCAAAAATCAGGTGGAGGGAAGTCACATTTAGATTATAGACTTGGCCCCGTTGAAAAAAAATTATTGAGGAGAACCATCCCCAATTTTTGGCTCCTAATGTGGGTAGGCCAATTGCAACACCTCACCCTCTCCGCCCCTTAGAAATGCACTTTCCTGAGCTAATCCTAGCCACTAATAAGAAGGCAAGCCCAAGATGCAAGTGCTTTCTATGTACGAGAAATAGAGTTGGCCATGGGAAAATAATTTGAAGGGAAAGCAGATATTTTTGCCCAGATTGCGATGTAACTCTGTGGTTGTAACGCTGTCTCTCACCATGTTTTAGGACTTACCACACAAACAAATCTGTTTGCAATCAAAATTTGTATTCATTGACTTGGATATGTTAGGGTTATAGAATTTTCAATAAAAATATAAATATTTTTGCTTAAATACTTGTTCTAGCTGAGGTAGAATTGAATCTCTCTCACTTTAGATTAATGATAAAAATAAGGATAAAAATTGAAATTACTATTTAAAAAAAGCTCAATGCTCAAAAAAAAACTTGTCTCCCCATCATTCTACCATATAACTAATTTAAAAATACAATTAAAAAATATGATCCTTTTTGGAACCATTTCCTCAAAAAAATGCGTCAGGGAAGGGATGTAATGAAGTAAACTAAAATTAACTTTTTAAGTATTTTGTCCTCTTACATCTCTTATTCCTTCAGGATTACTTCACCATCATGCCCTCAGCCTTCTATGAAGCAACGATCCTCTCCAAGAGTGTCAACAATCCTTGCTTGACAGTGGGTGGAAATGACAGTACACTTTGCAGGCACTTCCAATATCCTCAAGTTTCCCAATTTGATATGGTTCACGGGGAAGGTGGTTTCATTCCAGAGGACAATGAAAGGAGGCCTCTGAGGGAATACTTCACGGATGAGAAAGTAAGTGAGTTCAAATTTGAATAGATTAAGGCATCAGAATGTGGTTATTTACGGAATGCAGGTAACTCCATTTAAAAATGAGAAGTTCCATACAGTCCAGCCATGTTCAGGGGGCATTCATTGTTTTTTGGTTAAATTATTTTGAAGTCGTTCCATAGGTGGCGCTTTGTGAGGCTTATGTGAGGGTGTTTGCCTCACTTTGTTTACACATGGCAGGATTGTGGCTTGTGGGGATTTTCAATTGTTGGTAAAGAAAAAAAATGATTACTCAACAAAAAATTGGTAAGAGATCTTACTTTGTTCCTGGATGCTCTGAAGGGTATTCCTTAATCGTGAGAGAGAACAAAATTTTAGGTGAAAAGAACAGAAGCTTGCTTAAGGCTAATGTAAGAACTCAGTTTTATTTTTTACGTTACCGTAGAGCAAGGCATGGTTGATGCTGATGATTACCTACTATGCATCCATTGCAGACCTCTTCTTATTATTTTGATAGGCTTTGGATTTTCTTCTCTAGATGATGCAAACATCTTTGATGAGATCATTGAAAGTATGTATTACTGAATTCAAGTACTTGTGAATTATGCTCATTACCCATACTGATGCTAATGATTTTGTTTTGCAGTTGTGATCGTTCTAACATTTAGTTGTTTATAGCTTATTTAGTAGACATTGTTTACATTTAGGCTGATAGACTATTGAAGGGTTTTCTGTGATCATATTGATAACAGATTTTTTCGTTAACATTATCATCTGATGGATGAAACCATTCGTTGTTTTCTAACTAGCCACAATTTCCCTCAGTTTGAAATGGGAAAAAAGCAAAACTACAATAAGATTTTGTTCTTTCTCAATGAACAAACAACAGGGTATCCAGCCGAGTAACGGTTTTTGGCTGCTGCCAATGTTTCGACGGAAAACTCCTCCATCGTCATCATTGGCAGTAGTTAACCAAAACCCTTACTTGGCTGGATACCCGAGAACAATTTATGTATAAAATTTGTGGAGAAAGAGCAAAATCTTATATTATGCACCTGTACGGGGAGGAAACATATCACACTATCCGCTGCCTTGAACATCTGCGGAAGGAGTAAGTGAAGATTCTCAGCTCTCTCGAATTTCTCCTAAGATGCCGGGACCAAGATGTTTCGCCTAAGTTCGCCCAAGTCCACACCAGAGTCAACTCATGCTCAGCCAAAGTGATGATGAAGAAGGCTGGTATTTGTCCGTGAGAGCGTATTCACCACAAAAGAAGAGCCCTAGATGATATTACAAAGAATTTACGGTTTAATTTGACAGTTTATCACCAACAGAAATTCGTCCAAATTTGGTGAAGGTTTATAAGGAGTTTGCTCCTTCATTTTCGACAGTTAAGAAATGGGTGGCAGAATTTAAACGTGGCCGAACTTCTCTCGAGGGTGAACCATGTGAAGGACGTCCCAAAACTGTAACCACAAATGAAAACATCGAGAAAGTGCGCAATATGATATTGGACAATCGCCGATTAAAGGTGTATGAAATAGCTGATGGAAATCTGCTGAGCTGATGCATATCAGAAGAAAAAGTACGGCAAATTTTTATTGAAGAATTAAATATGAAAAAGCTTTGTGCATGTTGAGTGCCACATTTGTTTAATGCTGACCGAAAGCAAGTGCGTAAACAAATTTCTCAGCCATGTTTGGACCGTTTTCAAAGAATCGCACTGATTTTGGGCGTGGATTTGTTACTATCAATGAGACATAATAATAATAATAATAATAATAATAATAATAATTTTATTGGACATTAAACAAAATGGATTTGCAATAGTCTTCGTCATATACATAATAAATACAAAAGTTAAGTGATTTAAAATTACATATACAAATAGTTTACATAAAATAAGTAAATACACAAATACTTAAAATACATATGGCAAGGCAAAAGATTATATATCTGTGAAGGACAACATATTTTCACAATCAAGAAACTCTTTTACAGAGTAGAATGCTTTTTTTGTTAGCCAGTTACGTATATCTTTTTTAAATTTTGGTACACTCACATCTTTTGCCTCTGGGGGCAATCTATTAAAAAGACGTATTTTTAAAATGTTAAAAGAATTGCTATATTTGGCTAGCCTACAATAAGGGACATCTAGGGCACCACTGTTCCTGGTATAGTGGGTGTGGAAGTTTGACCTTTTCTGAAATGAGCTAAGATTTTCTTTTACATTGCATAGACATTTGTATATATACAGGCTATGCAGAGTCATAATACCCAACTCACAAAAAAGGGGCTTGCAGTGCTCTCTTGGGTGTGAAAATGAAATTATCCTGACTGCCTTTTTTTGCATCCTAAATAAACTATTTGTGGATGGTGAGTGGCCCCATAGTTCTATACCATAATTAATGTGGCAATGAAATAAGGCATAGTATACATGAATAAGGTACTCTTTTGGAATCATATATTTAAGTTTACGTAACATGTAAGCTGCCTTGGACAATTTTCCAAGTGTGCCTACTGCATGTGGCTCCCAAGTCAATTTTTGGTCGAGTTCAAATCCAAGTAACTTAATGGTGCTCAGGGGATTAGTTGTGGTACTTAATGAGAAGACCAGTGACTGAGTTTTATCATTATTTAGAACCAGACCATTAGCAGAAAACCAGTTTGAGGCTTCAGATAAAAACAAGTTAGCAGTAGTGCTAGTATTAATCAGGTTGCTAGTCTTGTGAATAAAAGTGGTATCGTCAGCATAAAGTATGGACTTGCAGGAGACATTAGACGGTAAGTCATTGATTATAATAAGGAATAAGAGAGGCCCAAGGACTGAACCTTGAGGAACTCCATAATTTAATCTCAGGGGCGAAGAAAGGTTATTGTTGATGAAAACACACTGGGATCGATCAGTGAGATAAGATTCAAAGAGTTGTAGTTCAAGATTATTGAAGCCATAATACTGAAGTTTTTGAAGAAGAATTGGATGAGCAACACAGTCAAATGCTTTAGATAGGTCACAGGCAGTTATGGCAATGGAGGACTTATCTAGAAAAGCATTTAGAATTAGATCAATGGCAGACTCAACAGCTGAAGTGGTGGAATAGCCTTTGCGAAAACCAAATTGTGAAGGAGAAAATAAGTTGTTAACTTGAAAGTGTTCATATACCTGAATCTTAATAGCCTTTTCAAATATTTTACCAAATACTGGGATTATAGAAATTGGCCTATAATTGGAAGGTAAGGTTTTATCACCTTTTTTATGAATGGGTATCGTTTTGGATATTTTCAAAGCACTAGGAAAGATGGGTCCACCACTACACACCAGAAAGTAAATAGGCATCAAAGCAGTGGGTGGAAGCCGGCGGACCTGCCCCAAAAAAGGCGAAGTCTATTTTATCTGCCGGAAAGGTGATGGCCAGTGTTTTCTGGGATACAAAACGGATTCTTCTTATTGATTACCTTGCAAATGGTAACACAATAAATGGTGAATACTATGCAAGTCTTCTGAACCAACTGGATGAGAAAATATGTGAGAAGAGGTCTGGTTGCAAAAGAAGAAAATCATCTTTCACCAGGACAATGCACCTGTCCACAAATTTGCTTTGGCATTGGGAAAACTGAGGGATTTGAAGTACAAATTATTGGAAAATTCATCCTATTCACCAGATTTGGCACCCTCTTACATTCCGCCTAATCCCACATTCAAAAAAAATTTGTAGCTGGAAAACGTTTCGAGTCCAATGAAGATGTTATAGCAGCCGCTGATGGTTATTTTACCAGAATCACACTTCCGTCACGGATTCTACTCATTTAAAAAGTGTTGGACAAAGTGAAAGTGGCATAAAAGGGGACTATGTAGAAAAATAAATGGATTTTTGACATAAAAATTAGTCTTTCATCGTCAGGCCGAGAACTTTTCACCTCACCCTCGTATTTCAACCGTCGTGGGGAAAATCTCTAGGATCCTGGCCAAACGGAATATACAAACTACAGTGGAACCGGGTAAATACGAGTGTGGCCTGTTGCGAGGCCCCTGCCAATACGAGAGATTGCAAGTCTATGTTTGTCATGTAAAAAAAAATATTGTTTTTACGAAGCCCTTTTGGTGCTGGCACCCGCCATTGCGAGAGTTTCCATCACCGGTAAGCATACACCAAGAGTGGCTAACCTCTTGCAATTGTTTGTAATCTGTGAGCAATGCAATCTATATGGTGTGTTAAGTATCAACTACATGTTGTAAATCACCATCCGATTAATTTATTGTTAATTTTGGTGGAAATACTTTAGCATTAGCAGTTGCGATTTTTGATCTTCTTTTGTTCCCTGAGCGGTCGAGAGCACACTCACACAGCAGCGAGTTGAGAGCATTTCAATGATAGACACCATCATGGCCCAAAAACGCAAGATACTTATTGTTAGTCTACGGGAGAAAATTGAAATAATAGAGCAATGAGAAAGTGGGATATTGTCGAAGAGTGAAGTGGGAAGGAGGCTGATCCCCAATACATAATGCCTCCAGCCCACGATAGAAGGATAAAGATACTGAGGACCTTTAAGGTTGGGAAGAGATAGACGGTCATTTTGTTTCATGTTTTTTAAAAGTTTGATTGAAGTTGACAACTCTGTCCCCTCTCGTGAGGAGCTGACGGATGATGCAATTCTACTTGCGGTGTGCAATGACATTGTGGAATTCAGTTTCAATTCAGAGGATCCGTGTTTGAATTGAAAAGTGAAACTGAAATTGAAATTGAGTTGTTTAAGATGAGGGGAGGTGTCAGGTTTATAACATTGTCAGCAAATAATGGGTGTCATCCTAAACAATTTGTATTTGCCGCAAGCACAGAATGTCATTTTTGTATTGTATTGTGCTATCACCTAGGAGAATAAAGTAGTAGCAGTGAAGTTGTTCCCGCCGATGGAGTCTATCAGTTCATACAAATTTCCCCACCAGTTGAAAACAGTTAGTGAAGGTCTGTTTAGTGGCTATTCACTCAGCGAAAAATATCCACATTTATAACATCCAATCGATCATTTTCCCATTCTCATAATACAATTTGTGTTGATTTTCCTAGGAGATTATTGGATGATAAAACTGATTGAAAAAATGACTTCAGAATTATTCAACTCAGTATATCCGTGATGTCACTTTAACAATATTATGATGGCATTGTTTTTTTAGCGGCTCTTATGTAATCATGTTTGTTCTAAATTTACCTGTAGGTGCTTGAGAATTTTGGAGAAGAAGAAATGCCGTTGCTCAATCAGGAACAACCAGAAATCCACTTGGACCTGAGTCTTTCAAGAACTGGGCCGTACATACTCATAATTAATTATTTCACCCCTGATGAAGATGCTCAAGTCTCAACTGTGGAGATGGAAGCCAGCTCCACAACAGGTACGTCTCATGTCATTTGCTGTTCATGCTTTGGTGAATGGTCCTACTTTTTTACTTGTCAATTTCAAATAGTTATATTTTTTAACTGGATAAATTATTTAGAGCAAGGAAATGTGCTGAATTCTGTGTTCTCAGAGGTTTCATAATTTTTTTCTGCAGCATTATAGGATTGTAAATGTCATGTCATGCACGAAAATCGTTAAAAATGTGCAAATACAGTAGAAACTCAAAATTACGAAGTTGATGGAACCACTCTCGGAAGTACTCTCGCGACGTATTTGCATGATTTACGAAGTTGTAATTCATGAAAGTATATTTAAATGTGTATTCATGCCCACAGGGTGCACTCATTGTCAGTTTAACACAACTAATTTTTTGGAGTTTGATTCTTCCGATTTTCGGGATTTCCACCACGTCGTTCCAGCTTTTCACGGCAGAAATCCCGAAAATTGGAAGAATCAAACTCCATCCAAGCCCCGCAGAAGTTTACATCATGACAACTAACTTGTCGTTCTTTTTCCAATGAATGATTAGGTAACGAAGCGTCTTTGCACAATATTCGTTCAGTTTGGACTAAGCCTGTGAAGCTTCCTGGTGCATTATATATATTATTTTCTAACTGGATAGCTCGTAATTCTAGCATTAGCGATGTATAATCATCAATAATATTGATTTATGCATACGCTAAGGAAGTGTGCGACTTGCACAATCATTTGCACCGGATATTGAAGACAGTGAAAATAAGATTCTCTCGTGGATGCTATGCGATGGATGCATGTCATGCATTTTGTACAAATACTGATATGACCGTTAATCTCGCGGAATAAGAATCATAATTCTCCCTCAGATTCGTCTTATTTGTCAGTGGTTATTTCCGATACGATGGAGCTGTGAGAAGAGTCCAGCTAAATAGGTACCTCCTTTCAAAAGTAGATTGTACATACAAGCCACGCACTTCAACGGCGAAGGCGATATAACTCCTTTTACACTTCATCGGCTACTAACGATGCTATCACTACCATTCAATAATTTTCGTTTCCTACTCTACTATGCGAAAACTTCAATTGTGGCTCTATTCAGATTAGGTCGCATACCCTTCATTCATTAAATCTCAGAAGTCATTTCAAGATTCGATATTGAACTAAAATTTGGGATATTTTTTGTTATTGCTTTTTCTCTGCTTTCAATCAAGCAAGGATATTTTCATTGTTGTTTCAGGCTTAATTTTATGGAATAACATCATAAATGAAAATGACTGGCAATTTTCCACAAGAATATATTTTTAAAAACGACCGGTTTCGGTGTACAACACCATCATCAGGTGAAATCATATCTTATACATCCGTATATATACCAATTGCTATGAGGGGAGGAAAAGGATGAGAGGGGGTGGGGTTGGAAAGAACAAGGATTGGGAGTTGAGAGGAGGGTGAGAGGTGGGGGGGAGGTTGTCAAAGGGTAAAACCCGCATGGTAGTGATCTGGGGAAGTCACAGGTCGTTAAGAGACACAGGACATCCACCCAAGAGTCCTGTTGATGTCCGCTGTGCTCCTGTGAATGGAAGGGTGGAACCTTGCATGCTGGCGGTCTGGGTGAGGCCCCGGTCATTAAGAATCCTCGGAAGTCCATGTGAAGTCCAGAGTGGAGAGGGTGGGGCGGACCAGGCGTTGGCATCCATCGGAGCGATGGAGACTTTGGGTTGCTCCGATGGATGCTGGTTAAGACTGGTTAGAGCACTTGGCGCGAAATCGAGGGGTTTTGGTTTTGAATCCCAGTCCAGGCGAATGCTTTTCTCACTGTGAATTTCACACAACAGTGAAGAGACTGCTAAGGTGCGCTTCTTTACCAAGACTGAAGAGCTATTTGGCAGGATATTTATTCTGCCACACCCCCCAAGGTCTGCCCAGAAGACTTCATAATCCATCTATTTCTGATCAGTGGAGATTTTATACAAACATCACTGGAAAAGACATCCTTATCAAGCTATGTCCACACCTTTTAACCTGTAATGACAGCTGTCTGGGATTTATCAGTCACACGGGGGTATGAGAGGATGATGACTAATGAGATTGTGAACATACTGACAGTCCCCTAGTTACATAAGCCTCAACTTACATAAATCCACACTTACGTAAGTGGCAACCTTACCTAAAAAAATACAAGAATTACGTAAGATACGGATTTGGAAAGATGGTTGCCTACTTTAACCCTTTTAGTGCTAACCTCCACCAGCGGTACTAGTGAGAAATGCGGGGGGTATTTTAGTAAAATGTATCATCTTAGGAAAAATAACATTATGAAGTTATTGTTTTAGATATTGATATGCGGTTTTTAATAATTTTATATAAATTGAATTTTTAATAATAATAATATTCTTTGACATCAAATGAGAAATATATGTATTTATTTCAAAGTTATAAAGTTAAACAATATTTTTTTAGCAATAATATTTTGATTTTCACACACAATAGTAATATAATTTTTTTCACATTTTATAATAAAACTGCTATATTTACATCAAATAAATAACCAAAAAAACATGTGGAAAAAATTATAACAATATAAGGAAAAACTAGCGATTGGCATAACTTTTAGTCAGCCTCTGTATAGTCCCACTTAGTGGAAAAGTCTTATCTTACAATTTACCACTGAGTTATATTAGGGCTTACCTCATTATCGTTGTGCCACACACCTAGCACCTATGGTGAACCAAGCAAATGCTGTGCACACCTTTCTGACACTGTATACATACTGTACGGGACCTTTTTCTCTTCTGGCCATGTTTTCCTGAACAAACAACACATTTTTTTTCTTTTCTCCCTGGAAGTTGCTGCAGTCCAGCTTTTGACCCATGTGCAGGAGGGGATACATCACTCTCGGTCTTTACAAGCCATTCCGACCCTAGAGAGTCTATGATGCTTGATGTATATTGAAGTCTTGTCATTATTTTTATTGGATTATTTTCTTCATAGATAAAAAATTGAGCACCATACGAGCAATTACACAAAAATCAACTTTCTTCCAAAACTTTACTGTACGCCTTTCATCCAAGTAAGAATATACCATCATGCCAGATGTATCAATCCCACCCATGTAACTATTATATAAATTGATTATTTGTGGTCTAACTATTTCTTTGATTTTACCATGCCTCTTTTTACTTAGATGAATGCTTTTTGGTGTTGCTTTTGTGGAAAGCAGCAATACTGGATTTTTTGTTTTTTTTTCCTTTTGCCCTAGAAAAAGAATTTCACCACTTCTATAAGAGTAACTGTGAATGGCTTTTGGTACCCACTAATGTTTCATCTATGCTAAGGTGTTCATGTGTTGTATACTGATGGTGAAATAGGTGATTAGCATGGTCAACAATGGGCTGAAATTTGGTACAAGGGTCGTACTTTTCATTGCCAGGTGGGAAAACTTTGGAATTATCTGTGAGATGGAAAAACCTCAAAAGCAATTGAAAGCGATCTCTAGACATCATTTTACCGAACCACGGTATAGTGCGAGAATTATTTGACCAGTAGGAAAATATAGTTGGCCTTTTAGTTACACCCATCTCCAGTAAAATAGCAATGAACCCTTTTATCTCGTTCACTGTCACTTCCCGCAACCGCCTCACCCTCGATTTAGGAGATATTGTTTCATGGGCGGTGAGGAACTATGCAGCGTACCTGTTGGTTTCCTGTGCAAACAAATTCCATAGCACAGGGGTGAAGAACAAATTGAAGTATGCTATGGGTTCTGCAGTCGGTAATGGTGCATGCTTGGGACCTGGTATTTCTGCATAACTGAAGGCGTTAGCACTCCAAGTGTCATGGTCTTCAGAGATTACGTTGAACTCCGGTGGTGGAATTACATCGGTAACGTCACTGCTTGCCCCATCTTCGTCACTTTCTTCTATAACTCTAGGCTTTTTCCTCTGCGTCACAATGTCAGAGTCATCTGAATCCGAATTCACATCGTCACTCAGACGCCCGCTCTCGTCATATTCCTCAGAGCAATCGTCATCACTTAGCGATAACAAGTATTTCACCAATTCTTCATCCAAAATATCTTTCGAAGTCTTTTTAGTTGCCATTTCAGGTAACCAAAACGAACACAAAAAAATAAACGCACGTATTTTCTTGTAATCGCGCTTGATTCAACCGCACGCTTGCAAGGGAAAAACCGCATGCTCGCAAGGAAAAAACCGGACTGAGCTTCGAAGGCAAAAGAGAACCCACTGCGTTCCTCGCACACTGCCTACAATCTAGTAACTATCTCAAGGCAGAATAAGAAAAATTCCCTATCACAAAGAGGATTGCTGACAATGTAATCCCATTACAAAGGGCCCATATGATTACGTAGGACGGAAGGCAAGAGAAACCGACATGATAACAAAGTAATGATTTCATTAGCGTCGTATCGCCCAAGTCTTAGCTAGCAGTTTTATCAAAACAGATTCATCATGACACATTCATGAGGCTGCAGATAAGCCTTTTAGTGGGCTCTCATAGTGGAAAGACCACTCAGCGAAAAGAGTGAGCATACGATGAGGCTGTGCTTCCCCACACGTAAACAGTTCAACGTCAAAATTACAGTAAGATTCATACTTTATGAAGAGTATTTAAAATAAAAAATTAAAAAAAAAACACGTTATATGTAGCAGAGAATTCATATTTTCGATAAGAGAACCAACAAACAACATGCAATTAATATTATATAAATTATAGCGATTTAAACAATAGCCTGCGTTTGAGCCGATATATCGGCCCGCCGCACTTTTCGCCCGAGATGCAAAAGCAGATATATCGGCCCGCCGCACTAAGAGGGTTAAAGGAGCGCAATGTTAGTAAGAGCTGGGGGGCTATTCTGAAAATCATTTCTCCGGAGCTAACTGCTAAAAAGAGACTAATTTAGCTCTTTTCTCCCGATGGTATTCATTCCCGATGGTAAATTTTGGAGAAAGAGCTAGCTGCAAGCGCCAAGAGACTATTTGGCTTCTTTTCTCCAATCCGTATTCTGTGATCATCACTAAGTGTCTTCAGGCACTAAAATAGTGTCCGACAGTAGCCTTGAGAAGGATGGGAGGCCGCGTTAAAAGTTTTCTCCAGTGGAATCCATGTGCATTCCTGCAGTGTTTTGTTGATTTTTCGTGAAGTGTGAACGTTGTTGTGAATCCGATGATATTATTTTCTCTTTATTGGTAGTTTTTCGTGAGGTGATGCCATTGTCTACTACAGCAAAATAATCAAAATACCCAAAGGATTTATTTTTAACCAATAAATCCCATCCCTATTAACATAATGGAAAAATAATTTCAACGTCAATCTTGCTGCCCTGCTTGTCTTTAGGAGATAAATTGGTGGACATTCATCGATAAAAACGTGTTTTGTTTGTTTACTAGGTTATTCCATTGAATTCCCTTGTTATGCTGACTGTTCAGATTTGTTTTTAAATTATTGAAACTGTAGGCAATGATCATAGGAGCACTTCCAGTGTCATAAGTCATATGTTGTGATGTTTTCACAAATGTTCTTACTTTGATGTTGTTAACCCGCAAATGTATGATCGTAAATTCCATTTTTGTCAACAAATGATCAACTAGGTAATTGTTAAGCAAGTTCTTAATGTGTGGTAGAGTACGATACTGATTTGTCGAGTACTAGCAGCCTATAACGTAGAACCTTAAGTTACCTTAAAGTATTCGTCTTTGGGTGTAGTTCTGTAAAACTTTGCTTTGGAAATTAACTCGTGAATTTAATACAAATATAACAATAGCAAAGATATCATCAGTGAATGGCCAATCTATTGCATTTATCATCATGCACTGCATTGAACCGACGATCTTATACATGATCGATTGCTGACCTACTGATTAACGACTGATACAGGTTTAAAGAAAGCATTTTACCTTACGTATACATTAGTGAACCATCAAGAATTTGAAAATAAAAGAAAACATAAAAGGAAATCGTATTATTTTCAATATGCCATTCACAGAAACAGCTGTTGATATGATGACTGATGTTACTAGATTACTATAATATTTCATCCTCTTAAGTCTCTGACATGGATGTTTATACCCTTGAAAGTTCATTAGTCAAAACTCTGCGAGAAGAAAATCAACTAAATATCATAAGGGATCCATAACATTTTAGTTTCGTAGTTCTTTAGGTCTTTCCTCATTTTTCAAATGTTTTTTTTTCAGGGCGGCAGAAAGGGAAAGTGACCCTATATCCCTGTCACTACACATTCCTGTGCCGTCAAGCTGTTAAGGACAAATATGGAAAAATTGGAGTCTTCAATTTTGATTCAAACTTCATCAGCTTAGTCCTTAAGGTAATGATACTGTATCTATGATAATCTATTATACTATTGGAGGGTATTGAGCGAAAAGGCTATATCTAATTGGAGAAAAAATGCAAGTGGAAGGGATGTTAGTTCACTCAATGTAATGGTGCAAAATTATGGAGCTATTTAATTAATTTGGAACTTGAATGTCTGTTGTTGAGGTTAATCAATAACTTTATTGATTAGACATGCAGGTGAACTGAAACAAAAGCCAAACTCCTCCACCACCATTCATGGGCAGCACTGTACTGCACACTCAAGACTCCAACATTTCGTTCTACCTCATTTTATGAAACATTATGTATAAGAAAATGAAGCTTTGAAAGAAGAGTGCGCATTAGATAATTTATGCTTAAGGGAAATGCTGTATTAATGACTTTTGCCTTTTGAAGCAAATGTCACTAAAGTGGAGAATCATAATTTCAACTTCAAAGTATTAATTTGGAGCTCTGTTTTAATGTTTAATCTTTTCTTTGTTGTATCATGTTGATTGATGAGGATGTAAAAAAACTGAGTTTGAATCATCTGTACACATTAAGTCAGTTATCAATTTGAAATGTGTTAAGCATTCAAAAACACTCAGTGCTTAAGGAGGTTCCACCGCGACTGTGTGAGTCAAAACAAATACTAAATTTAACATTTTTTCTATTTTGTGTAAAAAAATCCTGATTTCGCTGATGAAATGCATTACCTACAGAAACCCAAAAGTAAGGTAGTAAAAATTCAGATTATCCCACGAATGTATTTTAAATGAGCACTTTTTCCCAGTCATAGGAGCCGACTGCAGCGCCATTTTTAACGAATTACCGCAGTTTGACTTCAATTACGGCATTAATTCTTCAATAACTAGAAAAATAAGGTGGTAAGATGCCCATATTTTATTTTTATTCAATTCCTCTGGATAATTTCCTTCTTATAAACAGTTTTCCACGTAAATGGCATTTATATTTTTTGGAAAAATACTA
The DNA here is from genome assembly GCA_963573305.1 of Pyrrhosoma nymphula. Classification (NCBI taxonomy): domain Eukaryota; kingdom Metazoa; phylum Arthropoda; class Insecta; order Odonata; family Coenagrionidae; genus Pyrrhosoma; species Pyrrhosoma nymphula. The sequence continues at coordinate 8,285,567 of OY754329.1, forward strand.
TTTTTCCCCGTGTTTCCCTCATTCCCCCATTGAACACCATGTAATTTCAAGTTCAATTATAGAATGAATTAGCGTGGAAAGGTAATATTTTGTTGCTCACATAAGATGGTGGACAAGTTTTTCTATAAGTAGACAGAATATGAATAAAATGACATTTAAGTGATTATACGGTGGAACCACCTTAATGCATTTCAAATTTAACCTTAAAAATTATTTTTTGCATCTCTTCTAAGTGAATATTTCTCTCTCTACATTCCAGGGTGATGAGAACTCAAATGTAGCTATTGAGTCCATAGTAGCCATTCCTCAAGATAAGTGGTCCACTGATTACATTGAGCCAAAATCTGTTTGTGTCAGGAAAAATGGAGTTTGTGTCCCTGCTTCATTCCCCATTGCACCAGATTCTAAAAAGGTGAGTTTGCGTATTTTGGAAGTAGAAAACAGGTATTGAACCAGTTCACACATTCTGTGCTGACCGTATTTGGGCATCCATGCCCCGTGACTTAAATTTGGGTAAAATTTTTACATTTTTTATTTAGTTGTAAACCAGGTGCTTACATGCAGTTTGATGCTAGGATCATGTTTTAGGCATTTATTTCATGAAATAGTCACTCTTTAATTTTTAAACCGATGTTTAATTTTTACAAGTATCCTGCGAGATGGAAGATACTTCCCTGAAATACAGGCAATTTTTTTTCTCGCTATTTCTCACCTTTCATGAATACTGAGGAGAAAAAGCATATATGAGGCAAAAATATTCCAAAAATCTAAGGGATATCAAGTTACACCATAACTGTTTCTTTTACCTTGAAAATGCTCATTTATCAATTTGATAATTCATTTTATTATGCCACTGCAAATGTCACCTATTGTTTCAATGAAAATGTTTTTTACAATTTGGGCTGATTATTTACCTCATACGTGAGTCATCAACCAAATACCTATGACAAGAATATCTACTTATCGGAGGTATATGGTTGATGTTATAGAATTACAAGGCAAAATATTTTCAATATATTTTAATAAACATATTTTAGAACATATTATTCAAATATTGCAGCAGATGTTAGATGAAAATGTTAGTCACAACAGATTTGCAGACGGGAAGGACTTCGAAGTGTATGTTTGCAGAAAGGCTCGCATGCTATCAAAGGCATCATTCAGCATCCTGTTATCTTGATTTGTGCTCACGTAAAGATTCTGTTTCCTCCTTACCAGCAAGATAAGCAAACTCGAACAAAGAGGATGAGTCATTCAGCGGACAGATGGTCCAGCGGAACCTATTACACGTATGGCGGTAAGGAAAAAACCTTTCATGAAAGTAAGATGCTCCTATCGTTGAGTGCTTTCTGAGAAGATAAGGATATAATTAGGCTGTATATCCTTTATGGCAAAAGGATGAAGTAAAACCAAGTAAACAAACCTAGAGTAAGGAGATGCATCATTTAGGCAAAATATGGTCAGACAAAATCTCATTATCTTGACATAACCAAGAAAATATTCTCATGATAGGAGGACCTTCTATATTTTGAATGCTTCTCTTATAGAAATATATATCTTTGTGCGGTCTATAACTTCATTTGTGCTGAGGAAAGTATTCGGTTTCCTCCTCATACAAACGGCATGTAAACCTTGTTGACGGGAGTTGAATTCTTCATGTGATATTACGTCAAACAACATATAATACCATGAGATATCAACAGAAAAAACTTCAGATAGAAGAAAGATATATTCTTAGTCGAATATATCTTTCTTTCTTTAGTTTCCTAAGATAGAAACAAATTTGTGTACAGTATCTTTGTATACCCCAGCTACAGTGTTCAAGTGTTCAGTTGAAAGACTATCGAGCACTGCAGGAAATATTGCAGATGCAAAAAAAATAGGTTGGATCCAGAGAGGGTCCAAATGATTTTGTTTTTGAATAAAAACTGGAAAAATTGTCTATTGGAAATGTGTCATTTGTATGAGCTTTGCTCTCCCATTATTTTTCCGCTAGGTTTCTTTAAAAGTGAAAAAATTAGAGTTTAAATTACGCCTACATATTTGTTTAGAATTTCTAAAACGTCAGTTTATATGGAAATTCATTGTCATATATGTACTTTACTACATACTGCTAACACCATTATGAATTCTTTGCCTGATATTTTATATTATTTTTTAAGAAAAAATAAAAAAGTTGTTATAATTAACATTACTCCTGATTATCTTTTGTAGTTAAACGTAGGGGCGTGCGGGTACCCGAAATTTCGGGTCGGGTCGGATATTTAGTGTCCGACCCAAACACTCGATCGTCTCCTGAAAAATTCGGGTAGGGTATTTGGTGCTCGAATTTGAATTTAATCGACTGATCCATTGTGAACTTCCGGTTTGAAATCGGCTTTGCACCCGTACAGACAACTGATGTACGTAACAACATTACGCGCATTTACACTACTAATGTAGCGACCGTGGTTCGTACTGTCGTAGGCGCTAACCACTGTGTGAGAGTGCGTTGGTTACCGATAGAGTAGTAGTTCTTAACATTGGTACTAAACAGTAGTCAGGCACTGGTGTCACAAGAGGAAACCGGAAATAATTAGTGACGATAACCAAAAAAATCAATCAAAACAGTGAAGCATATGGTGCTACATTGATGAATATGACATTTGAACACTTTTTATAGGAATTTAAAATCACATTACTCTCATATTTGCTTATTTACAAAAATAATACTTCACCCTTCTCTATTGTGATTGCCTTATTTGATTATCGCACTTCATCTATTCCGAATTCCACCATCTACACGAGCGCTGACAACTGTTAAGTGGTAGCGTAATGAACTACTTGTCCATCGTTAACAAATGCACATTCACACAGTTTTTAGCGCCTACAGCGGTGAGGACGAAGGTCATTCTGTTAGTTGGTTTGTTGAGCTAAGGGGGCACTACTAGATGGCGGCACTTGCAACGAAGCCGAAGTTTCTAAGCAATGAAAACACTATCAGCGCTTTTCATTTGAGTACGGCGATAGCCGATTATCGGACGCAGGTGCCGTCGATCGCCGGCTCACCTCGGAACAGAGAGCAACCAACAGCCGGCGATTCAACTAAATCGAAAGCACCATGGCGTGGCTATCGCCGTCAATCAAAAGCACCCAGAATGAAACATTTATCGAGTAGGAAAAATAGGTTATCGACTGTCGATCTTCCAGTAGGCCTAGTCAGGTTGCACTTGCACTCTTTAAGTGATATTTACCGATTTTATTTGTTGACAATTTCATCTCTATTTTCTGTGACGTGTGAGAATGATACAAGCTGGCCTAGGTGTAGGAGGTGGGGATAGCGATGCTGACGGCGATTTGACAGATGACAATGATGAATTGCGGTCACGTGGAAATCCACCATGGCAGAATAGTAAGGGAGCTATCTGGCTGCACTTCGTGCAATTGCCGAATTCGCACGCAACGTGCAATTACTGCAATACAGTACTAAAAAACCCATAATATTGCTTTCAATACGGCTTTCATGTCTCATTTGAAATTATGTTCATAAGCTATAGCCTATGAATATTTGTTATAAATATGTTACTTCTTAATTCATGAAAATTGACAATATTAAATTCTAAATGATCATTGATTTCAATGGCAAGCTTAAAATAAAACATTTGACTAACTTACTGATCTAGAGTGGTGGAACAAAAAAATATAAAAGTAAGGATTTGCTTTATAAATCCACAAGAGCTAAAGATCACATTATCTTGTTCACAGGTGTGTCCCAGCTAACCTGCCGATCCTAATTATATTTTATTGTGATAAAGCACAAGCTACTGGGTGTAATTTTGCTTTGGAACCTTTTGGATTGCACTACTTTGTGCTATAACAATGATGTTCCCACTCTCAGGTCTTTACAAGGCAAACATTTACTGTAATTTTTGTCTTGCCATCGAAACATCCATTTTCCTTAATAATCCAGCACCCACGAATATGAATACCTCTACCACCCGAACCCGAAAATTACCTGATGCCCGCAGATATTTCACTACCTGAATCCGAACCTGACCCGAAATGAAAAAGTGCTACCCGCACTCCCCTAGTTAAATGTAAGTCAAACATTTTCCAAAAAATGTATAAACAGGATCATTTCAGAATCGAGAATCGGGAATTGATAACACAGGAATCGGTATCGGGTCTGGAATGGAAAAAAACTGGAATCGACCCATCCTTACTTTTTTGTAATGATTTCTTCAATTGTTATGACTGTGCCGATCCCAGCATCTTAAGATGGAATTTTAAGAAGTAATGAGTTTAAATTGCTTAGTAAAGATAATTTTGGGTGGATCATGTTTTAAATTCATTTTCTACTGAACTTGAAACTGCAGCGAATGGTAATTGAAGCTTACTTATTCATTTAGTAATGCAATATGGGATAATGCATTTACATGAATAGGCCTCTCATGTAATTGCCTATATGGTATTGAAAAAAAGTTCATGTTGAGCGAGGGATACATGTATTGAAATTCATATTTTTTGTCTCCATCTAGGTTGAATTTGAACTGGGGAATGAAGATCAAATGTCGTCCAAACTTCCTGCTGGTATATCTGATAATTCGACTGGTCTCATTTATTTGAGTCATGTGGATGCCATGGTTGATGTCATTGGAAAAGTCCCGCAAGAAGGTTCATACGTATTTATCACCCACTACTACCAGCCAGAATTCCCAGGTAAGACACGTATTTCCTAACTTATTCTTTTATTGAACAATCTGTATCAGGGTGTCCACGGACCCTTGAAAACCTGGAATTATTCGGGAATTTTCCAAACCTTGAAATTTCCTTGAGTTATGCGGGAATTTCTGGATAAATCTGGGAATTTTATAAAATTAACTTTTCATGGCGAAAAAATCCTTATTTTATAATTTAAATCAACCGTGAAGGCCATAAGATATATGTTGTTTGATAACTGTACATGATGTAATGGACTTGGCTTAGGTATGAATAAATAAATCGAAGACCTGAACTTAGTTAGCCTCATTGTAACGTCAAGTTTCCTTTTACCGTCGTTAACTGTGCGTCGAACATCAAGACCTGTTCGCCGGCTGTAATATTCGTTAGTGGCGGCATTGTGGCGTATTTTTTTCCAGCGTGCGGCGGAGATCCGGTGTCCGCGCCGTTGATATCTACGGCGCTAATTCATCCCTGACCACTGACAATTGGACTCCAAAAAATATGAGGTTCAAAACAAAGATTAAAGATTGAGTATGCCTTCTAGTACTGAGTAAAATTTGTCACCTTCACGATCTGAATTAGACTATGACAGCGCGGCGGCAGTCACGCCAATGAGCAGACTCGGTGGCCTGGCGTGGACTAGCTGTCGGTGGTGCAGCGGCACACAGTCTAAAATCGAGCTAAGACATGTACACAATTCATAAACAAATACCTTAAACAGTGGCGAATTTTTGTTATAACTTTGGGGGGGAGCAAGACAGTAGCCGGCTGTAGTTAAGGTATCCACGCATGTGCTGAGCTCCTCTCACTGTGGCCATGCGGCCTTATATAGCAGAACAACAAGAAGTTCTTTTTAAAGATTTAGTTAGGCCCTCGACGTACTAACAATAATTTGGGTGTATGCACTTCGTATTTATTCAGGTCACTGCAATGAAAAATTCAAATAAAACATTTATTATTTTAGAAAGGATAAAATTCTCTTGATAGCACTTAAAAAAATATGGAAAATACAATTGTATTATATAGTACACGTATGTCGCTTTAATAAACCAAAAGCAAGTCACAAAAAAACACAGTGAAACACAAAGTAATAGACCTTGGTAGTATGGTACCAAGATATGAAAAAGAATAGGTCTAATGAAGAGCCCTCCTAGACCAACAAATGTGTTAAGTATTAATTGATGTAATTGCTCAGTAATGGCGGCGTAGCATAGAAGAAAGGAATGTGGACGTATTGAAAGTAAATAAACTAAAAGTGCTAATCTCACAAATTATTAAATTAACTTACGCAAATGTCCAACAATGATAAATAATGCCGCACTTCTCCTACAAGAGTAGTGTAACCAAAACTCTTTCCTTCTCAATGTGGAGAAATCAAATTAAATTTATTTTTCTAATAAGAATAAACATCAATCAATCATCACGGAAACAGCTATACGATGCAGTATGTAAAGCGTATTTTGCGTGGCCCTTCAAAATCAACATTGAACCTTCGAAAACATCTCACAACACACAGAGGCAGAGGAAAGAATCATACCGTGTCAAATAAGGGAGAAACGTATGCAAATCTCAAACCACCTGCGCCTACAAACCTTGGATCGGCGAAGTCATCAATCCAAAAATATTTATTCCGCGGACCACTAACTGTCCCAGGTGCTATGTTGACCAGCGAACCTGGACATTCTTCAAATTGTTCACAGGTAGATGGTGGTACAGAAGGAGGAATTGCTGATGATTCAGATTGGATCGGCAAGGACGGTGATACCAGAACCAGTGATAATTGTGATTCATCTATTGCATAGATGCAATAGATGAATCGACTATTTTTCGAGAATTTCGACTATTGTTAGTTTGACTTTTTATACTTGGCAAATAAAATTATGGAGATGATCTTAAGTATTTTTACAGAGCTTTCCTGCTTATTTACATCTTTAGTGAAATTATTTTCATTCAGTTCTTGTGGTTGTTCATTTATATTTGCCATTCATTCAGAAAATAAGAGTTCATTGTTGGAACCGAGTATCGAGAACTGGGAACCGATGGTGGAGAACCGGACCGGTATCGAGAACCGGAAAAATTTAAGAACCGACTCATCCTTAATAATAATAATGATGGTTTTTATTTGCCCAAAGACCAAGGTACATTTGTCAGATGATATAAGGCACAAGTTACATTAACGATACATATTAAATCAGTCATATTCAGTCAAAACATATATCACATATAGTTTACATCCAATACACAAAACATACACAAAAACATGTTGAAAATGCTTCATCAAGTCCTTCCTTTACGCACAGATAATAGCATAGGCGGATTTAGGGGGGGGGGGGGGGCACATGCCCCCCCCAGACGCTTAAATAATGGACAAGATTTTTAATACGGTCCCGATATAATTACGTTTGTTTTGTTTTGTGTATTACGGAGCCTCATTCATTTTAGCCTTAAGCACAAGTCAAGAAGACAGATTTGCCGGTCATTGGTCATTCGCTAGTCAGCGCTCGAAAAAAAACATCGCCCAAGTGGGAAGGAAGACATTGTGTCAAAAATGACCATAATGAAGTACTGGAACTCTTCAGCAGGAAACATAATAGTAAACTGCCGTTATTATATATGTAACTAATTAATATTTTCATATTAGTAATCTCTATATTAAAATAAAAAGTATATTTCGTACATTAATTGTTGTATGTTGTTTTTTAATCCCAAATATGAGAAGACCGTTTGCCCATCAGACCCTTGTGCCCCCCCCAAAGAAAAATCCTGGATCCGCCCCTGGATAATAGGAATGGGTAGGGGGTTTGCATCACCAAATACTTATATGGTCAATATGGCTTGTTTCTACTTAGGCTCAATGATCCTTTAAACTCATATTTTATATTCCAACCACTGATTGTATCTGAATGGTTAAGCGTTGACTGGCATTACTCACTGTGGAGGAATGTGTGAAATTGACTTCCGAAAAGTCATTGACGAAGACATTCTGTGAATTTCACTCATTCCTCCACAGCAGACAATGCCCATTAAAGCTGTATGCTTTAGATATGTATGAGGTACATTTCTGTGTTTTGAATAGTCTTTAACCTAATGGACTATTGCACCATGCATGTACAAGTATCGGTACTTTGTGCCATCATTTGCATGGTAGATACGATTACCTTGTTCCTTTAGAGCCTCAACTAAGTCATGGTGGAAGAGGATGCCTGGGTAGCTGAAAATTACCGAAAACACCCAGTGCAAAATGAGTGATCTAGGTTTGAATCAGTCCAGGCAAATATTTTTTTTCACTTTGAACTTTGTACACTGTCCGTAAGCTTTAAGTGATTTGAATAATGTTTTTGGTCATTTTTCCATTGTCTTATGCTGCTTAAGTGTAAAGATATTTATATGTGCAATAGAAGTTCTAATCCAGATCCAATCTAATTTCTTTTTTCTCGTTTTTTTTCCTGAAAGAGTTTGATGTGGATATATTGGTACAAAATGGCCAAATTTATGAGGCCTCACTTCCTATCCAACACTGCCCATCGTCATCTGGCTGTCGGTCTATAGTGCAACAACCAAATGGAAATATCCATTTTGAATTGATGGAGAACTTCCTCCTGACCTTCAAGGTATGCATTTTTTTCTCATGTCTGATAAAACATTGGTTTTTATTCATAGTATCTTAGTTTTTGTCTGAGAAAATATGATCTTGTTCTCTAAAAATGACTCTTACCTTGACTATTACATGAGCAAAACCAAAGATTTGTCATGTGATATGTACAGCAAAACTTAAGGTCTCATTTTTGGTTCTAGAGTAATGAGTATTTAATTGCAGATTCAAGATGGCGTCCGTTGAGTCAACAGTAAATGTGAACGCCATTGTTAATTTAATAAGTAACGACCAGAAATGCCATATCTGCCTTTAAAAAAGTGGTACAGTGGAATCCTCATTTAAAGTTTTTCAGGGGGGACAACATTTTGAACACTAAATGCAAACAAACACTGAATGAGGAGCTACCATTTTGTTGAAGGTTTTAGAATATGTAATTAGCCAGCGCAGTTTTCCATGAATAAAAAGGATACTTAAAAATTACTAAAAGGTGTAACAAACAAAAATGAGTGAATGTTTTTCTGTCCAAAGATCAAATTTTTACATGATATAAGACAAGTCGAGATGATGTATACACAATCAAATACCCTAGTAACACCTAAACCTAATCACCACACCCTAGTTGGCCCAACATTCTTTTTTGGTTGTTATCGTTGGGTAAATGTTGGGGACTTTTTAGTTGGGGAGCCAGCGTGTAATTAGTGTAGTATCCCTTTTCGGAAAAACTTGGATTTCAACAGCTGCTGTTGAATTTCAACAGTAACTCCGGTAGTTTACTGATAAAATTTCAGCACTTACTATTGCATTTTAATACAAAATTATGAATGGAAATCCACCCTTACAAAAATAAATAATCCCTTTCTTTGCTAACAGTCGATAGGAGTTAGGTGGGGCTCCTATGGGATGGGTCCCACGCTCACGTGTACCAGGGGCCTAATTCTCGTTCTTGTCACGGGACAAGATATCACGCGTTCCCCGTAACGCAAATTGCGGTCGTCTCCCATTCTCGTTTTTTGCGTTCGCGTTCGTGATAAGGCTCGGGCAACTTCGGCTTTTTAACCATGGAAGTGACGTCAGCACCGCTAACGTCATCGATTTCAGCCAATACGAGAGGAGTGGACTTTCGTGTGGCAGCTGTTTGCAGACGAAAAGGCAAGAATAACCCTTGAATAGGCAAATAAACATTTTCAAGCGCTTAAATGTTATAAGTTCGCTAGTAATAATTTTATTATGAATACAATAGTAACTTAATCGTATTCGATTATTTACTTACGGCGATTCGGTTCACTTATTGGTCTAGACAATACGATAGCATAAAATATAGTGCTCACGGGGTACCCTTAGAAAAAAATACTATAGAACTATTCATACTTAATAACTATAGCATATAGTTATTTGGAACAACAGTGTTTATATATAATCACTGAAGTCCAATAGATATGAAATATAATGACTATTGGGCTGCATGTAATCCTATTGATAATTTAAAAAATTGACCAAAAACATTTTTCATTGAAGTACCGATGATAAGAACACCATTAATAAAACAGAAACGAATAACTTGGAAAGAAAAAAACTTACCCTAAGAGAGAATCGAACTTATAATCTTTGCATTGAAAGCCAACCACCTAAGCTACTAGGCTAATACGGCACCTTGGAGTGAATGAATTTCACAGGGTATACTAGCCGCGACATTAATAGCTGGAGACAATGCTGAGGCTGAGGTTTGAGGTGAAATACCTCTATGTTTTTATATTGTTGCCTCTTCCTTGGTATTGCCGTCGTTTTCCTACAGTTTACCTTATCATGATTACTCTTCCTCATGATCTTGATTACTAGGCATGCTAGAAGAAAAAAAAATCAGTTCAAAAAGGTCCTAACCTAAATTTGAAAGGAGAGTATCTAGACGATGGGCACTGTCCAACACAAATAGATGCAATTACACAGGTACCCATGGGTAAATATCCACAATTAGTGGATCCACAAATAGTGGCGATTTCGGCATCCACTTAAATTTTAGTGGATCCACTAAATTTAAGTGGATTCACAATTGGTGGATCCACATATAGTGGCGATTTCGGCATCCACTTATTTTTTAGTGGATCCACTAAAATATAAGTGGATGCAATTTAACTTTAGTGGATCCACTTAGTTTAGTGGATCCACTTTCATTTTAGTGGATTCGCATGTTTAAATGAATGTATATGACAACATACACGGGCTATTTATGGCTAACACCACAAACAATGAACGATTTAAATATGCGAGTAAAGGGAAAACTGTAATGGCAGTATGAATACAGTGCCTTCCTGCATGCAGCAATATTTCGGCATTATTATTATTTTGAAAAGCATTCGATATTTCGTAGGATTAACTATTTTAATTGACGTACAAACGTTGTTTTTACATTTCTCGTAGAGCCGTTAGTACAGTGCCCTGTGGCCATATGATATGGTTGCATCGCGCAGGAGAAGTTCGGTCAGCCCGAAAAGGCGCTGCCAACTGGAGAATTTTGACCCGGAGACCGATTAAATGATTCTGCGGGGTGATGTCAACTGTAAAACAACTGTCAATATTTCAGTTACGCGGATATTCTATCATTTATACCCGAAAAAGGCTGCTTTTTCAAATTATCCGGGTCACAGACAAAAAATTTAAAGTCGAGAATATATACCGATTGGTAACATTAGCCCAGAGCTCTACAGCGGGAATGTGACAACAGGAGTCGAAAAACATGTGTTCATATAAGAAACGTAAATAAAAAATGTGTTGTTGTGAAGTTGGATGTATTATGGTCGTCATATGATGGTCGTAAGAGCAACAAACCTGCGGAGAGATGTAGCAGGGAAGCTAGGGTTCAAATAGTGAGTAATGAGGAGGAAGGATTGCGGGTTACTCCGTGGTTGAAGTAAATTCATATCATCACCGTTTTTTAAAAGGTCTTGAACGAATTAGGTGATGATTACTTCGGAAATGATAGCGAAAAATGACGAAATTACATTGAAGTACTCTTATGTACTAGACGTCTTACGTGTTCTCAGCGGAAATAACTGCTCGGATTTCTATCAAAGAAGTTTCTTCGCCATCGTTGCTGATGTTCTTCTAATGAGCGATGGCATGAAGTTATGGGCATGTCGCTTCTGGTAAAATTGAAAACCGGAGCCGACGTTCAACTAAAGGTTATAAACAGTGGTTCAGGTTCGTTTTCCTCTATGCCTTAGAAGTAATTATCTTTGCCTATCTGTTATTCCGGCAGTATGCAATGTAGGCAATTGTGCATTAGGACACATCGGCTACATACTTGCCTCGTATTACTAAGTACATATTTGTGATTATCATCTAATATTTACCTTACATTTGGAGATAGTAGTCCGTCAGTGTTCGTTCAGGATGATTGGTTAATTTAAGGCGTTTTACCATATTCCACTAAATGTATCCTTTGCAACAACAGACACTTAGGTAGACTCTCTAAAAGGATATTGTTAAATAAAAGATTTCAAAATAACTGTTTCTGAAATTTATTTTTGGTTATATTTTTCATTTAATCTCAAAGTTTTGATTTTTTCACCAATATATCTGTTAATCTTTGAGTTTTTAGCTCTTTCATCTTTGTCAGGTGATTGTACTCCCTCTTTATCCAGTCTTTCAATGAAAAGTTCTAAAAGAAAAAAAAAATGTAAGAATTCTGTCTACAATACTCATCATAGGCATTTTTGGGCAAATGTGATGAATGTTAAAGGGGAAAGAGATACTCACTTCTAACTGCCTCAAGCCTTGGCTTGTCTAGGCCAGGCCTGCTTTCTGTCACCTCCTTATTTCCTCTTTTTGGGTCTGCTCTGCCACTAATTGAGTGGTTAATTAGGTGCACAGACCCCCAAGCTAAAACAGCTACTTTCTTTACGAAAGTGGAGTCTCCTTGTGGGCCCTTCCGTATTTCCCACAAATCTTTCATGATTGATTTAGATAGGTTTCGGCCTTCATAAAAACAGTAACCCTAGATCAATGGAAAAGAATGAGTTTTTAAAAAATAGTAAAAAAAAAACTTTTTGCTCTTATTTTCTGTATAGAAAAGACAATATCTCATGATGATTATTAATATAAAAGGAAAACTCTATGAGAATAATTTCGTTGAATTCTCTTATCATTTTCCATTTTATATCTTCTTTCAGAATTTTTACTAAATGTGGAAAGCCATATTTCATAACTTGGAAAATGTTTCTTACATCTTCACTCTCATCTGGGCAGTGTGGTGCTAGATTTTCTTGTGCATTTCCTTGTTCGATGTTTGTTGAACTATTACTTGAAATCCCCTCCTTCAAGAAAATGATTTGGTGCAAACAACATTATGATGCTATATTTTAAATACCAAAATATTATGAAAGAACTTTAAAGATGTGTTACCTCAACTTCCCTTACATTTAGAATCTCACGGCTAGTGCTCGCAATGGGGTGTGACTTAATTTCATTATTTGCTATTGAGGTTTCTGAAATTGAAAGTAAAGGACTACTAATCAATGTGATAAAATGTTCTTGAAGCTGTTACACAATAATTACTAATCATCTCTGTTGATATTAGGTATATTTCCACCCCCATGCTCTGGAGAATTTGATCGTGACATTTTAAGGTGAAGTTATTCAATCATAGAGCAATATTATGTTCATTTCTCGTTTCCAAAGTGAAATACAACCACAGAAATAGTTATTGAAATTGATGAAATAATTTTCAATCAGGATTGAGAAAAATGCTTCCAATTAGTTGGAAATCACTCACTGCATGTTGTTGGTGTGTTTTGTGTTGTTGCAAGAGAAGCTGGTGGCATAGGCATCTTGCTGCGCTGCTGATTCTCAGCTTCTATTAACTTCTCCTGAAGATGAAAATTTAGCCTTCGGCATTGATTTAATTCTTGTATAGTATCGTTAAGTTTCTTTTTTAACAGCTTATATTTCAGGATAGGGACATAAATATCATCTTTGACACTTGATGCATCACTCTCATCGCTGGATTGTCGGGCTCTTTTGGTTGTTCTTTTGTTAAAGATGTTCTTCTCCAGGTTGTATATGGTCTCATCTATTAATTTGTTTTTGGATCCATGTTTTTGGGTGCCTGAAACTCCACTTGATGTCGGCCGGCTTTCCAGCTGCATATTAAGTAATAATGATGAAGAAGTGATGAAACTGTTATTCATATTGGTTTTGGTACCACATATATAAGTAATTAATAGAAAATGGTGATTAATCATACTGGGAAAAGTAAAAAATTTTAATAATCAGTAGGGGTAGTAAGAGGTCAAATAAATAATTTCAAACTTTGAGCTTATAGAAAAAGATATCCATCATACCTTAGATTTTTTCTTGTCATGGGCTTCCTCAATCACCTTCGGTGTGGGCATTTTGACTCTTTTCTCCTCCAGGCTCTTCTTTACGGCAGAATAAGAGTCTGTTTCATGAAATAATCATATCATTTAGGAAATGTTTTCTTTGAAGTAATCAAAATTCATATTTTAAATATCATCATCTATGAATTTTTTGAATATTCGGAAGATGTGCGATATTATAAGGAGCCATCATTTGTACATTAACAATCAAATGTTAATCAACTTAAGTAATAAGTGTTATAGAAAGAGAAATAAATACCTTTCACTACTGCAACAGTCGCCAAGAAATACCCCGGTGCGTTTGCACTGGGCAAGGTGCAAACATTATCGTACTCCGGGATCTTCGACTCACGTTCAAGCATTTTCTCCGGGGAATCATCCTCCACGCTACTTTTAAAAACTCGATAAAGTGCTTTTGGATTCCAAAGTTCGTAATTAAAATCTTTTATGTGAGATGTTGGAACTATAGCCTTTTTACCATCTCTTCGATACGTTACGTATGCGAAACACGCCATGGCTTTACGTTATGTTCTTATGTTCCAACGAATGAATGCCATAAACAAATAGCCGTTATCTAACGCAGGTTAAACGGTTTATTTGTCCCGCCACTGTTCTTCGCTATTGGTCTCCTTATTGGTTACTAGGTTACGAATTTGCGTCACGTGATCGCCATATTTTAGCGCGTCAACTCGAATTTGGTTAGCAACGGCCACAAACAGCAGAACGGAATAGGAAAACGATTTTATGTGGAAAAAGTGTATCTAACCCCAAGGTTTTGCGGCGGAAATATTATAGTATAATATTTTATCGAAGTTTATTTTTGACGCACAATATCGTCATCGATTTTTGTCAAAATAACGATGGAAGAAAACCATCAATTGCTCCAGAAGAAAGGGAAAAAACGGGGTCGATACGGGGCTTATTTGGAGCCGAGTCAACCGTACAACATTCCCCGGCAGACGAAGCAGTCACAAATGGATAAAATTCATAGTTCTACTAGCAGAAAAAGTTAGTGTACATACAATAATAAAAATTTTAATATTTTAGTCTATTTGTCTACTCAATCACTCTACACATTGTAATTTTATGGGTGGTACTCTCTCTTCTGAGCTTCTATCAGATGCATTTATCACTGCTATTTACCTCCAGGTCTATGTCAAAATGAGAAAGTAGTTGAAAACGTGAATACTTCAGAAGAAACTCCAAATATTGCACTTTCAATGATTGATGACCAGGTTGCTACATTGAATGATGCTGATGATGGGTCACCATGCCTTGGAGTTTGTATCTGTGGAAAATGTACCATAGCAGCTGATGTACTACCAGTTGCAAAAGACAGTGTTCCGCAATCTCATTCTGTGCAAGATGATGGGATTTCTCATAATATAAAGGAAGAAGGACATATTATCTGGGATGAACCTTTAACACCATCTATAAAAACAACAAAGTTTGAGGCTTTCCTGATGGTATTACACATCGTTATGCGTCATGGTATGACAGGCCCTTTAGTTGAGGACTTATTGAAGTTTATAAATGCTCTGCTTGGGGAGAATGTCATTCCTACTTCATAATATTACTTCAACAAGCTGTTTTCACCTCGTGGCCATTTGGTTTTTCATTTTTATTGCCCCTTATGTTATGAGTACTTGGGTGAAAGAAGTTCCTTTGAAGGTGGACTGGTCAAGTGTGATGATTGTGACAAAGAGTTTGATACTAATTTAGAATTAGGGAATTTTTTCATAACCATACCCGTTAGGCAGCAAATTGAGGAACTTTTTAGGGGTGAAGTTAATTTAATGCCCAGAAAGAATAGAGTTTTTGATAATTTTAATGATATTACAGGTGGTAAGCTATATCAGTGGCTTTGTCAATCAGGAAACCCATTAGAAAATGAGGACAGTTTATCTATCACATTTAATGTTGATGGTGCTCCAGTGTGGAATTGTGGTCGAGGTGCCATATGGCCCCTTCAGTTTTATTTAAATGAAATTGTTCCAGAGGAGAGGTTTCTTATTAAAAATATTTTATTGGGTGGTCTCTGGTTCGGTAAATCAGCTCCGCCAATGTCACTATTTTTAACTCCTTTTATCAAAGAGTTACAAGATTTGGCCGTGAATGGTATTGTGAGAATGAAGCAAGATGGGAGCATTGTTAAATGTCCAGTCTTTGCTTTAACTTGCTCGGTTGACTCTGTGGCAAAACCTAAGCTACAGACCATTAAGCAGTTCAACGGCCGTTTTGGTTGTGGATACTGTCTACATCCTAATACACCAACAAAAAATTCTGCAGGAAAAGGGAGGTACTCAGCATTCACAACTTACCCTTCCCGAACTCATAACGGTATGATGAAAGATATGTTAAAAGCTCATGAAATTCAGCAGAAAACAACTAACAAGAATAAAAACCATTCATACGATTTAACTCATGGTTTGAAAGGAATTAGTCCCCTACTTAGTGTTCCAGCATTTCATATTGTAGATGGGTTTGTAATTGATTATATGCATGCTATATTAGCTGGAGTTGCATCCAAGATAACTAACTTGATCTTTGATTCTAATTCTCATGGTAAAGACTATTATATAAAAGATAGCTCTATTATTGATATGCGCCTCATGGCAATCACTCCACCCCAAACTTTTTCAAGACGCCCTCAGTCAGTAGCGCAGCGGGCACACTGGAAATGCAAAGAGTGGAGGAGTTTCCTTCTTTACTACTGCTTGCCCTGTTTAGAAGGTTTTCTGCCTCATAAATATTTTAATAATTTAAAGTTGCTGGTGAATGGAATTTTCACTCTTCTAAGGGATTCAATTTCACACGATGAGCTTTTGAATGCTGAATTTTTACTTAGTCGCTTTGTTTTGGGATATAATAAACTGTATGGGGATGAAAATATGACATATAACATACACTTGTGCACTCATCTCACTCATATGGTGTCCCAGTGGGGACCACTTTGGGTGTACTCAACATTTCCATTTGAGTCTTCCAATGGCCATCTTTTAAAACTAGTAAAGGGAACCAGGGGTGTAACAACACAGATTTGTCAAAAATATGCTACTGTTAAATTTGCATCTCATTTAATTAGTCAGCACTTAGTCAGTGAGAGAGTCCTAAATTATTGCAGCGAGACTATTACATTTGCTCAACTAAGAACGAGCAAGCAATTCAATGATACTACCGCTCTTGGCATTGAAATTATCGAAAAATCGACTGTTGAGGAAGAAGAGGCTTTCTTGAATGCCACGATACCTTTAAATGATGGCAAGATATGTTATTATAATCGAGTTGTAAGAAAAAATGTAGTGTATTATAGCAAGGCATATAAAAAACCTAAGAGATTCAACGATACATGTGTCTCTTTGACCAGTAATGGTTATGGTATCATTGAGAAGTTAGTTATTCATGGACCAGATACCCTTTGGGCTCTTTTGCGACCCGTGAGAATTTCACAAAGTGGACATTTAGCTCCTCACATTAAAACTTGTGCTAAAAAAAGGAATGATTCATTGATTGTATTACCATTTAATTCAATAGATAAAAAATGTGTACTTGTTAATTTGGAAACAACTACTTATGTATGTGATATGCCTAATATATATGAGAGAGATTAGTTATTAACATTGTACTTGTATTGTGCACCACTCATATAAAATGGCACATCCAATTTTAACTATTTACTCAATAATTGTACATATACATTCTACTTCTGATATTTTCCCCTGATTTTTAGCGCTGTCTTGTTTTAAATCCATAATTGTATTGTCATTATAATCATTAAAAGTGGATGCAATATGTATGTCTCAGCAGAATTGCCTGAATGACGGTCATTAATCAGTAATTAAATGACTTCTACTGCTTATCTACTGTCTCATTTCTTTCCAATTTCTCATATTGAATTGCAAATTGTTGCTTGATCAAATTCTTTCTTAGTCTAGTTTTGGCAATGCCATTCAAACTCAAATATATTTATCAGTATTGGGTGAAGGAAAAGGTAATTTATCTCAGCAGCTATGGGAGACTAGTGTCAATGTATTACTATACAATTAGGTCCTTTCTCTAGATTGTTCATTAGGGGCTTTTAATCCTCTTCGTGCAATTGAGTAGGTCTGATAAAATTTTCCCTTTCATCTAAAAATTTAGGCTACAGTTATGGCATGGTTGTCAGTAAATGGAGACAGCTATTTATGTAGTTAGATAGTTATAAAATCCCTTAAATATGGGCATCCATTACCGTTACAGTTGGTAGGTGTCAATGGATCCACTAAATATGTGGATATCCACATTATGTGTAAGTGGATCCATCAATACCTTTTGAAGATCCACTAGGTATATGTTTTGTGGATAACCACTAAAATGAGAGCATCCACAACTTTTGCTTGTGGATAGGCCTAAGCATCCACTAAAAATGTGGATATTAGTTACTTAGGTTAGTGGATATTTCCAAGGATCCACATAAAAAGTGGACATCCACATTCTGTGGAAGGGAATCCACTAATATATGGTGGACATCCACTACATGTTTGGTGGATGTCCACAAATCTTGATGGAGATCCACTATATGTTAAGTGGATGTCCACAAATCTTGGTATACATCCACTATATTATATGTGGATATTCACAAAGTTTTGTGGATATCCACAATATTTAGTGGATATCCACTAACATTTTTAGTGGACTTTTACCCATGGGTACCTAACAACAAATATGTCTAATGCAAATTTTGGAGAGGAAAACACAGCAATATGAATAGCGAATTGACGACAATGGCTTTTTTATGATATTGTCATATCAAATAATTTCATTTCAGTTCCACTTCAGTTTCAGTTTCAAATTCTTTTGAATCCTAGGCAAAAAGAGACAAGATGTTGACGCTAAAAGAGCTTAGTCAATAATGAGAATGTTAGTAAATTTATTTATTAAGCCTTGTTTGGCATGGGTATATTTCAAATACGAGATGAAATAAGGAAGATGTTTGGAGAGCATATTTAGTTCAGAATTGACCTTTATTTAAAATATAAAAGCGCCAACAAAACAGCAGCCACTAAATTTCACTCTTGAATTCCTTAATTAGTGATTGAAAAATGATTTGTACTAGACTTATTCACACAGAGCCCTCTCAATCTCACTTTTTCACTTCAAGATTTCACTGAAAATAACTTAAAAGCACCATGTAAGGTTTCACTTAATAAGTGTTAAAAGAGAACGATCACTTGGTATTTCAATATAACATTACCATCAAATGCGCAAACATTCACCAAGACATCCACTATATATGGATCTTGTATTTCATCGAAACTTAAAAGGTCCATGTAAGGTTTCACTTAACAGCTGTTTACAAAGAACGATCACTCGGTATTTCACATTACAGCCAAATAATAGCAATTAAATACACACTTTACAGCATATTTAAAGCCGGTATATGCACTTCGTTTACCAACATAGTTATCCACACATAGCCTCAGATGTAACACAACATAACAATAGGTCCACTTCATCAAAGCAGTTGCAATATACTATTTCATGAAATGTTATGCATATCCAATTGGTGGCGTATATGACACTTCACGAATACGAGTACCTAATCTTGTCGTTGAAATTACTTCGATGCACACTGGAAAAATAATTCCACGTTGATAATTAAAATAAACAACGACCAAAAACTTTGCTCACAAAGGTGGAATCTCATGAATAAACGAACTTAAGTTAATGAAAGCCAAGCTCCATGTAACTATGTTTCACCAGTTGTGCTCAACAGCTGTTTAAAAAGAACGATCACTCGGTATTTCACATTAAAGCCGAATAATAGCAAAGACACACTAGGTACAACATATTGAAGAGTATATGTAGGTGCTTCTTGTACCTTCATATTTATCCACAAATAGCCTCGGATGTAAAACAACACAACAACAGAGGTTCACTTCATCAAAGCAGTTGCAATACTATTTCATGAAATGGCATGCATATCTAATTGGTGGCGTATATATATGACACTTCACGAATATGAGTAATCTTGTCGTTGAAATTACTTCGATGCACAATGAAAACATAATTCCATGTTGATAATTAAAATAAACAACCACCAAAAACCTTGCTCACAAAGATGTAATCTCATGAATAACCGAAATTAAGTTAATGAAAGCCTAGCATGATGAGTACTTACGTAAATATAATTGCATTATTCCTCCCTAATAGTGTTCATTGGTATCTCAAGATTAAATATATCCTCAGAAAGCTACAAAACTTTCTCTGATAATACCACTCGCATCACAAACAAACACGCATTTCTCGCTGGAACTTGAGGAAGCTAAGTGATACACTGTTGCCAGATTTATGTATAATAACAAATAGTAACTAAATAAGTTATTCTAAGCTTCTTATTTTCTCCATAATAAAATTCCATCGACTTATCACGGCCTCGAAAGCCGTGATAACTTCTTCATCGCAACGTGCGTTAACTCTCGTGATAAGTAGTAAGAGAATACCGAGCACCACTGTGATTGGACAAGCCCTAACGCTAACGCTATCACGAACGCTGTCACTAAGAGAATACTGCGTAACGCAACTTGCGTTAGAACTGGCATTCGCGCTCGGTATTGCACTATACAAAAGAACCAGAATTAGGCCCCAGTTAATGTCTGTGGACCAGTATCGTTCGCGACCCACTGGTATCCCGCTTTTCATTTTTTCCCCGCACTGCAAGAGACGATCAGTAATTTCACAAACTTTGAACCCTCCCGGTACCGGTCCCCACTGCATTTCAAGCAGAAATGCAGCGGGGAGCAATAGTTGAATGTGAGTGATTAAAAATATATATAAAGCCAAGTATTTAAATTTGAATTACAAACCAGTTTTTTTCAAGTGATTAAAATGCTGATCTTGCATTTTATATTATAAAAATTATATTGGCAAGGCGTTTAAGAAATTAGCTCAATGTTGATTTTATAATCTCTCATGTTTCTTTGGCTATTATTTTTTCAATGATGTTTGGCAACGGGAGTGCTTTCATGATTGTGGCCTTCGACCAGTGAGATCGATCGAATCGATCTTCCCTCGGGAAAAATTTTCTATAAAGACCCTTAAAGTACTTAAAAGTTCCTTAGAGTAACTTTAAAATATTTTATGAGTGTCTGATGCATTATCAGGCCACTGATTATTTTTAATACAATTCAAAACAACATATACAGTAAAAACTCGAAATTACGAAGTTGACGGGACCGGAAAAATCGGCACTTCGTAATATCAAATTTCGTATGAACGAGTATCTTTCAAAAACATCGCGATGAAGCTCTTTTTTTGTTTCCTTAGATTAAGATGTACTCTCCCGATGTACTTGCATGATTTACGAAGTTATAATTCATGAAAGTATATTTAAATGTGTACTCATGCCCACAGGGTGCACTAATTGTCAGTTGAACACAACTTATTTGTCTGAGTTTTATTATTCCTATTTTCGGGAATTTTAAATTTGGCGCCACCGGATGTTATTTTGCCGTTGCAGCTGGCGGTGCGGCGTGCAGCAACTCGCGGATTGGTACTACCCCTCTTTTTCGTGACGAATTTTAACAATATTATCTGGATATATCAATTTGCAATGTTTATTGTTTACTTGCGTCATAATTTTTTACGGATGGATCGGAAGTAAGACGTTTCAATGGAAATCGACTTCCGTGTGTCAAGCTACCTTCGCATCAAATCGATGCATTATTCCGTTCACTCATTCGTTTTGTGATGACAAATGATTATTACCGGCAATACGAGGCTCGATTCGGGTTATCGTGATGAATGGTAAAATATCCTTTCCAGGGTATTTGGAAATTGCCTGACGAGCAGTCCTTCAATCCAGCTATCCCTCTCAATTACTCAGCCGGAAACATTAAAGCTGTCAGATTTTAGGGTAATACCTCAGTCGGATCTGAACAATTGGCGCGTCTAAACCGGTTTTTCCCAGAAGACCCTTTAAGAAAAAAGTTCTTCGCTCCTTATTCCTAGGCGCGACGACATTCATCTGCGAGGGACTCATTCAGCGAGAAAGAGAAGGGGGTAACCCGAGAGGATCACTCCTTCACCTTATCTGTTATTATCTACCTTCACCCAGTTTCGCTTTTACCCAGGTGGCTTTCACTAGTAGGGGAGGAGTTGGGCCTCCTTTCAGCGGACTCGGCAGCCAACACTAGGTTGATACGGCCAATGATCGAACGAGGGAGCCGTTATTTCGGTCGATTCAAATTGTAACCTTACCCCGGTGGTAGCTGTGAGGTTGACTTCGCACTCCTTCATGATTTTTCCACAACCTGAAATTATGTTGCGTGGCGCCCAAAAGAGCTTTGAAACGCATCGTCACATCAATGGGATAAATAACGTAGTGCATCGGCGCATAGGAAGAGAGAATCGGAACTCTAATCTGTTTTTACTTCCTTTTATAAGAAGCATCATTCACTTTTGGAAGTGGATACCACGCCAGGAAATCCAATTTCAGACCGTTGACTTTTACATCGCCATGCTAATAGATAAAGAAATTCTGTTTTCACCGTTTGGCGCAGGAAGGATGTTGCTAGAACTTATTTCACAGGGCTTGATACATACTTGTGCGTACTTTATATACCACATTGGAGAAAAAATTAGTTAACTTGCCTAAAATCGACCATTTCGCGGAAAAGCTACTCGGCTATGAGAAGTGATGCGAAAATGAGCTTGATATAATTTCTAGCTGCATCGTTTACATCGAATACTCCTCAAGTTGGCACGGAAGTTTAATACAATTACTGTAGTCGTGTAAAGCATAGATGTCCGGCACTTTTTTTCAAAGGCATTCGTGCCGAGCATTGGCGCTTCCGGCAGTCCAGCGAACGGCTACGCGTCCTTGGCCTGCCTCTTGCTCCCCCATCCACCTCTCTCTCTCCCTCACCCTCGGCTCGGCGCTCATAGTTAGGGGGTCGGAGTAAAGTGATATTTTTTCTCGAGTCCGCATCACATTTCATCATAAGTATCACATTTCACTCATCGCTTTCCCACGCCCAAACTTCACAGGTGGCTTTTAAAAGTTGGGGGGGGGGGGGTGGGCGTTGCCCGTTGGGAGTTCCTTATCGGCTATGAACGCGAACCAAACGTATCACCTTTCACTCATCGCATACCCGCCCTAACTTCTCAGGTGGTTTCCACTAGTTGGGATATCCTTTTGAGAACATCCTATAGACATCCTTTCGAGAGCATCAGCAGCCAACTTCCATGGTTCCAACTAGTTCCTACATCGGCCGCAACACTGGATGACCGTTATTTTGGGCGATTTTAATGGTATCCACTCCCCAGTGTGAATTTTTTTAACAGATCCAGATCTGATTTTTTTAAATGAATTAGGATCCTATTTCAGTATCCGGAGAAACTTAATGCCCGCGGATCTTTAGATCCGATCTGACCATTCCTAAATAGTATTTTCCCAGCGAATCAGCTTGTGTCTTAGAGGAAGAACGAACAATTTAAGAGCACATTTTGGAGCAAACAAAGTGCGTCTTATGGGCCAGGAAATACAGTTACTACAATTTTCGATGCCTGGCTGACGTTTTTCAACTTACGAACAAGTTCTCGGAACGCATCTCGTCCGTTTTTCGAGGACTTACTGTACATTAGATGAGTGCGTCAGTGACTTCCGACTGCTGGACGGACGCCAGACGCCCCAGCGAAACCACACCTTTACTATTGAAGCATTGAAAAATGAGATATCGTTCAGGTAATACATTCAGTGCATAATGTATTCGGCGACGATCATTAATTAGATGTTTAACTCTGAAAAGGAGCGCCGAAACGTTACTGTGATCTATCACTATTCGTATAAACGAGTAACTTTTTCACGTCGGGACCAAGATCCGAGGTTCGTAATTTTAAAACTTCGTTATTTCGTAATTTCGCGTACTGTTACATACACTTAGATACCCTTTTGGTCGGGACCGAAGATTTTGCTTCGTAAAATCAAAATTTCGTAATTTCGAAGTTCGTATTTTCGAGTTTCTACTGTAGTATTTTATCTTTGGCAGTTTCTTTGGAAATTTCTTTAGCTGTAATGGGAACACTGTCAAGTGAAAGAAATGTTACTTGTAATACACTATCATCGCTTACAATCTGCCCAGGTAACGGCGATCTTGATAAACAATCAGCATTAGAATGTTCATCAGTTTTACGATACTTAATGTCATAATCGTACTGAGATAAAAATTCTGATCAAAGATGGAAGATAATGAAGCCTGAGGACTAAAGTTATAAATTAGTGGTTTATGATCTGTTATCACAGTAAAATGATACCCTCTTAAGTACAGATCATACTTTTTTACACTACAGGCTTTAGCCTCCTTATCCAAAATACAATAATTTTGTTCCGATTTTCTCCAGGTGGAACTAGCAAACATTAGAAGTCTCTCATTCCCGTCAGGAAAAACATGGGAAAGACAAGTACTCATGGCTGTCTCAGCAGCATCTACCTCTTTAGTTTTCAAACTATAATTGGCATTAAAAAACTCTTAGTGAATAAGCCCATTGAAATGAAACAACTCAAAGCGGCTATTCATGCATGCGCAGTCCGTCTAGTCTTCAAATCCGTAGTAGAGTCTAATGACCAAATCAGAACAAAATAAAGAAAATCGGAAAAATCGGACGTGTCTTTTTAGTTTTCAAACTATAATTAGCATTTAAAATCTCTTCACGAATGATCCCATTGAAATGAAACAACTCAAAGCGGCTATTCCACGCATGCGCAGTCCGTTTCATCTTCAAATCCGTAGTAGTGTTATGAACAAATCAGACCAAAATAAAAAATCGGAAAAATACGTGCCTCTTTAGTTTTCAAACTATAATTGGCATTAAAAATCTCTTTGTGAATGATCCCATTGAAATGAAACATCTCAAAGCGGCTATTCACGCATGCGCAGTCCGTCTCATCTTCAAATCCATGGTAGACTGTTATGAACAAAGCAGACCCAAAATAAAAAATCGGAAAAATACGTTTCCCTTTAGTTTTCAAACTATAATTTGCATTAAAAATCTCTTGTTGAACGATCCCATTGAAGTGAAACAACTCAAAGCGTCTATTCACGTATGCGCAGTCCGTCTCATCTTCAAATCCGTAGTAGTGTTATGAACAAATCAGACCAAAATAAAAAATCGGAAAAATACGTCTCTTTAGTTTTCAAACTATAATTGGCATTAATAAACTCTTGGCGAACAAGCCCATCGAAATGAAACATCTCAAATCGGCTATTCACACATGCGCAGTCCGTCTCGTCATCAAATCTGTAGCTCAGGGATTCCCAAACTATGTTACGCAGAAGGCTAATGGGTGTTCCGAGTAACCTATAATGGCTTTATATTCTGCTACCTAAACGCAATCGTTTAATATATGCGAAGTCCACAAGGTGTTCCGTTAAAATTTCAGGATTTACGAGGTGTTCCATCGCAGGAAAAGTTTGGGAAACCCTGCTGTAGCAGATTACTTTGAAAATGCGCATATTGCTTTTCCTTTGTTCGACTCACCTCGTAGCGGAGAGCCACCGATCATCGATGCCGATAGATGGTTATTCCACTAATTGTAAATAGAAAGCACCGTGGCGCGACGAGCTGTGTATTGCCGGTTAGCGCCGTAAATCGAAAGCACCCGATGTCATCCTCTCGCGATTGTTATCGTAACACCGGTTATGCTACGATGAACTGCAAACTTCCACATACCTCAGCAATATTTGCACGCGAGTTCGTTTAAATCGAATTGAGAACATTTGTTTGCAATTTTAATGTTTTTCTTGCGTTTGAAATTACTTCCAAACATTTTCTCATAAAAAAATGAAAATTCGCATTTTGGGGCACAATTCGCGACATTTCGCGAGTTCAAAAGTCATTTCTCCAGTCAGTATGACTATTAATTACCATTAATTAAACTATTAATTAATCAATTACCACTTACGATGGGTAAATTACGGTAATTTTGGAAAATTACCGTAATTGTCCAGTATTTTTCAGTTTTAAGCATTAAACAGAAAATGTATGGTTAAATAAGAATGCCAATAGCAAAAGGGAGAGGATACGATGTTTAAACCTTACCTTATACAACATTAATCTATTAGAATTTTTCAAAATTAAAGAAATACAGCAGCAACACGCAATCTGGCTTTCTTTTGTCAAAGTATGAGAAATTTTCAAGAAGAATATTCTACTAATAATTACTCAATAATGTTATAATTTAAGTAAAATATGCCAAAAATGAGTTGAACATTCCTCAATTTATAATTAAACACGTAGGAATTGTGGACATAGCTTAAAAGAACATGTTGGGAATTTATCTGTATGAAAAACTATCTCAAACATGGGTGTATTATCTAGAAAATTACCAAAAATTACGGTAATTTTCAAGAGGCGCGGTAAATTACGAAAAATACCACGGTAATTTTCAAAGTGGCCCATCCCTTCTTGTGACACATGAAGTGCTCCTATGATCATTGCCTACAGTTTCATTCATTTAAAAACGATTCTGAACAGTCAGCATGACGAGGGAATTCAATGGAATAACCTACTAAACATGCAAAACACTTTTTTATCGATGAATGTCCACGAAGTGACCTCTGAAAGACAAAAAACGCTGCAAGATTGACATCAAAATTACTATCCATTATGTTAACAAGGATGGGATTTATTGATTAAATATAAATCCTTTGGGTATCTTGATTATTCCGCCATGGTAGACAATGGCATCACCTCCCGAAAAACTACCAATAACGAGAAAATAATATCATCGGATTCACAACAACATTCACACTTCACGAAAAATTGACAAAACACTGTGGAATGCACATGGATTCCACTGGAGAAAACTTTTAACGTGGCCTCGGCCTGCCATTCTTCTCAAGGCTCCTATCGGAGACTATTTTAACGCCAGAGGGTGCTCCGTGACGATTACGGAATATGGATTGGAGAAAAGGAGCCAAATAGTCTCTTGGTGCTTGCCGCTAGCTCTTTCTCCAAAATTCAGAATACCATTGGGAGAAAAGAGCTAAATTAGTCTCTCTTTAGCAGTTAGCTCCAGAGAAACAATTTTTAGAATAGCCCCCCTGGAAATAATTGGTGATGCAAGCTCATGCATAAGTCTCTCAAAAAAAGTTTTAATTACGTACTTAATTGATAGGAATGGGGAATTATTTAGTCTTCTTTAGCTGCTGAAGTGTGATTGTTAATGATTCATGACCAGTTGATGTAGCTGAGGTGTGTGTGATTTTGTTTCATTATTAGTAAAGTTTTTTTTTATTAGATTCTTAAGTGTGAACATTGTCTGATATTTCAGGAACCAAACCACAAAACTGTATGGCTTGATTATGTGATTGTGATACCGTCTGATCAATTTACTGAAAACATTTTGCTTGAAGAGCATTTAGATCAAACAGGTCTATTCTTGAAACAGTGTGCCAAGAATGAGTTCCACATGGAAAGCAATATCACAGGTTAGTGGATACATAATACTAAACTACAGAAACTAATAGTATTTTTAAGTCTTCAATCAACGTATCTTACTAATTATGGAGGAAATTCTTCAAACTGTAAATTACAAGGAAAGTGCATAAGTCTTGGAATTTGCATGGTTTTGTAATTCCTGGAAATTTGGAAAATTGCTGGATCCCTGTACTATGCTCCTTTTTCTTATTCATGTCACAAACACTGAGCATTTTACATAAAGTTGTAGTACTGTAGATCCCCATCCTACTATATTAATTGGTTCTGAAGAGCCTTATTTGAGTGGATTTAATCATAAAATAAGCCTATCACCAGACACCCAGAAGGGGTTTCCATGTGTTAAAGAATCTATATTTGATTATATGTGGCTTGTCTTTTTCATATAAAATGCTCTGTATGTTTATATTTATTTATATTTATTATTCAACGGGCCAAGCCAGCCGGCACAAGGTGGCCCATATCCCTAACGGCACGGATAGCATCCATGCCATTAGGGATTAGTCGTCCCGGTTAGGGATAGGCTCTCCCTAAAATGAAGAAGAGATTGGGGAGGCATTGTGAAGAAATCATGAAGAAATGAGAGAAATACATTCACATATATTGGGATAGAGGAGAAATCAGGGAGGTATCGTGGGGAATCTATCCCAAAATCCCATTTTTTTATACATATATATTCTTTTGAAGTTTTTGCCAATGGGCCACAAATATATAAATTAAAACTTACAGGAGGTAGGAGAAAGAGAAAAAGATAAAGAATTCATTCTTACGGGAACGTTTCGGACCGGTTGGTCCTTCATCAGCTTTAGAAGTGAGCAGTTAGTACTGCCCTGGGGAAGGGGAAGGTAGGGGAGGAAATGAAGGAGGGGAGGGGAACTAGGAGGGGAGGGGAACTAAGAGGGAACAATGTTGCACCTGGCTGTTTTTGGATGGGAGAAGTTCCTCCTTCATTTCCTCCCCTACGTTCCCCTTCCCCAGGGCAGTACTAACTGATCACTTCTAAAGCTGATGAAGGACTAACCGGTCCGAAACATTCCCACAAGAACGAATTCTTTATCTTTTTCTCTTTCTCCTACCTCCGTTTTAATTTATATATACAGTAAAACCCCCATACAACGAATTTGTTGGGACCAGAAAAATTACTTCGATGTAGGGGGTTTTCGATGTATGGAGGTGGTGTGCGGGTTGCGTCTCCGCAGGGGCATCCAAGTGTTCCGCGTGCTTTACGATGCAAGTCGAGTAAATATCTCAATATTGCTTTATTCACCATTAAAACCAATTCACCAAAAGTGATGATAAACAATTTTTATTGTTTACCATCAAATACCGTGGCTATCACCGCGTTATTTTCAATCTGCGTATTTCTAATTGCAATTATTGTTTTTTTCGTCGATTCTGCTCTTAAATCATCGCTTACTTTAGTTACGGTCTGAAAGTAAAGGAGCGCCAAAATTAATGCCTAAGGATTACGTATATTTAAAGTGCTCCATAATTTTTCTGAGTATCTAGTCTATATTATTCTTAGAGTGCAATAATTTAAGTCAATATCAAATGGCAGTTTTATGCAGCAATTTTGCTTGAAAGAGGGCATATTCCCATTTATACTTCCGAAATGAAACGCACTGTTGGAATCCCATTGAAATACCGGTAAATATCTATGTTCGTGACCAGAATATACTAGATATCGATAAACGACGATGGAATATAGGTGGGGTGAGTTAGTTACCACGAGTAAAAACGTGGCAGTCGGCAATGCATTGAGGTCACAATGGCAATCTCAGATGATAATGCATTGACGATGCCGTTAACGCGTGTAAGAGTCGCACCCCTCTTTTTATGCGTCGAAGTTGAAGAAAAAAATTTGGGGCTTTTTTTTCCTATTGCGAGGTGTTGCGGGACTAACTTCGAATTTTCGGCCATTATCAAAGCCGCTAGCAATATTCTCTTATAATTTACGCGGCATTTTCCATAAGCATGTATGGACCTCGGAGGCAAGTTTTCACTTGTAGCCTAGGCCCTACAATGCTTGCATTGTTTATTGTCCTTTGGAATGTGTGGAGTAATTGATATTCATTAAAACAAAACAAATCCGACCTCGCTACAATTCGTGTTTAGTTGGTAAGTGCGGACAGTCGCACCGAGCTCTGATTTATAAATCCGAATCCCCCACCATTTTCCTAATGCACAAGTCTTAGTCGCTGTAGGTCGCCTTTTAAAACGTGGTTAACTTTTACAAATTATATTTTGCTGTAAACGATGACGAGTGGGAATGCAAACACGTTAAATTCAAAATACCCCAGCGTCAGCCACGTAAAAAATGAACGATAAGGCGAACGACATCAAAACTTGAAAAAAGTCAAACTTTGAAAGAAATCATAACTGTCTATGGAATTTAAAGCAGTTAATATTTCAATATGGTCCAACAAAAATCTTCAATGAATGACAAAATAAAAAAATCATGATTTAGGTACATACATAAAAACGGCTGACTTACTAGTGAGACGGGCGTCGCAGTACGGTGGCACGCGCGCGCATGTCCTGTCACAGCTCGTAGATTTTCCCCGAAAAGACCTTCTGTACCTATTGGTATGAATAGTGCAACCTTATCCTTCCTCCATCTTCTAATGCACGATTCCGGCACATCATGCCTTAGTCCGGCAGCGCGGTTTCCTACATCCTCAGTGTCTTTGATGACTTAAAGCGCTTTAATTTTTTCAACTACCGTGAAAGACCACAACTTTTTGCCCTTGTTCATTTTGGAACAACACTGACCTATATTGACGCATGCACAAATGTTAATAGTCACAGAATTCTCTCAGTTGAGCTTAAGGCAGGTGCATACAGTCACTCAAAGTTGTCTGGTGACAGAAAATGAGAAAGTTAGGGGGGTGGAAAATTCCAGTGCTTGCACTTGTCGCGCGGCCAATCGCTGTCCCCCAATTGCACCCCACACGCTTGCCTTGTCAAACAACAAGTTTTTAAAGTTATTAGGCAACTGCATCCCCCGTAAACAAGCGAGCGAATGATACCCTCCCCTTGATGACTCACGCTAAGCACCAAGGTCACTCAGCTCTCGAGGGACTTGCCTCGGGCACGATACGAGCGGCGCGAGCCGCGGCCACGATACGAGCGGTGGTAGGCAAGCGATAGAGTGGCAACGATGAGTTTTATGTTCCTAATGTTTGACATGGACCACACTCGAACCCAGCCATGATAGACGTGAGTGGCATAGGTGCCGCTCGCCACCAATCCCAGATATTAAATATTTCTTGTGCCGTTCTTCTCATTCTGTAGTAAAATGTCGGCCGAGAACGTTCTGTCTTCTGACAGTATGTACTGCCATTTCAGATTCTGAACTTATCTTAGGACGAATCACTGCTCGTTTCGTGGCCACTACCACCCTGCCGCGTTATTTCTCTGCAGCCCACCGCTCATATCGTGACCGAGGATCGAAGGCTGGCAGATAAAAAATTCGTGTCAGAGGCGCACCCTCATTTTCGGCTGCGATTTCTGGGAAAAAAGGTATCCTCAAGCAATCGAGCAAATATTAGGGCGATCTCGAGCAAACTTGCCGGTTAACAGACCACATCCATCAAGGTTAAGACGGCAATAGCAATATTTGGATAGAGAAGAGAGGTTACTCTAGATTTTCCTTTGGGATTGGGACAGAGTAGATAAAATTGGCTCTCATTGGTTGAACACCAACCAATGAAGTTTTGAATACTTCGCCCTCCTAACGAGGGGAGTGTCCGATAAACGGGTCGCAGATCTCGATGAAAATTCGTATGCATATAGAACTCCGAATGCTTTTCACGAATCACTCCACATATGGGCGTATAAATCCAATAGTTAACAAAAAAAGGCGTTTAAACATATATAGATGTTATAAAATCCCTATTTATCAGCCTACGGCATCAAGGGTGTGGTCCATTGATTAGCGTACGGGGCTGCGGTGCAGAGGGACCATGTTCGATTCCCGTCGGCGAGAAATTTTTCATGCTTACTTTCTTTGTTTTTCCTTTCTGGAATTCTGTTAAAATCTAATTTTTACTTTTCTATTCAAAGTTTTTTTTAACGAGTGGAAATATTTTTCTTTTGCGAATAACATAGGACTTATTTTTTTTTCTTTCCCGCAAAATTTCTTTGTTTCCCCATTCTTTCACCACGCAAACTTGATTTGTTCCTTCATTTGCAAGACCTCCTGTTGATATCATAATTATACAATAATGAAAATAATCTGCAAGTGGTCACTCGCCATTTAAAACACGAGCCTTTCTCGACGAGCCTTATTACAATGTATTTATTTGTACGTCTTTAGATCGCGAAATGGTGATTCGATTACAGAAATTAGTAGATAAGCCGATCACATTTTCCCCTCCTTTTTTCAAAGCACAACAATACAAGAAAACGGGGATCTTTGATCGTGGGTCTTATAAATAATGATGTAACAATTATTTAGACTATTTTATAATTATAATATCAACAGGAGGGCTTGCAAATGAAGGAACAAATGAAGTTTGCGTGCTGAAAGAATGGGGAAACAAAGAAATTACGTTGACTTCGCGGGAAAGAAAAAAAATAAGCCCATTGGTATTCGCGAAAAAAATATTTCCACTCATTAAAAAAAACTTTGAATAGAAAAGTAAAGATTAAATTTTAACATATAATTCCACGAAGGAAAAACAAAGAAAATAAATATGAAAAAATTTATTGCAGACGGCCTCTCCCAAAATAAAATCGGATACCGAAAGGTAATTTGAAACCATGGAGCTCCTCCCATTCAGGGGTCCCGGGAATGTAACCCAATATGGGAAAGTAATCTGATACGATTTAAAAAGGGAAAATTGAGCTCCATCCTCACTGCCTGCACCTTCGCAAAAGAGGTGGGGCGGATGAGTGAGAGTGGAGAATAGCCCCCCTGATCTGATCTTTTCAGAGTATTTTTCTGTATTGGGTTACGTCTGGCGGGCTGGAACTGACTGGTATTCCCCCTCCCCTCTTGGTGCATTACTCATCCACCCAACTATCACCTGGCTCAGCTAACGCCGAGCGGAGCTTTGGCTTCCCTTACATGTTTTTTATTGTGGGAACCATCAGAGTTGCTGGTTCCCACCATAATAAACGTGTAAACGAGCCTTCACCGAGCGAGAGCGTCAAGTTTCCTTCATGCCCTCTGCTCTGTAGGTCTCGGATGTAAACATTTTCGAAGCCCAGAGCGGAAGGGTTAAAACGCGGTACTCTCCGCTGCGGTTCAACTTCCTGCTCATTACGTAAATGTCTATGGAAAAATTACCTGTAAATGAAGAATGCTACGTTTTTTTTCTCAATAATTCGTTCTAGAGGGGCACTTTTCTTGTTTTGGGCCCAAGCGCAGACTTCGATGTACGGAGTTTTCGTAGTTAGAGAGGTTCGTTACGGGAGGTTTTTTTGCGTGTATTGTCCATTGGAAGGGTCCGGGACCGGGCCAATGACTTCGAAATAGGGAGTTTTCCTTAAAATTTCGCTGTATGGGTGTTCGTTGTATGGGGGTTTTACTGTATATATATATATATATATATATATATATATATATAAATAGACTATGCCACAGGTGGGGCGGAATTAAATATAAACACATAAAAAAAGAACACTCACAATATTAGTTGATATTTCGGTTGCTAGAACCTTTCTCAAAGGAAGACGGATACAGAATGATGGACAGGCAGGGAACAGAAGGTAGGGTGAGATGGGAGGAGAGAGGGGTAGGAAGGGAGAAGAGGGGAGGGGCGGGAGGGGGTCAGAGGAAGAGGGAGGGGCAAGGAGGGGAAGAGGCGGGAGGGGTTCAGAGGAGGAGAAAGGGATGTGGAAAGGAGAAAAGGGGAGGGGCGGGAGGGGATTAAAGGAGGGGAAAGGGGAGAAGGGTCATGCACATGCCTCTCGGTC
Source organism: Pyrrhosoma nymphula (assembly GCA_963573305.1). NCBI lineage: Eukaryota > Metazoa > Arthropoda > Insecta > Odonata > Coenagrionidae > Pyrrhosoma > Pyrrhosoma nymphula. Next base: position 8,318,633 of record OY754329.1, read on the forward strand.
ATGCACTTCCCACAATGTGGTTTACATCCTCCTGTGCAACCTGTGTGATTCATATTACATTGGTCTCACCACCAACGCCCTCAGCGTTAGAATAACCGGCCACCGAGCCAGCTGCAAGCCGTCCTCGCCCAATGCCTCCTTCCCCGTCCCGATCCATGCTTCCTCCCACAATCTCATTTTTGATAAATGCTTCCGTGTAGGCGTATTGGCTTCCCTCCCTCCCTCTGCCTCTCCCCTTCAATTGCGTACGCTAGAAGGTGCCTGCATCTGGCTTTATTCCGCACACAATCCGCCCGGATTAAATCGCTCTCACTGACCTCTCCCGCCCCTTCTCCCCTTTCCCCTCCTTTAATCCCCTCCCGCCCCTCCCCTTTTCTCCTTTCCACATCCCTTTCTCCTCCTCTGAACCCCTCCCGCCTCTTCCCCTCCTTGCCCCTCCCTCTTCCTCTGACCCCCTCCCGCCCCTCCCCTCTTCTCCCTTCCTACCCCTCTCTCCTCCCATCTCACCCTACCTTCTGTTCCCTGCCTGTCCATCATTCTGTATCCGTCTTCCTTTGAGAAAGGTTCTAGCAACCGAAATATCAACTAATATTGTGAGTGTTCTTTTTTTATGTGTTTATATTTAATTCCGCCCCACCTGTGGCATAGTCTATTTACATTATCGCGTGTGTGATTTTCCACGAACTCGTATATATATATATATATATATATATATTCGACAGGGGGTGGGGAAAGAAAAGTAAAAAGGGAGAAGACTTGCTGTACGTTTCGGGCATGGTAGGCCCTTCTTCACACTTTGTACACACCAATCAGATATTTTCAGTAGGCAATCATTAAGTTCCTGGTAATCAGTTGAGTTACAAACTATATCAAATACTTTAATGTCATCAGCATACATTAAATGTGAAATAGGAGATATAACATACCTTATATCATTTATAAAAATCAAGAAAAGGATTGGCCCAAGGTGAGATCCTTGTGGTACACCTGAACACACATCAAATACTCTTGAGGTAGCAGATTTAAGTTTGACTAGTTGTTTACGACCCATCAAGTAGCTTTGTAGCCATCTCAACATCGTTCCATTAATACCAAGTGAATTTAGTTTATGTAACAAGATAGAATGATTCACTTAAGTTTAAAAGATAGATAGATTGTTGCTGGGGGGGCCTTCGTCAGGAGCCCGGGCACTTAGACCTTTCTTGGTCCATTGTGCCAACCTCATGCCTGTCTGCCACTTGCAGACAGGGAACAAGAGCACCTCGGTAGAGGTATGGAGGATTAGCCTCCCCCTGCCTCACCCCAGTACCAGGTATAGAGGATGTCCTCCCTCCAACCGGCCCGGTTTGGCCTGGCCCCTCCGGCCTGCCGGTATAGGTATGGAGTGAGTATCATCTCTCCATCCATGCCTGGTTGAGGTATGGAGGAGGGTCACCCATCCAACCACCGTCCGGGCCCAACTTCGGTGTTCTGATGGAAACCGGTGTTTCAACGTGGCTAGGCCCTTGCCCAAGTTTAAAAGATAAATAAACACATAAATTTATCAAAACATTTTGATAAATTAGTATAAATTGCATCAATTTGGCAACTATTCCCTTAGCCTTCAATAAGGTAATTGGTGATCAACAACAAGTTTGTTCCTGTTGACAATCCTAGCTTGAAGCCATGTTGTCCAGGGACCATTACATTTTTTAACAATGGTGCCAGTTTGTCAACAAGTACACTTTCCAACAGTTTGGCTATAACAGACTGAATTGCTATTGGATGGTAGTTAGAGATGTCACATTTATCATTTGACTTATGAATAGGAACTATGTAACTTGTTTTTAGGATATCAGGGAAAGACCCCTCTAAAGGACATATTAAAAAGAATATAAAGAGGATATGACAAAGCAGAATGACAATTTTTTAACAATGATAGGGGATCATTGCCAGGTCCACAACCTTTACTTGCATCAAGACTTTTCAGTTTACAGATTATTTCATTGACAGTCACTGATAACGTAGAAAAGTTGATTTCAAAAGAAAAATTACAATCTGGTAAAACATTAGGGTGATCTTTGGTGTAAACGCCAGAAAAATAACTAGCAAATAGTTCAGCAATTGACTCATGGTTTTCTCCAACCATTTTATTTAGGAACATCCGTTTAGGTAACGAATTATCAATGCGTAATGAGTTTACATGGTTCCAAAAAGGTTTAATATTATTTGATAGATCAGAAGAGAGATTGTTCATAAACAAGCGAAAGCATTCCTTTGCCAATTTTTTTACATTCGGCTCTGTACTCTGAGAAATTAGTGTTGTCAATGACTGATGCTGTAATCTTGTAAATACAATGAAATGTTTTCTTAAGTTTAATTGATGATTTCAATTTGTTTGAATACCATTTTGGATAAGAAGAACTACCGAAATATACTTTTGGTGTAAACTGTTCAATAGCACTATACACAATTGAGTAAAACATTGAAAAAGCTTCATTTACTGGCTTATTACACAATATAGATGTCCAGTTAATGCTTTGAAGGAAAGTAGCATCAGAAGCATAAACACATTTTGAGAAATCAAAACCAAGGTTACATTTTTCTTCAAGACATAATTCATTAGCAAGAGGAATGTTGAAGTTGAGAGCTGTATGATATATGCATCAGCAGGCACAAGAGGAACAATGTCAGTGGACAAGGTTATCGAAGATTTGTTACAAAAAGCCATATCAAGCCTCCTATTTAAGGAGTTGGGGGTAGTATTAACCAGTTGTAGATCCAGAAAATTAATTGTCTCACTCAATATTTGACCATGTAAGGACTTTTGACTGGTAGGTGTTATCAACATCGCTGTTAAAATTAACAATATTGTAATCACCAAGCAATAAAATACCAGTAAATTGATTGAAGGTAACGAGGCTCTTGATGGCATAAAAGTGCTCCACATATACATCAGGGTTGGAGTTTGGGGGAAGATATGTGGCACTGATGAAAATACAGTGAAACCCCGTATTTGCGTTATCGGAAATTACGTTTTCCCGCAATTTACACCACTTTTGCAAAGTCCCATTCAATTTCCTATGTTCCCAACGTATGCAGAACCCCGAATTTAGACTATGCATTTTTCAGTTTTCCCGCAATTTGCACCACAACGCGCTCTTTCAAAAAATGAAATTCACTTCTTAAGTCCATTTCTCATGCGTATCATCCTTTGTAAAACACTTTTTGACTTTTTCTTGTACATATATGCGGAAAAATACGAAAGAGAGCAGCAATAGGACCTGTTTTAAGGAAGAATTTGAATGTGGCGGGAATAGTATACAGCGCCACTAGTAACAGAAATTTGAACTACATCAACTCGTAATCTGCCAGATACAATTCAAACCATGATTCAAGATATGAAATGAAGCGTAGTCTTTTTTATGTTAAGCATTTTCATTCCAGTAAGTGATAATTCTATAATATCGTTCTTTTACTATTTCTATGCATAAAAATTATAATAAATATAACTTCATAAATCGCTGAAAGATAGTACTTTTCCGGTGATTCTATTGACGACAAGTGCCGTGTCGGACATCAAAACGCCAGATTACATGGAACCTTTCGCCCGTTTGGACATCCCAAAAGCATTAATTTGCAAATAATCATTTTTATAAAAAATATATTTGTTAATATAATAAGGAAAATTTGAGCATACCGAAATAAAAATGTAAACTACGAAACATTTTCATGACGCAACACTCCTTGCTGCGGCTGATTGATTAATGCGATTGACGATCAGTTGTTTCATCGTTTTTGATGCTATCGTCGTGTCGGGAGTTAAGAAGTTAAGGTTAATTTCAATGGAGCAGTTTAGTCTGCTTCATCCACATTGCTGTTTCAGGAGGCTAGTGAGGATAAACTTCTACTTTTTCTGCAACCATTAGTTTTGTGCCGTCGCTTCACGCCGCTGGCATCGCTCCGCCCGCTTAGATCAGACAAGGTCTGTGATCGGATATAATAACTGTGCGTACCTAGCAAAGAATTTTAATGAAGTTTATTTCACCTTACAGCCAGAGAATGAGCAAAAAGCGTTATATTTAAGCATGGCTAAATGTGCGCGCCATGAAGTAGCGTAGCCACGCCAAGTCACTAAACCATTAGAGTGGTTTCTCAGCCAACAGTGAGGATTTCAGACTGCAATGTGCGTAACCAAATCTTATAATTCGTTTAGATTGCGTGTACAATTATTTTTTTCGAAATACTAGTACAAGTTACATTATATTCCAGCAATTAAAGGAAATATTTTTATCAAGAGCAGAGCCAAAATCTCTTAAAACAGCGTTTATGGTTTTGATTTTCTGATTTCTCGGAATATGTATTTGGTTGTTTTCGCGACACTGCCGGACTATAGCGTGTTTTACCTAAGTAGAAACTATGAAGGATAACAATGGATTCTTAACCAGATATCATGAAAAATGAAAGAACTCGTGGTAGACAACTGAGATCATTTGCACTGCCTCGATTCCCGAGCTATAACTATGATAGGCAAGACACACTGTGTGCTGTTCAAACTCTAAGAAATTACTTAGTAGGTAGTGACTGCTGTGAGCAAATGCTTGAGGAACTGCAGAAAATTGAAAATAAAGTGCATAATATTATTAATAGGCAGAGGAAGTCCAAGCAGTTGAAAATATCAAATTTATAAAAATAATCATGCTATATTCATTAGATAGTTTCAATGGTTGCAAATAACAAATATAATGTGAATCGCCCTGCCATCTTCATCCTTTCTTAATTTTCAATTTGTCTAAGATGTTTAATGTATTTTTTTCATCAAATATAAATAAATGAGCTAGTTCAAGGAATAAATTATGACACTGCTCTTTTTCAGTTTATCAGTATTTCTTACTTTTACCCTTACTTCAGTAAAAGAACATGATGTATACATGAAAATTCTACTTTTCCCGCAATTTGCACTTTCCCGCAATTTACACTTTTTTTCTAGGGTCCCTGGAAAAGTGTAATTTAGGGGTTTTACTGTAGACTCGGATTCATGGGAGATGCGCACAAATAGGTGTTCATTGGCATGGGAAGAAATTTTTACTTCTTTCATTGAGAGTGAGGAACGAATGGCAATTAATACACCGCCTCCCCTAAATTTGGAGCTAGTAATATTACTTCTATCTTTTCTTAGAACAGCAAAACTATTTAGCCCCAGCTCCAAAGATTGAATATTCGGTGAGAGCCACGTTTCAGTTAAAACAATTACATCATATGAATAAAATGTTGAGCACATAATTTGAGTTCACTTAGTCCTCAGACCACTCACATTTTGATAATACACCTAAAGATCAGAGGACGATGACTTCAGTTTTTTGAGCAAACTATTGATGGGATGGAGTTTTATACTTAATTCTTAAATTAGTTTCACAGTTGCTCTTTCTCTCATTTAGCTGTGCCAAGAGATGTCAATGATATTTTATTTATTTATTTATTAGCCAAAGAACCAATACAGGCAAGTAAATGGTATAGGCATCGTCAATAGAATGATAATGAGTAATACAGATTATCATATAACATTCACATAAAAGGTATAGACATTTTCGAAATCAATTAGTCACAGAACAAAATTTCAATGTACAAACAATGCTCAATGAATAAGTTTACATATGTAACTATTTTCTTTACAATAATTGATATATTCATCAACATTATACAAGGTTTTTTAACCAGATATCTTTTGAGATTCACTTTGAAAGGTTCTATTGAGGACAGATTTCTCAATTGTTCTGGTAAAAGGTTGTAAAGTTTTGTACCCTTATGGAGAGGACCTTCACTACTCCTTTTTGTCTTTCTAGGAAGAACATGCAAGTAGTCCTTGGTTCTTGTTATGTGCGAGTGGTAGTCCGCATTTTTTGGTAGAGAATTTATACATTTCTTTATGAATAGCATTAAATTCAGAATATAGAGGGATGATACAGTTAAGATTTTGTGTTCCTCAAAGTGAGGTCGACAAGATTCTCTATATTTTAGGTTTAGCATAATTCTTAAAACTTTCTTCTGTAAAATAAATACCTCAGTGCTATTGCAACTGGCACCCCAGAAAATAATACCATAAGAGATTAAAGATTGAAAGTTAGCATAGTACACATATTTTAAAACACTCAAAGAAACACTTGTTCGTAAGTGGCGCAGTTGATACACAATACGTGACAATTTGGTGGTTAAGATTTCGATATGTCTAGACCACTTTAAAGATTTGTCTTATGTGATTCCAAGGAAAGAGATATTATTTACATGAGTGATTTCGGAGTTGAATAATTCCACTTTTGGTGGCAGTTTACAATTTAAATTCACACAAACAGTTTTTTCCAGGTTGATAGCCAGCATACTATTTCTCAGCCATAATTGAATATGTTGAACAGTAAAGTTAATCTTTTTTTGCAGTTCTTGAGAGGTTGGGGCTTGAATTAATATACTTGTGTCATCGGCAAATAAAATTGTTTTTACATCCTGGAGATATTCAGGAAGGTCATTTATGTATAAGGTGAACAGTAATGGCCCTAGGATTGAGCCTTGGGGTACTCCGTATTTAACTTTTTTCACGGTTGAGGAGAAATTATTTATGTATTTTGTATTTGAGTCCAAATAAGATATTTGGACAACTTGGTACCTGTTTGTTAGATAAGATTTTAACCAAGAATATGCTACTCCTTTGATAGTTACGCTCACGGATAGTTCTGTCATTCCTGGCCACAATATCATTTCCAAGCCTCTTGTTATTCCTTAGGAGCAACACAGCATCACAAGGACTCCGAAAAAAAAACTTTAATAGGTTGTGGTTTGTTGGACCGTTTCACGCCAAGCCTGTACACATGAATATCTTCTATGGAAACTGCAGGAATCTGGTTGATCACTTTCACCACACGTTGATAATCAACATCACTGTCACCGTTGACATCATCATACCCGGGGATATGAAATAACAACACATTGTGCAACCTCGACTGTCTTTCATGAGCTTCACCTATAACTGACTCAAACACTTCATCGGACACGGAATTTCGTCGGCTGCTCAAGTCAGCAAGAGAGGCTTTAATCTCCATTAACTCGGTCTTGAAAATCTCCAAGATCGATTTAAGCTCATTTAAACCAGTCGAGTTGCAGCCGGGTATAGTGTCCATTTTCGTTCATTTAACACAAAAATACTTGAGTTGGGACTTGCTCGAGAGAGATTGAATCTCATGCCAATTGAATATACAGTACAGGACCTCAAATCTGGAAAGCATGGGACCGAGTGATTTCTGGATTTTGGAGTTTTCTGTATTATGGGTCCTTGGACTGGTTCCAGGCATTTCATCCATCTTAAAAGGTCTAAATTGAGGTATAACACCAGACAAGCAAATTTACGTCAGTAAGATCACGTAAATCTAACATGAATCGTCTCCAACAGTTCCACGACTGGAAGCGATAGTGGCGCTGCGTGGTGGTAGAACGAAAAAACATGTGGAGGGAGTTTGAAGATTTAGCTTCAAATCTTGCAGATTTTGGGTTTTCTGAATTTTGGGATTACGAATTTGAGGTCCTCAACTGTATTCACAAGTGATTTAATGCTTAGTTTGCTGATAGCCAGTTTATCTCTGAAAGACTTGATTGGCAATCTTTATATTTGAGACTGTTTATTTTTTTTAAAGAAGTTTTTTAATACCAATTATCCTATCCTCCAAAACTAGGAATGAAGCCCAAACATGTCAAGGAAAGTGGCTTGCTAAAGATATTGCAACTGATTAAGTTTATGGATTCACCTAAAATACAACTGAGTGTTCATATAAATTATGTGCTTTTGCATGCTCCAGCTTCAATTACTTTGGTAATTTTTTTTAGGTTTTTGCCGGGATGCAGTTTTCTCCATAACATCAGACTACAACAATGGAGCTCTACCTTGCCATTGTGACCATGAAGGCTCCTTAAGTTTTGAGTGTGAAAAGTTTGGTGGCCAGTGTCCTTGCAAATCTAATGTAATTGGAAGGAAATGTGAGCACTGCAAGACGGGCTACTTTGGATTTCCAGATTGTCGACCCTGCAGCTGCCCATCCACTGCCATCTGTGATTCTGAAACAGGTACCTACTCTCCCCCCTCTCCTTTTTCTGATCCATTATTTTCTGACTTGAGTACCGTGTTGGCCCGAATATAAGATGGCACCAAATATAAGACTGGTTGGGTTTTGAGCTGTCATTTTAAGGAAAAAAATGTATGCATGGGAAATGTGAAAGAATGTAAGTCTATGTTTGCAAAACATTTAATGGATTATGATCATGTTTCTAATTTTATTCTGAATGTGTTACATTTTGGGGACAAAGGGGCCAAATTAGATTTTTTGGAAAACTTTGAAATAAGGGCATATAGCAGGTTGTACTAGGAGAAGATGGTAAACGAATTTGTTCATATGAACTCACCTCTTTTGTCTGTAAGAGTTCCCCCTCCTCCTCCTTCTACCGAGTTGTGTTTTCAAAATACTGACCTTGCTTCCTCCTCCCAGCAAGCTGGCACACATTCACTTCACTTCCCTCCCCAACCCCTTTCCTGATTCCCCCTCCTCTGGCTCAGGGTATAAATGTGTGAGACTGATGGCCTCGTCGTTTAGTAAACTCTTGAAAGTGATGCTATTGCGTTGAAACCAGTTGAGGATAATAAACCGTGTGGAAAATTACAAAGTCATTTCATTCCAAACCATGGAAAAATTCCACTAAGTGAGCCCATCGACGATCAATTTTATTTAATATGAAAGAAGCATGCAGAGTGTTTGCTATAAAGATTTTCATGCTTTTTATTACAAAATTTATGAGAAGAAGGCTACAATCAGTGAGATAGATAAGCATATATAGAGTGTTATCATACTTACTGCTTAAGTTCTGAAATTAAGGAACCTTTATTGAAAATGTCCTCCAATGTCCTCCGATGAAGAAGCGAGGTATCCTGTACCCTTAATGGGGCAGAATGTATTGCTAAAAATGTGTTTGCGTACTGCCAGCATTTGCAGTGCACTTCTTCATTGGTGCTCTGTCATGATAACAGCACCAATCCCAACCTGTAGGGTGATAATGTAAACTCCTGTGCTTCATAACGCCGCGCTCCGGAATACCCGAAAACTTCGCCCCATGCAAGTATGTATCTTCAGGCAATGTTCTCAATGTCAATGTTATCGGGGTGCTACCAAAAGTATGAAAAAGTTATAATGCGAATTCATTCCACTCGGCCCATCCCTTGTTCGAATCGTTCCATCCAATCCGAAGGTGAGAAAATGGTCACGTGACTGTTCTTCGAAAGCAGAAGACAAGAAAGGAACTCGGCTGAGGAAGAATGTTCTTACACAATATTTTTAATAAATGGTGGTTCTTAACATTCTGGAATACAATATACATGATATTGGATGAACAATAGAGAAACAGCAATGCATGTTAATAGCATAGAAACGAGAAAAGCAGCAGGTAGATTATTACTTAAAGGTATTTCTTTGCAAAATCAATCAATTTACCTAAGATAAGGCAGAATCAAGTTATTATTATTAATTACAACCTACCTTACTACGTGATGTTAAACGTAAAACACAACAGTGAGGTAATAATGATGTTCATTGATGTCTCAATGCTCTCTTGTAGATATCGGGAACATAGATTTAGGCGTAAGTACAAACGTGAGCATTAGTCCCAGGAACGGAAGGGTATACCGTATGACATATGCATTATGTTTCTAGGCTTCACTACCCCAAGTAACTGCAGAACTTTCATTGATAGAATAGCAGCACCTACATTCACAATTACTTTCTCTGAAGACTGTAATATTATCGTGGGCATGACATTTCCCAAATTTGTACATCTACTCACCGACGAATTATGATGGATTTGAGTGAAATGAAAATACTTATCGTTGTACAAGTAGTACCATTGTAGCAAAAAGCCGCTAACTTCCGTTGACAAATTCTGAAAATTTATTTTATTGATTAGTTCCTTAAGTGGAAGCAGACAGGATTTGATACTACTTTGGCACAGCTATGATTATCCTCTTGGAATCATATCAAGAATCTTACATAACATTAAATTAACATTAATGAAAGTTAGGTTCAGGATCAAACAGAATTGTAAGGAAAAGATTGGAATATCATGCTACACAGTAATTTTATAGTGGCTTATTGCATGCACAATAGTTGTATTTTAGTGCTAGGAAGCTCCCAAAGCTTTCATGAAGGCATTATTATTTCGTCTCTTCAGAAACACTAAAGCCAAGGAAGTTGTAAGGTTTTCCGCATGGTCTAGGCTGCAATGACTAGTACCTCGGGCTTCGGGCGTGACTTACTTAAAGCACACGTTTCATGTTTCGTGCCTGGGGAATAACTGACGTCTGCAAGGTCGAGTCGTCTCCATCCCGTGACGTCAGCAATCCAACAGTTCTTTATTAACAATTGAACATTGTTAAATATTGGCGGTGGTATTGATATTAACATTTATCCCGACTGACATGGATTCACAGAGAACAAACTTAGATCAGACATGTGGTTTAGTCATGATTTATTAACGGACATCAGACAACAAGTGAAGTACGAAAATGGCAACACAAAATAGAACAGTTGAATGTCAACGATTATACATATTTGAAACTTACTATTACAATTTCAACACACTCCCCTAATCATGACATCAACACTTTCGTAACAAATTCCAAACTTAATTATACACTTCACATGACTCTGAGCATTCAAACCCTTTGTCAAAACATCAGCTGGCATATCCTTAGTTGGCATATACCACAGACTTACTTTATCCAATTTACACAGTTCTCTAATATAATGAAATCTAACATCTATATGTTTAGTACGAGCATGAAAACCTGGATGCTCAGTTAATTTCAATGCACTCATGTTATCATTGTACAACAACATACTGCCAGACCTCCCATACAATTCAAACAATAAACCTCTCAAAAAAACTCCTTCTTTGCTGGCATGTGTTATAGAGATATATTCTGCTTCAGTGCTCGACAAAGCAGTCACTTCTTGTTTCCTACTTTCCCAGCTTATTGCCCCATTACTCAGTACATACACATATCCAGACACAGATTTTCTACCAGACAAATCATTAGCAAAAGATGCATCACAATATCCAACTATGTCAATCTCATTCTTACTATACTCAATACCCAGATTTACAGTACCCTTCAAATATCTGAATATCCTCAGCACTGCATTCCAATGCTCCTTGCCATAACAATTACAGAACTGACTAAGGTAATTTACCGGATAGGTTATGTCAGGCCTAGTACAAAGAGATAGATACAATAATCCTCCTATTGCTTCCTGGTAGGGAAATCCAGTATCACTTTTCTCACATTTGCTTAGTAATAAGCTACATTCAATGGGAGTTTTAACAGGTACACAATCTAACATACCAAATTTGGACAAAAGCTTTTCACAATAACCTCTTTGGTCAATTCTAATGCTATTCTCAGTCCTCACAACTCTCATACTCAAACATTCAGTTATTTCACCCAAATCTTTGCTGCAGAAATTCTCAGACAACACAGCCTTCAATTTCTCTGTTTTAGTTTTATCATTAAAGAAAATGAAAAAATCATCTACATATAATGCTACAATCACAATTTTGTCACCTTGCTTCCAGACATATACACATGGTTCATATTCTGATTGTTTGAAGTCAATATCCTCAAGAAGTACTTGAACTTTTTCATTCCAACTTTTACTCGCTTGCTTAAGCCCATAAACTGCCTTTTTTAACTTGAATACTTTTCCTTCAACCACCTTTAGACCCTCAGGCTGTGACATGTATATCTCCTCTTTGAGATCACCATTCAGAAAAGCTGTTGATATGTCTACATGGTGAACATACAGATCAAGTTTAACTGACAATGCAAATAACAGTCTCAGCGTACTATATCTGACTACAGGCGCAAAAGTATCATGGAAGTCTATCCCATACTTCTGTGTACACCCAACAGCCACAAGCCTTGCTTTAAACTTAACAACATTTCCATTGCAGTCTCTCTTTATCTTGAAAACCCATTTACATTTCACAACATTCTTCCCTTCTGGTAATACAACTAGATCCCATACATCATTAGCGAAATAAGATTTGAGTTCTTCATCCATGGCTTTCAGCCAATGCACTTTATCTTTTCCACTTAAAGCCTCACTTACACAAGTAGGTTCTACATGGTCATCAAAAACAGCAGTATCATACAGGTATGCAGCGTACATTACATAATCATCAAAATTCTTTTTTAGTCTCTCTCTCATAGGATATCTTCTCTGATTATCATTTTCATTTACATTAATTTGATCATCCTCATTTTCCTCTATAGGGACTTCAATTGCATCATTATCTCCAATGAGATCAAGAACAGGTAAATAGACAATTTCACTCACATCATGATTCTCATTTACAGAACAGGCTGAAAATTTCTGTTCATTAAATTTAACACTGTGCTCTACAGATATTTTCTTTGGTTTTTCAGGATCAAACAGCCTATACCCATTACTCTGCACATCATAGCCAACAAAAACCATAAGTTTACTTCGAGGCTCTAACTTATCACTTCTGACTTGCTTAGGAATATGTACATAGGCGTCACACCCAAATACCTTTAAATGAGAATATCTAACAGGCTTACCAGTAAACAATTCTTCAGGAATTGAATTATTACAACCAGTGTGAGGCACTTTGTTCTGTACATGAACTGCAGTGTTTATCGCTTCTGCCCACAATCTCTTGGAACATTTAGCATTAAATAACATGGTCCTAGCACCCTCAAACATTGAGCGATTTTGCCTTTCGGCCACTCCATTCTGCTCAGGCGTATATTTTACAGACCTTTGTTGCAAAATTCCCTTAGATTTAAAAAAAGAACACAAATCTTTGTTGAGAAACTCTCCACCATTATCTGATCTAAAAACTTTCACAGTTTTACCCTTTTGAGTTTCATTCTCAACAACACTCCTTAATTTTATCTTTGGTCTGCGATTTGGAAACCAAAAAATAAACATTAACAAATCTTGAATAATCATCTGTGATTGTCAATACATACTTGGAACCTCCGTAACTCTCCAGTAAAGGTCCACACAGGTCAGCATGCACGAGATCTAAAATTTCGGACACTTTCGGAGATACAGATCGACTAAAACTTTGTCGACAATGTTTTCCTATTGCACAAGCTTCACACATATCATTATTCACTGCTGAAAATTTCACATCATTTGTATTCTCACACAAATATTTCAACTTTTGTGTACCTACGTGCCCTAGCCTTCTGTGCCAAAGGTCGTAATTTTTCACATTTCCTACAAATGCTGATCTAGCAGCTGGTTTGTTTTCTAGTTTATACAGGCCATTTACCCTAGTTCCAGTGCACAACACAGATCCAGTTACGACGCAATCCTCAGCGTCAACAAATTGACATTCTTTTTTGGTGAAAACAACGTTAATATCACGATCAGTACATTGGCTAACAGATAACAACGTAGAACTAAGTCCAGGCACATGCAAAACATCTGAAATCTTATCAATGACACCATTAGAACACAGATTCATATCACCTGTTCCAGCAATTTTTAGTCTACTATTATCACCAACTAACACACATTGATCACAACTAGCATTACGATAGTTTTCGAGAATATTTTTGTCGGGCGACATGTGACCTTCTGCTCCAGAATCAATAAAAATTGAACTACTATTATCACATCTAGCAGATAATGCACACAGAAATGTTTTCTTTCCATCACCAGACTTTTTCTTCCCACTATCTTTCGTAGTCTTTTTGTTGTCGTCTTCTTTCTTCTTTTCAAATCGGTGTGGCGGGCGGTGAGTCTTTCGGCTTTGGGCAATCTTTGATTCCATGCCCCACCTCATGACATCTCCAGCACTTGAATTGAAAATTCTTGCCAATCTTGCCTTTTCTCTCAGATCCCTTTCTATTAGCATACAGGGCACACTTTTCAGACGAGTCACCTGAGGTCACGTCTCTTCTCAGGCTATCATCCAGCAGCTTGGCTATTACTGTATTTAAATCCATCTCTCCCTCACAGGCACAGACCGTCATAACAATACTGTCATAGTCCGTAGGCAACCCCTGGAAGATCATTGCAATCAAGTATTTATCCTTGATCTCTTCACCCATGGATTTCAATTCCTGACCGATGGAAGTGATGTGTGCTATGTACGCCTCCATGTTGGCAAAATCTTCGAACTTTGACTGACTCAAATTTCTAACAAGATGCACATACCTCCAATGTCCCTTGGTCTCGAATTTATCATAAAGTATTTTCCAAGCTTCCTTTGAAGTCTTCGCCCCTTGCACATACTGGTAATTCTGAGGATCAACCATGAGGCAGATGTCTCCCAACGCACGTTGATCTCGTCGTCTCAATCCATTATCTTTGTTGTCGTCGTTACCCTGAACGACATCCCACAGGCCTTGACGTCTGAAGTAATTTGTCATTGCAAACTCCCAGTTCTTGAAGTCTTCTCGCCCTTTCAATTTGGCGATACCGAAGCCAGAAGGACCAGGTCCCGAGTCAGACACAGCCATGATGCCGGGTCAACACAAAGATACAGTTCCTCAATCCTCAATTATCCAAAGCCATCAGTCACGAATAATTATTAATATTTCTGGGCCCATAACCTGTTAAATATTGGCGATGGTATTGATATTAACATTTATCCCGACTGACATGGATTCACAGAGAACAAACTTAGATCAGACATGTGGTTTAGTCATGATTTATTAACGGACATCAGACAACAAGTGAAGTACGAAAATGGCAACACAAAATGGAACAGTTGAATGTCAACGATTATACATATTTGAAACTTACTATTACAATTTCAACAAACATCACATTCCATACATTGCTTACAATACCTTACAGAAGTATAATACCAAAAGGATATAATAGAATTATCACAACACCGCAAAAGGAAAGGAAATTACATTTCAATCCTCTACCCTGAAATATATATCTATGTATGTACTTGCAGAATGAACTTCCACTTGGCATGGCACATATGTTTAACAAAATCATGAATATGTAAATAAACCACTTGGCTCTTCACTCGAGTGATCATCACCTCTGAGTATATTAAGAGGTAAATTTGACTTAACACTACAATTAGGAATTCCAATGCCTAATAAGCCTGCCCCAAACTGCTATTGCAATAGCAATGATCATAACCATGGCCGAGTCAGCCATGTCATAACATAACGTTATGTTGAACAGATACAACAACACAACATGACATGATCATAAATAAAACTCTCCGGCGCACAATTTTTGTCATCCAAAGATACTACACTTTGTCATTCGAAGAGATAATTGCCTTGGTAACATCCTTAAATTTTTGACGAAAATTAAAAATCGCCTTCTTTCAAGGAAATTTCACACACGTGCACTGCCAAATCTGGCCATTATTAATGTGAAGGAATGTTGCGATTAAGTGCAAAAATAACTATTCCACAGGATCTTGAACCATTGATGTGACATCAAAAAAGACATGTTATATTAATCAAAATTAAACTTTTCCATTTAAATTCCTTGGATGGCAGCCTCCCTGAGTTCTTATCTTATCGGACTGCTGTCGTTAAAAGACAAAATATTTGGCAACTGGCTCTTAATGCGTTTACTTCTACTAGATGTTATGAAAGACTGACTGCCTTACCAGTCTTATGAAGGGCCTTGTTTTTGGTGTTCCGTAGCACTCTTTCCAGTCACTTGATTGCTCCAAGTGTTAAACGTCACGGGTGTACATGTGTAGCGCCGGCAAAGTGCAAACAACCTATAGGTGATTGCGAGTGGTGTTGTGTTCCTCTCGGGCACTCTGTAACGTCCAAATTGGGGTGTTGTGAGTTACGTTATAACCCAACTGAGCTTTTGATTCAGCCGACTTCTTAATCTTCACTGCGAGCTATACGCCAAACTTGGATGAAAAAGTACACCCAGATGTGATGTATTCCATCACAAACTGAATTCTTGATGCCTGTGGTCTCGGCTGCATGATCTTGGCCTCCAACTGTTCCAGCCTTTGCTTTTTGGTTTGGCCAGCAGGCTTTTTGCTGCTTTTTCCTAACAAGAGGCATTCTTTTGAGAGTAAGCCGTGATTTGGCAGCAGCATAGACCATGACCGTCCAGAGGTCCAACATCTCTGTCAGGATTTAGTTGATAAAGCCATTCAATAAGGATAGGTGGTTACCCTGCAGGGAGATCTTTCGGTGGATGTCTGTCTAGTTTGTCCTTCATCATTGGTGATTTTGCTCAATGGCCACAATCAGAAATTAGAGTCGGCCTGACCAGATTCCTCCCTATTTGTCGGAGATTCCAACATGACAGAGGATGTAAAGTCAGCTGGTGGAGTTGCTGCTTTAGTCAGGGAGGGTGGTCTGGCCGGAGGTTTATTCCTCTGATCTTGCGGATGGTGGAGAGCATACTTTTTTGCTGGTGGTTGGCTTAATCGTGAAGATTCTGCTGCAATAGGTGGTGGTGTTCAGGATGCATCTCACACTCAGGGGCAGACTGGGTACCCAAGGTCCCCGGCAGCAACGTGGTCAAATGGCCCCAACAGGCAAACAACCCCCCCCCCCCCCCCCCCCACCCCCTCCGCACCAAAAGAAAAATAATGAGAGAACACATTTAGCATTGTTATTGATAAAAACAAAACAGTTCAATTTACAACAACAGTCGTTTCACTTTTTCTGTGCCACCCGAGGCCGTCTGGGGCTTTCGGCCTCGGGGCCATGCTGGGCCAGGGGCCCCAGTGGAGATTCCCACCTGCTCGCCCTGCCCAATCCGCCCCTGCTCAAACTCCAAAGATTGCATTCTTGCCACATACCCCCTATGATCGGGCTTGCTGCTAGCTTAGCATGCTAGGAAGTTGTGGCTTCCATCCACTGAGGAGCTCTCTTCTTAGGTGGTGAATTATTGTTGCCACACCTAACACTACTAGGGCCCCCATCCGATAGGGGCTGGCTGTGGGTGGCTTTCTGGTTTATTCTATTTGGAACCAGTGTTACTGTGTGTGGGGTGGCTAGCCCTAAATGCAGATGTCTACCATTAGCTGGCAAAAGCCATTACCAAGTACGCCATAGGGAGCCTGGTGGTCATGATCTGGTACCCCCAAATTATTATTTTTATATTATTATAAATTCCACCAATGGTTTTTTATCCATTCACTTCTAATGTAAATGAAAAGTAGAGGATGACACTCAGTGCTTGAACAAATTTAGACTAAATTTTATCTGCAGCCCATGCAAAACTGTGTTAATTACTCCCATTTTGTTATGCACAAATGTATGATTTCAAACCAAATTTTTGGTAAATTTTCTGGTGGAAAAATTTTACTTAAATATATGCATAAAATTGCTGGATATAGTAATTTAATAAGAATTTCTTTGCTCTGAAAAATTGCTTTGGTATTTTCAGACTCATTTGTTTCTCATGAGGCATGCACGAGCACCAAATCAAACTGAATGTATTCTTTTAATATTTCTTGTGGTTCCCATAAAATTCAGGTTCTTGCATCTGTCCTCCAAGGGTGACTGGAAGAAATTGTGATCAATGTGAACCTTTCACATATGGCTATGACCAGATAATTGGATGTGAAGAGTGTAATTGTAATCCTCTTGGAGTTGAAAGAGGATATCTACAATGTGACCTGCTCACGGGGCTATGCAAGTAAGTGTTGACTGCAAAATTGAAGTTATTGCATTTTCTGCTGTAAGATGAAAAAAAAACTATTTGTATGATATGGCAGCATGGTTCTTAAGATTAGCCCTCACACCGTCCATTATGACCCTACAGTAAAATATCTGGGAGTTGAAATATATGAAGACCTAGGCTGGTAAGCACATATTATATTTGTGAATTAGCTAGTAAGCTTAGTTCAAAATGTTAATTGATTAGATTTATAAGACATACTGTTTCTATCAATGTTCTGCTTTCTTTGTATTTTGGAGAGTTTTACTCTCGCATGGTGAGTGGTATTTTGTTTTTGGGTTCTTCCTCCTGTGCTACTGTGATATTTAAACTGCTGAAGAAAGCTATTAGACTAATTGTAAATGCTTCTATCGTTGCTCCATGTTGACTTATCTTCAAGACATTTTGATTACTGCCTTTACCTTGTATTTATGTATACAGTAGAACCTCACTTATGAAACTTTCAGCGGACCACCAAAAAAAGTTTCATAAGTGAGGAAGTTTCATAACTGAGGTTTAATGGCAAGGGAAAGCGAAACACCTTTCAGCTGCCCAATTTGGTCTGTTTGCTTCCTGGCTGCAATTAATCATTTGTAGGTAGGAAAATGAAACCTAATGCTCTAATTTACTCACGGGCAACACACAAATGTTCATTTGACCGAAAAAGAAACATAAATTTGCATTCCTGAACAATGTTTCCAGGGTTGAATTTCTTGGTCTAATTGTTAGCATTCCTGGCACTTAGCCTCAGGGCTGAAGTTTCAATTCACACTTAGGAACTTTTCTGTGATGCTAAATGAGTGCAGAGTAGCCAATTTTTGAAAACATTTTGCTCATGAACGGCTGTTTTCAGGCAATTCATTTTGTGACCAGGATACAGATCAAGATTGGAGATTGAAAAAGTGAGAACCTCGATGAAAGTCCTGCATATAAATAGTGAAATAAGTATGTAATAGAAAAACACGACAATCTGAAAATTTTTCGATATGTCTTTAGTAATTTTTTTCTAATGTTCCAACGAAAGGATGGTTACCGATTTCACATCTATGTGCACATTTCCCTTGGTTACTGTCAGTTCATCTTCTAAAATCAACAGCAGTATTTCTGCCCTGATAAAAAGATAATTTTTTCCAGTGCTAACTAGTTTTCTTCGAAAATAGAATATCACTAGATATGTGCAGAGATCTGATATTAGTTTTGAGATTCTATTCAATGAAGAAGCATGTGGTATAGGAAAATCATTGTTCAATCAGTCATTTTTAAATTAAAAACAATAAATTTTCCCTGATTTTGTGTCATGTGAAGAGCATTAATTTAAACTCATTTACCAGATTTAACTATCAATAATTTTTAACAAAACTTTTTAATCAAATACCTTAAATGGAGGCTAGGCAGGATACAAAACGATCACAGTAAAGCCATGTTAATTCGAAATTCAAGAAACCAAAAAAATTGGACTTAAAATTATCTGGGTTCGAACTTAACTTACTTTCCGAAAATTAACAAAAAAGATCGTGTAATTTCAGAGATAATCACAGTACTGCTATATTTTTTTATATAATGGCTAAGAATATGCCCTAAAAGGATGTGTTAATGGACAATATTCTTCAAGATTATCAGATTCAAGTTAAAGTTGGAGAAGTATGCACTATCAGACACGATGACGTGGAAAATAAAAACAAAATGAATGATTTCGGACACGTGTCCAGTAATATCACATAAGGTGTATTTTCCATGTCACCAAAATTTTTGCCGTAGACCTATAAATTTACCGGCCTGCTCTCCGCCCATTTCCCCAAGACTTATCTAAGATGAAGAACTGCTGCATTATCATCCTTGCCCACTGGAAGTCCCTTATCAGTTACGACTGCGAACCAAAAGTATCACGTTTCACTCATCGCTTCCCCACGCACTAACTTCTCAGGTGGCTTCCTCTAGGGATAGGCTTGGGAAAATGGAGAGACTGGTAGGGGTGGAGTATCACGTCAAGGTCGGCGACGAAACCAGAATCCCTAGCCCTCTGTAAGAAGCTCAAGGGAACCAGAGAAAAAATCACTGATGTAGTGTTGGACAGACACCGCCCCTGAAGTAGACCCTGTATAAATTTCATTGTTTCAGGCTTGACTTCATGAAAGTGATAGATATCCATTTTGAATAAAAAAGTTTTATAGTCACTATATCTTCAGCCTTCCTTACCTCGTGATTCACATTTGAGTTTGGGGAGGTGGGACAAGAGTAGATGGGAAAAACGTAAACAAAGCTGAGAACCATGACTCGTCAGCGATTCGGGGCAAACAAAAGAATCTGGGGAAGCACGTGAAGCGAGATGGGAGGAGCGGCTACCAAATGATGAAAGTGCTCACACAGGGAAAATGGGTGGAGGATATCACACCATCTGGAAAATGCTGCCTGGCGATCCTACAGTTATCACTCGAGGAAGGGAGGCTCGGAAGGAGGAGAGGGGAAGGCATCAGTCGTGGAATGCACAGTGGAATTATTTCCGAAGACGAAGTCCAAACAGTATGCGATGAGTCAATAAATGAGCAAGAGGAAACGCAGGAAATCAGACTCAAATAGCAAGCGCAGGAGAATGCTGAAGCATCGAGTAGAAAGACGCATCGAGAAAAAAACAACGGTAAGGAAAGCCATAGAAGCAATAAATCTAGCAGCTGTGGGTAATACAATACTCCAGAAGCACTATCTCGAAGCTAAAGGATAACCTTGGACCCCCCATTTACAGAACAAGAAGGGGAAACTCCAAGGACATCGTGCTTGGGAGAGGGAAATTCTCAAGTTCAGCAGGAAAAAGGAAGCAGACAAAATAAAGAACAAGAAATACATGCGAGTGCCCTGTGGCGGTCAAGAGAACTTCTAAGAATCATGTGCATATAACCCACCAGAGCTCGTCAAAGCAATCGGGGAAATAGTAACACGCCTCTCAAAACAATGCAGCGAAGCGAAAATGTAGCGGGGGGGATGAAGATGGGAGGAGCATGAGTCACAGCCAGGTGCTCAACTTCGTAGATGGTTTGCTGTAGCATACGGAGCAGTGGGAATACAACTGCAATGACATTATCGCAGCTAAAAAGATGCGCGGTCGGGTGAAGAAAACTCTCAATGAGTCCATGAAACAATCTAAAATAACGGACTATGTGCGCAAATGATAGTATATTGTGTTTTTTACGTATGTCATGAAAATTATCAGAAATAAAAGTGAAAGTTTGGATTATCCGTGTTTTTTTATTATCTGTGCGTCCTCTCCCTATCATTAGCCCAGATAATCGAGAGTTCATTTTACTTTGCATCCAGCTATTTCTTTTACTCGCGAGATGGAACGTAACAAATCAATCAATTTCTTAGATTTGACGATCACCCTAGAAGAAGGGAGGCATAAATTTTCAATCTTCCGTAAATCCACATACACTGGCCATGTCATACCCACAAATTCCAGACGTCTTTACCCCCAAAAACTCTCTGCTTTCCACGCCCTCATCAACCGCCTTTTCATAATTCCACTGAATGACTCTGACTACGAAAAAGAACTCGGCACCATCAAGCAGATTGCAGTCAATAATGGCTATCCACCCACATTAATAGACAAACTTGTACGCAACAAAAGGATAAAATTAACCGTAGCCAGTTTGTATAGCAAAATAGAACCCCTGGTTAAAAAGTGGTGCTCGATTTCTTATTTCGGAGAGATTTCCTCTCGAGTGGTGAAATTGATACTTAGTGACCGTTTTAAAGTGGCATTCAAAACTCCATTTAGTATGAAGGACCTTTTAGTGAACAGTAAGGACCCCATTGACCCTCAGAAGAAAAGTGGTGTTTTTTTAATGGAATGCAGTGATTACGGTGGATTGTATGTGAGAAAGATGTCTAGAAATTTTAAAATTAGATAAATGGAGCATACAAGGGATTTTGAAAATTTTAATTTTAACGGTAGCAACTTCGCCAAACATCTTTTAACCCATGGACATAAAAGTGATTTTACTATGTTACCTCTCCATTTTACCGATGACAAGTGAAAGCTGAATACTTGAGAACAGCTGGATATTTTTAAGAAACAACTTGAAATTTCTTCCCGAGAAGATCAACTGAATGAAATGATAGTGAATGAAAAATGAATATGAGAAGACGGTGATGATGGAATTTGGAAGGTTATGCAAGGGTGATGTGAGAACGGAGTGAGAGATGGGATTTTGGGAAGTCCACGGGATAGGAAAAAGGAAGGATGAAATGATAATGAGAGTCGTTAAAAGAACTGTTATGAATGAAATATGAGAGTGATGATGTGATGTAATCAAAATACAGCATGAGGCGAATCTAAGCATCTTAGCTCAAGGCAAGAGAACAGCAAAGTGAACTAGGATGTGACGCATGGAAGCATGGCCATAGTTTATGATATTCACTCGTCACATTGCTTCCACGTCACCTGTCGGTAGCTTGAATAACTAACATGCAACAGATGTCTGCTAGTCAAAGAGTGGTGTATAGATACTCAACAATAAATTAATCATCTTTGCCTTGTGTATTCAAGGATGCCTTAATCAAAACTGCAGTATCAGAACAATAGACTTCTTCTGTGCTTTCATTTAAAAATGATATTTACTCACGCGTCTCGTGGTCCTACGTACAGGTTGTTATGGCTAACAGCAAATCGAGCATAACACATTTTGCATACAATTGTATCAGATAACCTTCTTCCTTATAATGAGTGGGTATTTACATTCGGTTGGGCATTTACGTCTTGTCCTGATGAATGAGACCTATAAGGGAAGTGGTCTCTTAGGAAAAGGGCAATGAAAGCTGAGCTCCCCTGGCAGAAGACACTAGGAAAGTCGAGTTTTTACCGGATAATACACAGAATTTTACATTTATACCTTTTCTACCGAAAAAGCACGAGTAAATAACCAGTCTGTGCTATATGGGTATGAATATAAATGTATATACATGTTCGTAACATTTCTGCAAGTCAAACCTACTGAATTTCTTTCGTATTACCTGCGTGGTAATATGAAAGAGATTCGGTTTGTAAAACTATTGTAATTTGGCTCTGTAATATGACCATAATATAATTTGTATAACAGTTGTAATTTAGCTCTGTAATACAAAGGTATTAGTGGAAATTTGATGCTGTATTTACGATTGTAATACAATTGAATAAGTTAAGTCTTCATTGGAATGTAACTTAATGTATGGTAATTTGAAAAAATCTTGTTCATTCTCTTTAATATTGACATCCTATACAATAGTTTTTCAACATAGGTTTCAATTAATTAACCACTTCCCTGACGGATTTTTTGTACTAAACCGGTCAAAAAAAGTCATTTTTTCAAGTCAAGTTTTTATTTCAGATTCAGAAGCATTAAAGGGAGGCAAATCTGAAAATGTTTTCCTTTATTTTTTATTCCAAATAACTAATGATTTATTCAATAATTTCTGAATGTTGCCCCTTAACTTAAGAGAATTAGGCAACCTGCACATCAGTATAACTTTCCTTCCCGTAAACCTTAGTTAGTCATCTAATGATGAATACATTTAGTTTATATTGCAAAAGCATATCTTTCCCGACAACGTGAATCTTAACTATTAATTTTAGTCCATAGTACATCAAGAAACAACGCACAAACATTCATGGAAGTTAGGCAACCCGGATGACGACGACATTCGCTCTGAAAATGTTATAACAGAATTCATTCTATGACAAAAACAAGAAAATTCATTTCTTTTACTTGATTATCTTTGAAGTGTGCTGGAATCCCTTTCCTCAGTGTTCCATACGAGTCAGTGGAGTGTGAAGCGAGCAAGTCGGCTAGATCTGGAGACGTATAAAAGTTATCCATCGTCAGGAAATATCATAGGCCAAATAATGGCTTCATTAGAGTCATCATCACTTTTGAGGTCATGGGTAAATGGGCCAAGTCTTTATCCAACACAGTCCCCTTTCCCGTTTGCATTGTCGTTGACCACACGTATCCAGTTCTCGATTCACAAAGAAAAAATACTTGCCAAATGAAGCTCTTTTCATAGGCATGAACTGCCGTAAGCTCTTTTCGATGGTAACATCCGTCTCTGGTGTATGGAGTGCCTTGAACTTCTCCTCCAGCCTCTGGCAAATCGGCCATATTTTATTTAGTTTGGCGTTGGGGTGTGTTTGGGGATCAAAACCGTTATTATAGGCAAAATGTAGATATTGCCTTATTTTTACGAATCATCGGTAAGACATTTTGTGTCCAAAAAAAAGAGAGGAGAGTATAGGTCTCGTTGACCAATAAAACTCAGTATCTGGCTTTCGCACTCTGCTCTGTAGCATTACAAGGGCAAAAAACACGAATTTCTGAGCTTGTCACAGCTCGCCACTGATTTACGCTACCACTGCTCGGCCCCGCTTTTTCACGCAAAGTGTTACTGGCGCAGTGATTAGTTTCCCAAGTTATAAAGTCAACATTTTCATCGTTGAAAAAAGTTTTTTAGGGAATCTCATTCGGGAACCAGGTCGAAGTTCATGAAAGAATTACCTTCTAGAAGAAACCTAGGTGGTGTTGGAGGAGGATTCGTTGAAAGCATTTCCTCCCACTCCGCTTCCCACAAATGATCCGCTGCGAATTCTGATTCGGAGCTTGTTTCTCCGGAGAGAGTCGACTGGGAGCCAGGAACTTCAATGTCCATAACCTCCGAATCACTGCTGGTCAACACTGATTCCCCTCTGGAATCCATTTCTGATTACTAAATGTTACTGCGCGAAAACAAATAATTTTCCGTAGAGTTCACTCCTACTACACCGCTCGTATTAGAACGAAAATGTTAGAACTAAAAATGGATAGTTAGTATCGGTGGAATTTCAGCGAAAAAGTGCATGCGCTCTGAAAATCAAGGATGCATATTCTCTGAAACTCAACGAAAGACTGTCACTATCGTCCTTCCGACAAAGTACTCGTGGAAACAATCACGATATGCAAAGGACCTCGCCCCTAAGTGTGAAAAGCCCATCCCATGCTCATCATAAAATTTTTCTTTTTCCGTTCCTACCATTTCTTGGAAAATAAACACACTTGTGCGTACCGCAACAGCATGAATTTTCCAACTAACGGTAAATTGATATCGAGAAAAGCCCATTAGTAAAGGGTTGGCTGGTGGGAAAGTAGCCCGGGGAGCAAAGGGTGGCATATTAGCATGACATGATACCGGGCGCCAGGTTGCTTAGCGGGCCATCAGCTCTCGAGCGGGTGTTTTCTGACCTCAGGAAAGTGTCAAGCATGACAATAAAAGGACACACATGTTTGGGATTTATCTCTATCTCTCCTATTTTCTCGTACTCATGTGGGTTAGGGTAGCACATACACAGGGCACTTGTGTTGGTTTCTTTTGAGAACGTACGACCTTCAGACGTCTTCATCGTAAAGCTGTTTCCGTAAATATGTTTCACCACTTCCGCCAGTTTTCAAAGTAGAAAAATTAAAGGGGCTGATGAAATAACATTTGCAACATATCTAAACATTTACGCTCACGCCATTTTATCTAAAGAGAACGGTTCAATAGATATTTCCAACACATATAAAAATTCCCGGAAGAAAAATTTGCGGACGAATAATATAGAATTACAAAATATGTATAGTAACAAATATATATTGTAACAAATATATATAGTAACAAACATATATGGTAACAAATATATATCTATAGTAAAAAATAAGGCAAGGAAAGATTCATGTTCTGTTGCTAGAGAAATATTGTATTCCAATTACTGTGGAACTCATCGTAGCAGTGAAAATTAGCGCAACATTGAAATTGCAATTTTTATAATGACCGCTAAAATGTTGAAGAAAAATGTTCTTGAATGCTCATGAAGTGAATGACAAAATAAATGAAAATAACTAATTTAACCCTTTGAGTGCCAGCCGAAATTCCATAAAGGTGTCTTAAAAGTGCCAAGGGATTTTCATGAAAATTGCAGACTTTCAATAAAATGTCATTTAAAAGAATAATTCTTATGATAAATTAGTCAAATTTGGACAGTGTATAGAAAACATATCCCTATAATATATTTTTGGCCGTTTTTTAAATTTATTAGCCATGGAAAAAATATTCAATCAATTAAACATTGTAATTGTTATCGCAAATTTTATTGCCATTATTTAAAAGCGATGTCGTAAAATTTTACATGTACGATTTTATAAGATTTATACATATTTTCAAAGAATGGTTACTGATTTTATCAAATACCAAAATTTTCAATTGCATTTTCACTACTATTTGTTTAAATCGATGATTATCAGCAGAGTCAAATTTATGATCCATTCAAGATTCAACCCAAAACGTTTGAAAAATGAATATCATAAATCAGAAAAAAGGTAATCAGATATTGAATACATACTAGCTAATATTTTATTATCTAAATGATCAGAATGGTTTTTGAAAACATAAATTAATTTTTAATAATAATTATGCAATGTTATAATTTTTATAACAATTACTGAGTGTATACTGAAATTACGATCACAACTGATTTGTTCACATTTTTGTGTGTCTGCAAGTGTTTCAGATTTGCTTAGCAAATTAAACTATTACTTATCATAATCAAATTTGATTTATCAACAGAAAATATAACAAAATCCTGTATCCAAATTCACACAGAAATCACGTCAAATTTACAATTACGAAGAGAGAAAAATAAAAACTTTGACTGCTTATAGCATGCACTTTTTTGATTTTACAATGATCCATTCCACTCAAAAGTAATTTACAATGTATATTCAACAAATTATGCTTGATAATGCATTTAGATTGCAAGTAATTTTCACACTTAACGCTTTAGTGAGATACAGAGTCAAACATCATCAAAAACTAATTCCCCAACGATGATGATGCTTATTGAGATACGTACTGCAATAACCTGCTGTGAGATTCGGTCCAACTATATTTTTACAGTTACTGGTGAGGGATGTAGTAGGTAATGCCTAAGTATTTTACGGGCATGGGCCACAATGGGCTGGTACGTAGATCATGGGTCACACTACGGGGAACTTTCGAATTTACAACAGGATGGAAAGCATTTGCGCAAAATTTGAAATCGGTTACAGGAAAACATGTTTCTGAACATGATGTCTCCAAGCATTTACTGTTGGACTAGTAACTAGAAATGCTGGGCTTAGTTACTATCCCCGTATTCAAAATGCAAGCAATAAATGCTTTAATTTCTTGTCACAGTCGCCGGCTTCCAAAGTCTTGCTCTTGAATTCGGGGAGAGGATCTTGTGTGAGTGGAGATACTGCTCTGCATATCTATTTATTTCAGTGACCATTATCCTCAGGAGAGTATTGGTGAAAAAAGGACGAAAGTACTCTATTGGCGCATAATCATGGAGTGGAGCGTGCTTCGAGCCTTGAACTTCAGCTTACTGCTGACGCGGTGCAGTCTTCCCCATCTCTTTCACTCCAGTCGTCTTCACTCTCGTCGGTTTCCGATGATGAGGTTTCAGCATCACTAGTGTCTTCTTCCTCCACTGATTCACTACAATCAGACGAACTAATTAGGAAATCATTGTCACTTGATATTTTACAGATCAAATCGTAGATGTTTTTCTTTCTTTTCTGCACTTGAATCATCATAGAAAAAAAAACTTTCGTTGTAAATAAAAAAACTTTCGTTCATATCACAAGTAAATAAAAAATGGCAAATATGAGTTTTCGTCTACCCAGTGATTTTTTTATGAAAAAGCTACGTATATGGAGAAATTGACTATGATACCTAATGGTAGAGGAAAGAATGTGCATTTGTAAAATGTAAGAGGTATGCAAAATATGTGAGGTGCTTTTGATGTCGATACATCTGTTGAAAGTGGGTGAAAATTGCGTTTTCACTGGCAAGACGAAAGCTCACCTTTACCAATATTTTTCGACTTTTTCTTTCTTTACCACACTTCACTCATCATAGAGAAAATAAACTATCGTCGAAAATAAAAAACTTTCGTTCGTATCACACGAAAATTTCGGTAGGAAATAAGAAACCTAATTAGCTTGCGTCTCTTGCTATCTCCGAAATGTAACTGCTTTCTACGGCATCCTCCACTTTACCCGTCACCGAAAGAGCTTTCATTGTAATTGTTAACCCAAACGTATGACTTAGACCAGATGGCCGTGCTCAGACACTCCAAGTCATAAATAAATCTCCCAAACGGAACCCTCCACTTTACCCGTCACCGAAATCACTACCTATTGTCGACCAAAAGGCATGACTAAGACCCTCCGAGTCATAAAAAAAGTAGCCGCTGGTCTAATCTCTCTGGGTCAGGCTGGTGGCAACTTTGTTTACGCCTGCAGTTACTCTCATTGTCTGAATCTTTTATACTGCAAAAGATTCTAGAGTGGCATCATCTCAGTCATACGAAGGCGGGGAATGCACACCCGGGAAGAAATCATTCGTCTCAAAAACACTACGCATCCAGGACTGATTACCTATCTATTTTTTCCCAGTACCCGTAAAATAATGCTGTGGAGATCCTTGTAAAAGATGATACAAAAAGAATAAGATATTGATACGTAATATTCGTGAATTATGAGCATTTTCCCATGAAAAATCCAAAGAAAAAAACCAAGCAAATAAGAGGGCGGTGGAAGTGCCACTGAACTTGAGACCACAGTATTTAAAAATGATTTAAATAGCCAATTGTTTTATAAAAGTGAATTTGAGTAGTATTATGTTTGTAGAACATTATGAAGCTTAAATCTAAAAAAAATTATGGCGAAGAATTGTGTTCACGATGAATTAAAACACTCTCAACTTAGCGTCGCTATAGGCGACGCTGGCACTTTTGGCACAGTTTTCGAGCGTCGCCTATAGCGACGCTGGCACTTTAAGGGTTAAAAATTATTTACTTGTTTAGAAAGTTTCTTGTCATGTGAAACGGAAGTTTAACATCATAAATTTGCAATAATTATCTATAAATAACAAAAATTGAAGTTGTAAATTTCGTAAAAAGTTCGCAAAAGAAACTCCATTCATGAAGTAAATAGACGGATAGTTACGAATGACAATGTAGGTGGTTGAAATTTCGTATGGGGATAACTTTTCAGTGCGTAAAAAATTATAACCCTCGAATTGCTAGAAATATTACCAAAAATGACCATTGTTTTAACATTAGAAATCACTATTTGAAAAGAGCGCGGCTTGCCGCATCGGTGGCTCTGGACCTTCAACAGCATGGGAGGCGGCAGGAACGCAAACTACTAGCATCGGCCGACTATATGCGGGCGTAAAGAAAAATATACGGACATCGCGGACTTGCCCAAATATATGCGGGCTTGTCAGATTTTGCACCACCTCGGTGCCCGAATATATGCGGGCTTGTCAGGGAAGTGGTTAATGCCTTGTAACTTTTATTGTGATTGGATGGTATTTCCTTAAACTCATGGCATTGACATTTTCAAATTAGTTCTCGCAGTCACTTTAACACATGGGAATAGCTAGCTACATACATACGACTTTCTTGGAAGCACTATTTTCAATTCTGAGTAATCATCGATAGTTGTAAGAAACGTTAGATAAGTCATACTATGCAGTCAGGTAGTTAGTAGGTAAAATGATTTCACCTCATATGTCGACAGTAAGATTCTGAAGAGGGGGCAATAAGATAGAGAACAAATAATATTTTTATTTTGGGATTCAAGAAAGTAAATTATTTCGATGGTTAGAATTTTGCCCCCGTAAATAAAAATTTCATAGCCAAAGATACAAGGATTTTCTGGATTGATGATCACCGTTTTGAACTTGGGCAACGTTTTGATTAGTTGCTGAGGTGCAACTCGAGTGGAACTTGTTTCAATTCATTCCCAATTCCATCCCAGTTACAGAGCAAAAAATGTCTACCTGGATGGTAATACGAAAGAAATTCAGTTTGTAAAACTATTGTAATTTGGCTCTGTAATACAACCATAATACAAAGGTATTAGCAGCCATTTGACACAGTTTTACGATTGTAATACAATTTGAATACAAATTCCCCATTTTTTAAATGCAATTGTAAAATATATATTCAGTCTTTATTTAGCAATACTGCTATTCTCAATACAAAGAAAATTGTACACAACAATTGCAAAATCACAATAACAAAAACCACTCATTTATTTACAATACATTTTCTCACTCCGCCTCAAATCTATCTAAGCACAGCACAGCCTTTGCATCATTTTCCAATGCATTATATAAAACTATAAGTCCTTTAAAAAACACAATAGTTTTGTGTCACTGATTTGCTCACAAAAGGAATATGAAAATTTTGTTCACCTCTGGTGGCATATTTATGAATATCTCTAATTGTGATTATCAATTTAGATAAATATGGTGGCATCAGCCCAAGTTTTATTTTATGAATACATTTTAATAATAATAATAATAATAACTTTATTGGCCCTGTAGGTCTACATAAGGACATAAGGCAAGTCAAGTAAAATATAAGTAATTACAGGTAAGAAAAGAAAAACACATACAGGTAAGATATAAGTACATACAGAAAGTACATGGGCGTTATATATAATAGTGAATACAAAATGATATCGCATTTTTCCTGTGTTAATATTATCACGTAAACAATACATTTATGTACAATATATCATGACATATTACATTAATATAAAATAGAGTTCAGTAGCAACTTTGACAATCAATTCAGGTATTCTGATACTGAATAGTGTGGATTATTTGTTAGGTATGTTTTTACTTTGTTACTGAAAATACCTTCTTTTTCTATTTCTTTGAGGTGGTTGGGTAACTTGTTGTAAATTTGTGTGATGGTGTGGTAGGGACTGTTGTTTGTGAGGGCTAATTCTTTGCTTATACAGTGGATATCTTTGTGCTGCCGTGTGTAGTGCATGTGTTCTTGGTTATTCAGATGGAATAGATGTTGATTTCTTCTGACAAATACTACAGCTTCGAGGATTAGGATGCAGGGTAGGGTGAGGACTCTGTATTTCAAAAAATATGGTTTGCAGGAGGTTTGCTGTACACAACAAATACTTCCAAGTCCAACATATGCTGGATGTTAACCAGTTTAGATGATTTAGCATGACATCTATCCTGGTATACTTGTCCCGTTTAAGGATGATTCTCATGGCTCTATTTTGTAGAGTCTGTAATCTTCGTGCATTATAACCTTGCGTCATAAATCCAGTTATATGTATTACCAAATTTGTGCTGTCTGGGAAGTGGTCTTTATGAATGAATAAATGGTCTTGAAAATAAAAAAATCTTGAAAATCAAT
The DNA here is from genome assembly GCA_963573305.1 of Pyrrhosoma nymphula. Lineage (NCBI taxonomy): Eukaryota > Metazoa > Arthropoda > Insecta > Odonata > Coenagrionidae > Pyrrhosoma > Pyrrhosoma nymphula. Next base: position 8,349,611 of record OY754329.1, read on the forward strand.
TTTGCATGCACTGACGTAGGTTATTTTTTTTCCCTAGAATGGTGAACATGATGAATTTTTACCACTTATGATATGAATATGCCATGTACATGCATTTATGATAGCTAAGCAAATAAACCTCTCCTCTTGTAATCCAGTTGCAAGGAGAATGTTGTCGGGCGGACATGTGACAGCTGCCTTGCAGGATTCTCAGCATTTCCATTCTGTGAACTTTGCAGCTGTGATCTGAGAGGAACAACTCCAGCAATATGTGATCAGGTGGGACCATGATTATTGAAACTATCCACAGCAAACATAAAGCTCAGAATGATACAATGCAGCTGTAACTGCTTAGCATCAAAATTACAGAATTCTCTATATCTGTGTACTATGGGGGAAAAAAGTTTCCCAACAAACGGAGCGTCGCCACTATTGCTCTGGAGAAAAATATGCTTTCTCTCTTATGGCATACTATTCCTAGGCAACAACGAGGGAACTTCGAACGCAGTAAGGTGATGAATTCATCATTGAAGCCAGTAACAGATTACTGGCTGCTTGCATTCCATGAGTGTTATTCGCACTGGCTTCCAAATTGAGGTGCATTATGCAGCCATGTATGCATTTCAAACATATCATTGAACGCTCTCGTTATCACCGTAGCTTCCTCTGCATTCTTTCTCTTTCCTCTCCTTTTCTTCTTTGCTTCGCTCCAATTCTCGCACTATAGCAAGGTCCTGGGATTCACTCGCTGTCCACTATCCTTAATACCTGAGATATTTAAAGAACACCACACTGAATAAGAGTATCCTCTTTTAATCGTGAAACAAACATATTTTCAACAAACATTTCAAGCATGGCGGTAGATTTTCAATGAATAGGGAAATAAATAAGCTTTTTATGTGCAAATATGTACTTTTGAATTAATAAGTACGCAAATAAAAATGATAAAAACAGTAAGATAGATATTGCATTTTCCTTATGATTGATTGCCTTTTGAAATGTTGAACTATTTAAGCTTCTAGGTAGAGTCTGAAACTGCTTTCAATTATGTAACTGGAGTTATCATATTATATTCCAGTATATTAAAAAAAATATTGAAGGCATTTATTCAAGATGGAAGAGTTGCTTTTTTTTAATACCATAGTATTCTTAAATCAATGTTTTTACAGTATTTTAAAGTAACTCATTTTAAATAAATGCAAAGAGAATAAATAAATTCATGGTAGATGCACTGTTGGTCAAATTATCTGTCAACTTCATAAAGAAATTCAAAGGAAACAAATTTTCTGGCCACTCAAAATGGACTCAGAAGTCCTGACGAATGGTTTAACACATACTTTACTATTAAACAGTATTTAATTTCACCCCCATCACAATCAATGACTCCTTGAAATCTTTGTCTCATTGACCCTACTTAATATTGAAATAATGTAGGGCGCCAACCCAAAGATGCCCATGCCTCCCAGACATGACCTTTCAGTGTCCTTGGTTCTTTCATTTGGCATTCTGCCATTCCTTGACAATTTAATACATATTTTGTATTGGATCAGGTACTGTGATTGGAGAGAAGGGTTACGCTGTTCTGTGTGAATGCTCCTCGAAAAATCTCCTGAGTTTCGCGCACTGTGGATGGGACAGGTGTCCTGAACATGTATTATTTCTTCGCGTTATGGTACTACGTTGTTTATGTAAGGAACTGATGAAAATACGAAAGATTCGGGCATAGGTAATCCTTAGACGTCTCTCGAGGTGGTGTTCTCAACAGCAGTCCCAGCCTGACTGGAGAAATAGCTCTCCAAAAATGCAGACGTTTATGTCCAGATCTATTTTTCCTAGTTGTTTTTTTTGGTGGTACGTGACAAACAGGAGGAATTTCACTTTTTTCTAAATAGGGAAATGTTCTAAAAAGTACTATCAATTAATAAAGTTATATTTACCAACAATTGCATATTCTCAATTTCTAAATATGCCCATAATCAATACTTCTAATGTTTAATCATTGATGAAAGTTGTGATATTTTAATATGATCCCGTTACGAATGACCGAATTCTAACCTTGCCGTTAAATTAGTTTCCCTAATTTCTGGCTTTCTTGCTGGACTGGAACTTCTCATACCAGCTTCATGGAGGCGGCTTCTCATCATGCAGGTGCTTTGTAGTTCAATGTCCTCTTTATCACGGCTACCCCGTCAACAGTAAGAGAGTTGTCAGAAGGATGCTAACAAATGCTGCCATCATCATCTCGAGATGTGCATCTTGGTCTTCGCTTCTTTGTCGTGTTGTCATCATCTCATCCCCTCCCTCTAGCATTTTAGCCAGCAATATACTGTCTTTCTATTAAAATCCATTGCCCTTGATATTTGAGCGAAGTTGTGACTACCTCAACTGTCTCATCAATTCATCCCCTCTCTCCTGGACTTAATGGAATGTTTTGAATATCAATAGTGTCTTCAAAAGCAAATGCAGTCAACTCCACATTCCACATAACCTACCGATCAACTGCCATTCGTCTTTTAGCGATAAGCTGCCTGTGGTCTTACCTACGGAGTTTTGCTTAAGGAAAACTGTTTATCACTACCTGGTTTTAGTTGAGCCATACGATAGAATTGTAAGGAATGTTTCAAATGCATTCAAGGTTATCTAATGAGCCTCCATTCTCGGAGCCAGCGCGAAACAAATTCGGGTTATGCGAGCAGCCGGGAATTCATCACCGATTCTGACGATTAGTCCATCATCTTATCAGATTCGGATCTTAGTCCATCTGTGTTTGAATTTCCCTTGTCAAGGCCGAGACGTATCAGAAAGGTAAGTGATTTTCCCCCGAGAGCGAACATCGGTAGTCTAGATATACAGCCGGTGAAAAACCTCGTAAGATAAAGGTTAATTAGATGTTTAACTCTGACAAGACGTGCCGAAAAACGTTACTGTTATCCATCACTATTCGTATGGATGGATGTAACAAGTAACTCTTTCACGTCGGGACCAAGATCTGAGGTTCGTAATTTTAAAACTTTGTTATTTTGTAATATTGCGTACTGTTACATACACTAAGATACCCTTTTGGTCGGGGCCTAAGATTTTGCTTAGTAAAATCAAAATTTCGTAATTTCGAGTTTCATATTTTCGAGTTTCTACTGTAGTTTTACTCTCATTTTGAATTCATTAATCAGCATATAACTCTTCTGAATGAAAGTGGCATAGGTATATGACATACCCTGACTGTGCTTAATTAATCCTGCTGTGCTTTCTTTTTTTCACAGCACTCAGCTGAATGTTTCTGCAAGAACAATGTGAATGGATTAGCATGTGACATTTGCAAGGAAGGGACTTTCAACATCCAGGAGAAGAATCCAGATGGGTGCACAAAATGCTTTTGTTTTGGAAGATCGAGTGTCTGCTCAAGTTCATCTCTGTATTGGTCACATGTATGTACAATTATTACTTTAAAAATTTATCTTTGTTTTCCACAGCAATATTCCTGTTCGTGGGAAGTAGCTATGCAGTAGACACTTGCCAGGAGTTTCCTTTTAATAATAATAATAATTTTTATTAACACCCCAGCCGGCACAAGGTGGCATATATTCCTAACGGCACGTAGAACCTCCGCATCGTTAGGGATAAGTCCTCCCAGGTAGGGAGGTAACCTCCCTAAAATGAGGGAGGGATCATGAAGAGATCATGAAGAAATGAGTGAGGAATGTCAGTGATTATTGGAAGGTAATTGGGAGAGAGGAGAAATCAGGGAGGGATCGCTGGGAATCTCTCCCAAAATCCTTTTCTTTGACTGGCTATGGTTAGACAATGAGGGCCAAGGGCACGAATAATACACTACAGGATTATTGAGTCGGCTGCTAGACGCGCTGTCACCCACCGAGCATCTTATTGAGTTTACGAAAGTCGCCACTCACTCGCTGACTGCAAACCGATCCGCATTTCACGGGGAAAAACATGACAATAGTGGGAAATAGAACTGATGTATTGCCGAAATCAGACGTATACTGCATGTGCTACTATTGTCAACAATGCAGGAACACTTTAAGCTTTACTGCCATCAACCAGAATGCAATTTCACAGCTGAAACTCAAAGAGGAATCATTAATCAGCGATATATTGGGACGTATACACTGCTAATGCACTCGCAAGCAATACACACGTAATACGCAAGTAACTGACGTCTTCACCACGTCCAAAGAACTTTTTTGTCGTCCTAACCAAGGGCGGTTTAAAGCGTTTGATCTTAAAGTACGGTCAACCTTGCGCATATAGCCATGGTAGACCTTTATTACATGGTAGAGATAGGGACTAAACATGTTTTCACGAGATAAAAATTAATCAACTATATTTCATCGAATTTGAGCCATGATAACTTGTGAATGATAAAATTTCCTATAATACTACATCATTTTCAAATCAAGTTTATCCTCCAAAATGCGGAAGTCGGCCTATATAGTACGAGCCCAGCAGACACCTCAAACGGCAGCAGACGACGCCGTCTGCAATATGAGTGGAACGTCGCGATATTTTCCCCGCTCGTAAAGTGACTTATCGTTGATAACAGGCGGAATGGCATTTTAAAATGTTATAATACTACATAAATATTAGCTTACTTGTCAATTAGGTATCAAAATCGACTAGGTATAGAATATTTCTCTGCAATAGGAGTAAAATGTCAAGTCAATTCCTCGACCATGAAGTGAATCCTCATAGAGAACAGAAGGTGACCAACCTTGTATTGTCACTGGAATCTTAATCATTCTCAATTAAGGTTAATTTCACGTCCAAAACTCCCTTAGATTCCCTGGCACTTCATCTACAGCGAGCGGACATACTTATCACACGGGTGACAATAATTGTGAGAGAAATAAATTTTGAGATACCTCGGCTTAGTTACGGATCGTACTCCGTACTGGAACGAGACTGTTAACGGCGGCTAAATTCAACACGCTACTATCTAATTTACGTTCTTCATTGTCAAGTCAAGTGAGCACTTTGACAGGATTTACACGATCAGCACTCCATGTTTAACTGAGGCACTGACCATGAGGCACATCAGGTCAGGGCAGTACAAATAATATCAGATATATGTAATCCAATTATCTAATATAAAATAATACGATAACGTACCGTGAGATATATATTGCAGCGATTAATTATTTCCACTTTCCACACTAGACACAAGTACAGCGGCACTAAATATAAAGGAACAATACTTGGTAATGACATCAAGTCGAGTAAATGAAAAGATAACTTTTTAGATGGTAAAATTTAATGAATGAAGCATAATGAAAAAATTTACATTGCATAAGTAGAAAAAAATCATCACCCTTTAACTTTGACTACACACTCACAATTTATGATACTATAAAATAACACAATAATCCCCGCCAAGGACAAATGCAATTGCCTATTGCTAATTAGTCATTACCTGCCTTAAACGCAAACGGATTAATTATTTCAACAAAATCACATTGGATACAACAATTCAATGAAATAAAAATACACTTGGGGTGGCAACATTCACTGAATGAGGAATAATAAAACACTAACCTGTTTATCCCTTCACTGGGACATAAACAACCACACTTTCAAGACAAGAGCAATTCACTAGTCACTAACTTAACTTCAATTCACATAGATTCCACATTTCAATTTTGTCAATAGTAGAAACAATGAACTGATTGCTGTTATGTCTTCTCCAACACATACTACGCATTTTTCACACTTTTAATACCAGTCCATAATTTAATACCACACTAATCAGTAAACACAACAAAAATAAATGTAGGTGAAGAAGGGTTAATGCTCGGTTAATAGTTTGCACACTTACTAGTTATCGGATGGTCTTTCTTTGAAGATGGTCATTAGCTAGCTCTAATTGCCTTGGTATTAATTTGAGAACCTGAATGGTATCGATGAACATTATCACAGCATCTGGACGAATCAGTCAACATTGCCATAATTTCATTATGTTTGAGCTTGTTTTCAATAGCACTTGATATGTGACGCAATGTAGTGTGGGGCTAACAATATCATCAGCACAGCAAACATGGCACGCAATCCTTTATAGTGAAGCACACAAACACAACACAACTAGCACACAAACACAACACAACTAGCACACAAATTTACGGATCTCCCTCTTCAATGACATAAGTTCCCTCCTTAGTTCCTCAATTTCCTCTGTGACATTCTCCTTAGCAGGGGTGGAGTGCATCACCTAGTCACTGCATCCACACGCATTATATCAACAGTTCAATCTATCAGGGGCAAATAGTTGCATTGTGAAGTACTTGTATCAACACTGGAAATCCACGGATCTGAAACCAGAGAACAACAATCATGATAGGTGAATTACATCCAACAGTATTCCATCAGGAAAAAATAAATCTAAATAAACCTACGTCTAAATCAAATGCACACAATGAATCAAGGAGCCTAATGTAATATTCATGCAATGGATAATCCCCACGCCCCATGAATTAATCAAAAAAACATGGCGGACACAAACGGACACGTGGGTCGTAACTGGAGAACACATTTTAATAGACTTGATTACACCGAAATACAATTTTACGAGGAAAATCATTTGATTTACTACCATTTGAAATTAATATTTTAATATTAATACCACGAGGATCATCGCAACCATCTCACTGTTTACACACACAATACCTTTACAACCCACACAACGCGTTACTTTCACTGGCGATAGCTAACCAGTACAATCATCTAATGACCTCATACTATTCACCTTGCGTAGAGTAATTAATATATGATACAATTTAAGCAATTTCACCTTATCATACTTCGCATGAAGGGACTTACTTACCTTCGCCTTGAACAGGCTTCCGTTCCGTAAGCCCAACTCCTTATTCCGCTTTTTGGCACTTTCGTACCCAGCGTCGCACCCAGGAACACAACAACGGCGGTTAGTCCTCATCTTAAAATTCTTGCAAGAAGACTTAAACAGTTTTCACCGGCAAAAACACTTCGTAAACACGATTTCGGCCGAGCAAAACATAAACACTTGCACTACCGCTAATGGAGGAAGTCGGAAAGGACCGGATCGGTCGATACAATCAGCGCCGCTATGCGGCCGATTTTGGCGAACGAGAAAAACGCGCGGTAAGTGACAGCAGAAATACGCTTTCCAGTTCCCGTTCTGCAGCCTCCTTATGTAGGCTCCTTGGCCAAGGGATTCAAAAGAACGATTGCAGCGCCGCGAATGGCAATATATGGAACTACGTGGAGTGAGTTGGTCTTCAGTGCCACCTACTGTAAGTTCTAGGAACCTACTTCATATTCTACTGCTCGCTATTTAATTATGAGCAGCTAATAATAATTTTAATTTTATCACTTTCAATACGGCGGCATTTTTTTAGAGTTTTGCCGGAGAATTAAATTAAATGGCCTTTAAAAAGGCAAAGCGAGCTTGGACGACAATTGTCGTCCGCAGTCACCGGATAGCACCCGGTGGACGACAATTGTCGTCAGTCAGCGTTCAACGTGTTAACCATTCATTTCATGGCACTTTCATGATCTGATACCAGCCACATCCAACCATGATTCTGAAGGGCTTCAATGCACCAATTTCCACTCTAGAACAGCATCCATCATTACCTAAACTGAAATCAGAGAACACCCAGAAAAAGGACAAAAAAGTGCATTTGCACGACCATCGAAAATATAAATAAAACATCCGTAGGAAAGGATATCAAAGAATAAACCAACCACCGGAAATAACATTTTTCTATAAATTAGTTTATTGACTTAAGATTCACTTAAAACAATGAAACTAGCAGTGTAATTAACAATTCAGCAGTCGTACTCAACAATGATCAATCATGGGTAATAGCTTCCTTGATTCCCTCGAGTGGTTTCAAAATGGTCTTGAAAATATAAACAAGCAATAATTTTGTTACCTTCCATTGCTCTGATATTAAAAAATACTTTGTTCACTATTCAAATATAAGTACTAAGGAGGATTCTTTATCATACAATCTGGACATTATATTGGCGAATCATGTAAACTTCGACTGCATTCACTTAGCACGGAAAATTCATACACACTTTTATAGTATTGTTTCAACGTGGCATCATTGTAAGTAGTTACGTAAATATAATGTAAACCTTGACCGTAAGCACCTTAATATGTTACTAGAAAGATAATTCTTCACTCAAAAATATGGCGCCTGTGCCGTTCAACAATGACAACAATTCTGAAATCACTCCCAATCCTCACCTCTGCCAGTAATGGTTTGTACTTCTTAACTCTACCACTAGTTCGCGCCACGCACATTATCTAAACATAAAAAAGAATGCCGAAAAAGTTAAAGTGCATGTAATACAATAGGTGCGTGTTATCTACCGAAAAATACGGTAGTATGTATTGTCATTTTCCTCTGTTATTTCTCATTTCGACAAATATACAGTATAGGACTTGAGGGTAGTGATGGGCAAAGTCAGTCTTTTGAGAGATCTTGGTCACGCCTATCACTCCCACTTGTGATTCGATCGTGAGTGTACGGTCATGAGTGATTAATGTTCCAGCTAGTGATCTGTTCAAGTTGCCTACAATCAATGATCTCTCAGGAAATTCGTGATTGATACAAAATCGTAACAAACGCTGCTCTCGCTGGCCATTCTTGATTCCGAATACTATACAGACGCATTTGTGACTCACTCACTCACGTATACAAATTCCCGACCACTTCCAGACGAGCTAGGAGCCTGAAATCATGGAATTTTTAACCGGAAGTGACCCAAAAAAAATAAAAATGGCAGATTTATTAATTTTTCGAAAAGTAGACTTTCAGTTGATGAGATAGATGGGATGTCAAACATTGGTTGCACAGCAGGGTGGTACTTAATCATTTTAAAGGTGAACTCTGGAAGGTTGTAGACGAAATAACCACTTTGGTGGCATATGATGCCGAATGGTGTTAAAAGTATTAATTTCATTTTAGTGATGTTAAATTATCTACATTAATTGCAAAAAAATAGGATGCAATTTTCATTTTATACTAAACATTGTCTCATCTATACCCTGGAAAAAACTTTAAAATTTCTCACATTAATATTTGTTACCATACATAATGCATATTCAAAATCTTTATGAATATAAATGGAGAAAAATTCATATCTTATGCTCAAAATTATAATATGTTCATTTTCTTCACCTTGACTCACTCTGAAATAATGGGTTTTTGTTCCCATTTGGAGCTAAAAATGCAATCTGCTTACTCTTGAGTCATGTTCCAAAACATATGGTGCATTATCTTCAAATTATATCATGTTATATAATTTTTCAGGTATCCCGCATGGAAGACTGGTATCTGGCATCCATTGATGTTGGTGGAAGCAGCGCTCAGTATCAGGTTGCAGTTGAGCCCATCAATACTTTGCCAGAGACATCTGCTGGTGTTGTGTCTGCTGACTTGACTTCTGAGGAGTTGATTGATAAGGTGGCTTATTTTGTGGCACCAGCTTCATATTTAGGAAACAGGATTGTCTCATATGGTGGAACTTTGAATTTCACTGTCATTTATTCACCTGGAGCTTTTGGTGAGCATTTTTTGTTTACCCTCAAGTTTAATGAATGTAGAGGCTAAGAATTTATTTCACAGTTGAACAGTATGTAAGACTAGGTCTTACCACTGCTGTGTAGAGCCTGTGAATCACCCCCTATGTATGATTCCCCAAAGGGTTTTTCCAAAGGCTTGACGGCATGTCCAAAGAGTTGCACATTAGGCCCGATCGTCAGGAGGTCGATGTCGAAATTCGATTTTCGACAAACGGGAAAATGTAGCCCATCCTACCAGATAAACAACGGAAGAAAAAATTTTTTTGGACAATATCTAGGGGTGCCGCCGGGGCCGTTTATACAGAGAGTAGGCAACCCGCAACACCCTCTCTGATTTGCCCCCTTTTAAGCCATTTCAGAGACTTGGGTGCAGTTTCTTCTGATCGTTATGACTGATATGGCTCATTCAGGAATGAACATGGAAACTCTTTCAGGCTCGTTTCTTTTTTTCTTTATTAAGTATGCCCGAACGACGTGATCAGCATTTAAGAATGTTAGTTATAAAAACATCTTTCAGTGCTGGATATTTTTTGTAGTGGTTGCTGTTTAACTGCATCGGAGCTCAACATCTATAAGATAGTAAAATGTTTAGCACCTCCATTCTTTATTTACTGGTGGAAGCGTTACAAATTAGTAAGGATTTTTATCCATGTTGAGAAAACCACCTTTGTTATTTCCACAAAACTTTGTTGAGTCCAGAAGGGCCAGCGGCATCCTCATCACACAGGTTCACACGAGACTTACCGCTCCTTCCTGAAAAAAATGTCTCCATGTATTTAAAAAGTGTAAGAACTGGCACCCCCTTTAAAAAGCCTTTTTTTCAATTTTCACTGGACCTTGAAAATATTCAGACATAAATAATTCAAATCTGATCTTCGGAAAAACTCACCAGTACCGGATATATCTGCCTCCTTGGAAGACCGGAATCACTCTTCTCTTCATTTTAGTCAATGTAAAAATATATTCCTGTAGAAGCGACACAAATATTAGCCAGTGTTATGATTGTAGTTATATAGAGTAATTAAAGGTAGGTTTATGAAGAATTTTGGCGAAGGAGAAATAGATATTGAAATAAAAATACGTAATATACGATTTAAGTTTTTCCTGGTGAATAATATTCAGGTATTGTTCTCAGGCTCTGCACCAGGTAATTGGCTTCATATTGGCCGACGTTTCGGAAAACGACTTGTTTTCCATTCTCAAGGCTCTCTCTATGTAGGATTTTACACTGAACTGAATTGACCGTTTGACGAGTCCAACAATTAAGCTCAGGTTTCGTCTGATTGGCTGATGTTCCTTTGAAATCTTTTCTGTTCTTTCCTTATGATTTTCATTCAATTTATTATAGGTGCCCAACTGCCCAAGTATTGCTCAGATGAAAGACAGTATCCCGATTGAAATGTTTTGGACTAAGGCAGATTTCGATGGCTTCCTTGATCATGCGGTCCCAGTAGCGTTGTGAGCGCCCTATTGAAAATGCCCCATTGGTTTCCTATAGGAATTATGTAAATTCCTATAGGAATTACAATTTCCTACAGGAACGATGAAGCTTCCTATAGGAACAATAAATTTCCTATAGGTACAAGAAAGTTTCCTATAGGAACGAGAAATTTTCCTATAGGAATGAGAAATTTTCCTATAGGACGAATATTTTCCTATAGGAACGAGAAATTTTCCTATAGGATGAATATTTTCCTATAGGAACGAGAAATTTCCTATAGGAACGAGAAATTTTCCTATAGGAATGAGAAATTTTCCTATAGGACGAATATTTTCCTATAGGAACGAGTTATGTTCCTATTGGACGAATATTTTCCTATAGGAACGAGAAATTTCCTATAGGAACGAGAAATTTTCCTATAGGGATGAGAAATTTTCCTATAGGACGAATATTTTCCTATAGGAACGAGATATTTTCCTATTGGACGAATATTTTCCTATAGGAACGAGAAGTTTCCTATAGGAACGAGAAATTTTCTTATAGGGATGAGAAATTTTCCTATAGCACGAATATTTTCCTATAGGAATGAGAAATAACCCTATAGTTATGAGAAATTTTCCTATAGCATGAATTTTTGACAGTGGGAAAAGGTTTCCTATAGGAATTAGCAATATTTCTATAGCACAAATATTTACTATAGGTATACAAGAATGTTTCCCATAGTGAAAAATTCTAATTAATTCGAAATTAAAAAAGAAAACATTTCATTTTATTAATGGTTCTGCATTCTCACAAATATAATGCATACATCACCATACATGACAAGTTTTTACAATATTTCATCTATAATTAAAACATTATTGTCAATAAAAAAGTTTTAAGAAAGAGTTAGAAATTCATTAATGGTTCACCGGTATGGAACTCACATAGTAGGTTCCGTTGCCAAGTTCCATTCCAATTCCAGTGTAAAGCAAACTATATCTGGCATAACACATGAAGTTCTTCTCCCTTTGCCATAGCCCGTTTTACACGGGGCACGTACAATATTGATGTAGTACGTACGAACGTGCATTTCAAATTGCATGGTGTAAAGCCGTGAATTGCAAGAACGCATGCGTGAATGCATGAATGCGAGGTGGCAAAATAGCTTCAACTCTAATTCGAAAATGATTGCACGCCCGATTGAGAAAAAATGCAGTTTGAAGTTGTGCAATTTCGTGCCCCGAGTAAAACGGCCTTATGACTCTGTAGGTGTGCAGCAATCCTCTTTCTCAACTTTGAGTTCATTTATCACAAAATACACTACCCCTGAAATTGATTCAAGTAATATATATATATATTGATTATTTAGGCAAATGCACGGTATTTGTACTGTAGCGTCCAGTAATTCCCGTCAAGTACTGTACCGCAATTTTTTTCTGCGTCACGCTTACCATGCCAAGTTTATACTTATGAGATCGCCTCAACTTCAACACAGTCAGTTGGTGTAATGGTCAGAGTCAGTGCCCCAGGAGCCGAAGGTCCTCGGATCTAATCCTCGTAATGGAGTTTTTTTTATGTTATGTATATGGGACTATTTTCCAATGGGAAAATTATTTCCTATAGGAAAATTATTTTCCTATAGGAAAGTGTTTCAGTTCCGATTGTCAAATTACTATGGGAAAAAAAACTCCTATAGGACATTTTCAATAGGGCGGCAAAGAAGTTTTGCATCTCCCCGTCGAATGGCATGATCTTGATTGATGCTATGCTTCGCCACTGCCGACTTCTCTGGTTGCGCTAATCTAAAATGCCTTCGGTGCTCTCTCAACCTCGTCTCAACCGTATGACCTGTCTCCCCCACATATATTTTTCCGCACTCTCGCATGGAATCTGGTAAACCCCTGGTGTCTTCAGGCCGATAGGATCCTTCGCCTTCACCAGTTAATATGAAGCCAATTACCTGGTGCAGAGCCCGAAAACAATACCTGAAAAATACATAAGTTTGGACTTAACTATACTTAAATGAAAAGTAGTTTCTTGATCAAAGAAGTTCTGTCTTCTCCAGGAAGAATTGAAGCAGAATCCTGCGTGTGCATAAAATACACTCACAAGAACTAATGGCAATCACAATAAAACCACAGACAAAGAAAAACACTACGACTTATAAGAACAGCAAATGAAAGACTGCAAGAGGTTGTATATTCTAAAAAGAATAAGTCACTTCCAAATAAAATCTTGTTCAGCAAAATTCTCGAAGAAAACTGACAAAAATGAAAAATCCCCAGAAAAAGGAAAAATTGGTGTGACCAGAAATGGAGATAAGATAAGACAATATTTTTATTACTGCTGGTTACATTCAGTAACATAGTAATTGTCAATTTTAATATACAGACAACAATCAAATACAAATATAATTTAAAAAACATAGAACACAATATAAATAAAATGAGGTGAGAAGGAAATTTAATCACTTAGGCCTCCTCACAGCAGGTGCATTGATTATTAAAGAAATCACAGACACTATAAAATGCTCTGCTTAAAAGGTACTTTTTAAGTTCTAATTTAAACTTAGGCATAGAGCATATGGACTTTATGTTTAAAGGTAAATTATTAAAAATTATAGATGCTGCATGGTGAGGTCCTTTTAGGGACAGTGAGAGATGATGGCTATAAATATGGATATCATGAGTACTGCGAGTATGGTATGAGTGGAAACTGCGATTATCAGGAAAGAGATGTGGATTTTGTTTGACAAAAATAGCACAATGTAGGATATATAGTGAAGGTAGGGTTAAGATGTTGTGCTTCTGAAAGAGTGTTAAGAGAAGAGAGTGCTTCTGAAAGTTAAGATGTTGTGCTTCTGGAGTGCACAAGACTGAAGCTAGGAACCTACCGGTGGAAGCCTACCGATAGTGCTTAGCATAGTATTGTTATACCACACGAGAAAGGACTGAAGGCCGTGTCATTCATGAATGACATCTGCATTGAATGGGTTAGCACAGCAGGAATAATCTGTGACAAAAATAGTAATAGACTGAATCCAGGCAAGGTGAAAATGTTTTTTTTTTTAACTTAAAAAAAAATGTAAATTTTATCTCCATTGTCTCAGGGTCAACATTGTGGAAGTTCATTTTATCGTAAATTTACGACAAAATGTAAAGTTGTTTGTGCTTTTAGAAGTGCCTTATTGTGAAGTGTAATTTGTGTTTTTACAAGTTACTTGTGAAGTGCCAATAAAAATTGGTCACATTTATGAAGCGGGATAAATAGTCCAATTTATTTGTTGGAGCTGGTGATATTTTAACATTGATTGGATAAAGTTGATTGGCAAATTTTTAGTCTGTGAAATAAGTCTTCAAATTGTTTATGTAGATTAGAAAAAAATACTGGTCCCAATAAGGATTCCTGCAGTACTCCTAATGAGGAAGTTTGGTAGCAAGAAGCATATTTTTTGCTATTAACGGTTAATGAAACAAATTGTGGCATGTTTAGAAGGCAAGATTTTATTCAGTCGTGTGGTGTACCTCTGATTCCCAATTTATGCATTTTATTTAAAAAACAATGATGGTTGACGTGGTCGAAAGCCTTAGAGAAATTGAAGAACAACCCTACAGTTTTCTTCTTATCGTCAATAGATGACTGAATAAAATCAATTGTATATTTATTGCTTTAAGTCTTAAATTGAAACTAAAAGCTAAAGAGTAAATGGACATCAAATCGGGGGTGGTCAGATGTAGTGTGCCACTTGAGTAGAAACAGTTGAGGAGCATTGTTTTCTGGACATTCAGCAGTGACTTTTCGCACATCCAGGCAGTGCCGTAAGTGGGGCCGATGTGATCCTCCATGGTGCCAACTCTTACCTACTCCACTTCTCCTTGGAGCAGCCCCCTGCAGATGAGAGCTACCAGGCCTCACTGGACCTAGTGGAGACCAACTTCATTCTGCCAAATGGCCTCTCTGCAACACGTGAGCAGCTGATGCAGGCCCTCCAGAATCTCCGAGGCATTTACATCAAGGCCACCTATTGGGAGCCCAGCCTCAACTCCAGGTGAGCATGTTCACCCCTCTGCCTTATTGTCTTTGTCTTTCAGATCAGTTGAAGCACAATCGGGAGAAGGGAATAGTTTTTCTCGCCGATAACACCCGTAAAAACAAACTCTTTCCAAGTTCGGGTGAGACAAATGAGAAAATTAAATGAAACACAAGTATTATCAATCAATAACTGAACTATCAATATATTTCACACATAAAACCAACAAAGAATAAGTAACATTGATAGAAAATCAGTAACTGGATATTTACTTTTATACTTATAAATTTTTGGTGATACAGTTATGTATTGGCTTCTTGCAAACAGACGACAGTTTCAAAGTCTTCAACTGAAGCTGAGTTCAAAGCAGTAACATCAGCATCAGCGGAATTGTTGTGGCTTAAACAGTTGTTAACTGAGATGAAAATTGAAACTAAGCAACCCATAACAATGTATGAAGACAATCAGCCATGCATGTATGCGTTACCAAACTGCGAACAGAAAAGACTGAAACATATGGATGTTGTGTACAAATCTGTTAGAGACCTAGTTAAGAATAAAATCATAAATTTAAAATATATTCTATCATAATGTCAAACTGCAGATGTTTTAACCAAGGGTTTATCATATGATGTGTTTTCTAAGCATCATACTGAACTTGGCATGAATGAAATAAGACAAGAATGATTGTTAGTTTGCCTTTGCAAATTTTGAGGAGTGTTGGGAGTTGTAATATCTCCTAGGCAGTGGTAGTGCCACCTGTAGCTACAAATGTAACCACGTGGAAACAGCTGAATAAATAAAGGCGGGTTGACTAGGAGGTTGCCCATGAGAATGGCTTTAGATACCAAAGTGGGTGCACATTTCTTTTCAGTCTCCCAATAACTCAAAATTGCACCAACAATTACATTGCGAGATCGTTATCCTAACGTATGCCACCCGCAATACCAGGATTCAAATTTATCAAATCTTTTTTGAAAGAGTTCGATGGAATCTCGAATGCATAGATTCGACGGAATCCTGTCGAATCCTGGCCACATCATTTGTCACAGGATTATAAAAGGAAACATTACAATTATCAGCTGGTACAATGTTCTGCAATTTGTATGAAAGTTAACCAACAAATGGAAGTTTAACCCAGCGATTTGGGAGAGAGCTATTTACAGGCAGGGATGTAAGTAGCTGTATGGCTTTCCTTTGGCTACAATGGTGTAATAACTTGTGCATACATTTTTCATCAAACCCAATCCGACTTGCCAATGCCTTTATTCTATTCAATTACCGACTGAATGTTTCAACGGATAAAGGTACGTAAACTAATCTATGAACCATGGATCTAAAATCAGCAAGTTTGTGAGTGTGGTGGTGGGATGAGTCAAAAGATATTAAAACATCCATAAAAGTTGATTTTCTAAAAATGTTAAAATCATGACGTCATTACAGAGTAACATCTTCATGTGAAGATGTTACTCTGTAATGTTCTACTACGCATTACTTCATCTGAAGATGTTACGAAACCATGGTCATGAAAAATACAACTACATGTGGAAAAAGCTGTGCTGAAAATTCATCTAAATTTCCTACTTTGTAAGACTTCAACAAAGTTACACCCGAAACAGTTTCTTACATTAAATCAAAGACAATTTGCACTTTGTGAAAAGGCAACAGGACAACCGGTATCTATAAGGGCATTTCATGTGGCCTAATGAAGTTTTATTGGAAGATGTGGTAAATTATTTTCACAATTCTGGCATAAAATCATGGAACTTGCACTTGGTTGCAGTGTTATATGGCATTTGTCCAAACATTTGGTCTGAAAAAGTTGAGTATACCCAAGTATACATGGTACTAAGATTAAGTCGAGTCTCCACTCGAGACACCACTAGTTATTTCTGTTAAAATTCAATGAGTGTACTTCTATGGTTGTTTGTCTTCTTCGTTTAAGTTGGAAAATTCTATGGATTTGATGATTGAAATTTGATATGATTGTGTAGCCAATAGTTGAGGGAAAATTTGATGTTTTTTCATGTATCACACAGGTTGGATCATGTGGTGTTGGAGACAGCTGAGAAGGACTACAACCCTCGTGCAGGGAAGGCTGTGTCTGTTGAGCAGTGCAGCTGTCCTCCCAACTACCAGGGCCTGTCATGCGAGGAATGTGCTCCTGGGTATTACCGTTCAAAAGTTGGGACATATGGTGGATTCTGTGTAGCCTGTCAGTGCAATGGCCATGCTGATACCTGTGATCCCCTGACGGGAATATGCATGGTAAGTGATAATTTTGTAAATCCAGTAGAATGAAACTTCCGATTAATAAAATTCACAGGACAGGATTTTTCCTCCATGCTAACAAGACCACTATAATATGTGTATACAGTCTAATAAAAAACAAGTAAAAGCAGGATCACAGCTATTTCTGGGTAAATACAGGTACTACCCGTTTGTATTATTACCAACATGTTTCTCATAAAATAAAATATATAAATTCGTATGCTACTGCAAATATATTTACAACTACCCTCACTCATTGGAAGATAATACCGATATCAGGCTTTACAACATTCACATACTGTAGAGTGTGGCAAGTTCGAACGCGTAGGGTGAGTTCGAACGAATACGACTGCTGAGGTTTACATTGTAATAACTTCTCAATTTCGTATTGTGCTACAATTTAATCTTACGCCAGACCTGAAAAATGATACAATGCATTGCATTCCCTAAAAATACGATGTGTTCGTGCCTTTTTGCCAGAGTTGTGGTGGTCTGTTTGCGACACGGCAGTTATACGAAGGATTTTATCGCCAGAAAGAAACTACTGTGCTATTGGGTAAGTGAATGTGAATAGATAAGGAGTTCATTCCATCTACAGATCAATAATATTATTAATTTTGGAAAATATCATTGATGTGTGGCGATTATGTCAGTCAATATAACACTTAATGTAATTTTATGTAGTTCCACTGGGTGAGATTGACATGGCGCGAAAATACGTGAGAGTGACCGGAGGCCGGTGCTCGCGCAAGTATGACGCAGATCCTCTGGAAAAAGCTGTTGAAGCAGTCAAGAATGGAATGATGACTCTTTGGGCTGCAAGTAAGGAGTTTCCCGTGCCATTGACCACTGTCTTCGACAAATTGAAAAACAAACACCCAAGAAAATCTTTAGGGCAATCTGTGCCGTCCGTGAAAGAAGAAGACCAACTGGCGAATGGGATTCTTAGATGTGCCGAATTGGGGATTCCCTTGCAAGCAGTTGACCTCCAGTTGGTTGTTCAGGAGTTTTTAAATAGAACTGGCCGACGGGAAAAGTGGTTCAAAGACAATTGTCGAGGCATTGACTGGGTGCGTGGTTTTATGTCAAGAAGAACAGAGCTTACTGTGCGTTTCGGGGAGAACATTAAAAGAGCTCGGGCTGCAGTGATGAGGCAGGTGCTCAAGGACTATTTTAATAACTTGGAGATTGTTTTGAATGGTGTTCCTCCTGATAATATGAAGAGTATATTAATAACTATGACAAGACTAAATTTTGCGATGATCCTGGTAAGTCTAGGGATATAGTAAAGAGGGGGGTCAAACACCCATTTCCAACACATCGTATTTTTAGGGAATGCAATGCATTGTATCATTTTTCAGGTCTGGCGTAAGATTAAATTGTAGCACAATACGAAATTGAGAAGTTATTACAATGTAAACCTCAGCAGTAAAGGACACTAGTAAAACAAGTGTCTCTGTGATGATTGCTGCATCGGCAAGTGGCGAATTGCTTCCACTGTACACAGTGTATAAAGCAGTGCATTTGTACCCTACTTGGGTGGAAGGCGGCATTGAAGGTTCAAGATACAATAAGAATGTAAGTGGATGGTTTGATTTGACAGCATTTGAAGACTGGTTCATGATGATTTGTGTGCCTTTTTTTAAAGAAAAAGCAAGGGCAAAAAAATATGATTGGAGATTACCTTTCAAGTCATCTCTCCATTGAAGTGATTGAAATTTGCGACAAAATGGGCATTAGCTTTGTAATGTTGCATCCTAATGCACCTCATTTATGCCAACCTCTTGACATTGCTTTTTTTTAGACCGCTCAAGATCGCTTGGTGGAAAAAACTAAATGAATGGAAGCGAAAACATTTAAGAGTTCTTCCCAAAAGTGAGTTCCCTAGGTTGTTAAATCTGCGTTCGAGTCGTTAGGAGCATCTTTGTTGCACAATATCCACGCTGGATTTAAACCTGCTGGAATTTTTCCTTTTGATGAAAGCAAAGTGGTCAGTGAAGTCCCTAATTTAAACTCTTGAGAAAAATGCTGATGAAGCCGCAAATGATTACGCATGGTCGGATGCAATTTGGAAGTTTCTGCAGACATCCCACGTCGATGCACCTGTAGGAAAAAAATCTCGGAGGGAAAAAATTTTTGTCGAGCCTGGGAAGTGTGTGAGTCCTTGTTGCATAAATAATTAATTTTTCAAGGAATTGGATGGTGTTGCTACCAAAGAAAGTTCTCAAAACGATGATGAGGCCAACGTCCTTCCTTCATCTGATATATGTGGCGAGGGACGTAATTTTGAACTTCCCGGGCATTCCCTGCCTGTAAATTAATTATTTGTTGATAAAGTTTCATACCGATAAGCGTGATAGACTTTTCATTGGCAAATTAATCGAAGTTTGTTCCAAAAATAAATTACGTGTGCATTGCCTTCGAAAGAAAGTTTTCATCAAACAGACTTTTTACTTTTCCTGATGTTGTGGACGAGTGCTTAGTGCTCCACACGCAAATTGTCCGTCAGCTCGACCAACCCAAGGACTTATGATGGGACTGCATAGGTTTCAGGGATTTAGAAAACATCAATGAAATTGATTAGTGTTATAATTTATTCTGCTTTACTTATGTTTGTGTTTAAAAAATGTGAGCTCTTAAATTTGATTATATTTCGTCACTTGGAATCAAGAAGTCTTGCGTTTATTGAGTGTGATTACTGGTCCTATTAAGTAGATACTAATATCAATCAGATAATGCTAAATAATGTGGTATTTTATCACTTACTAGATTTGAATGCAATACAATTAGTCATGTAGTCCTCTTTATGTGTGACTCTCATTAATTCCTGAGAATTTTAAAAACACCAAATTCACCATTTCTCAAAGCTACAAGTCCACAAGTTACAAGTCGGATCTTACAAGTGTTTCTTAAACGAAAACGGAGAGGACTTTTAAATTCTCAAAGATAATAACAGTGAAAATGGCAGACATCCAGTCCATATTAAGCTATTATTTAAAGCTTTCAATTTATTTTGCAAGTTTCTTCTATAACCAAGAGTCAATGCTAAGAATGCTATGTTGCTCGGTGTCTATAAATGCATGAATACAAGATAAACAGAATTTTTTGTTCACAGTTTACCTTAAAATATCCCAAGCGAGGACGAATCGTCTGCAAAACTTGAAAACCATGAGGAAAAGTTGTTTATTCTATCACGTGAAGGGAAATATGTACTTGAAATGAACAGTATTCACAATTCCTACATTTTAAGACATCATCTTGTGCTTTGTTTATCTGTCATAGATGTGAAATAATAGCGTTTTTATGTCAGACAAGCAAAGGCTACATATGTTGACCAACCATTTTGAACGTTGTGTATCAATACCCAAGGGGAACCACAATCTATCGAATGGTAAGTTGGACTTGTGGTAGCATGCAGCATTCTGATGCTGAAGGTTGCATGATCGATCCCCTCTACTGACATTTTATAGTCAGTCAATCCTGTGTAAACTCTCCAATCTAATACACAACAACATTAAATAATCTTGGAATAAAAAAGTGTGAGAGAAACAAAGTTAAGGGTTAGTAAATAACAGATGGACTGGGTGGGACTTGGTTTAATCCTTCCACTATCCTCAATACTAATATATGTATTTACAAAATGTTAAACCAATAATTTTCGACGAAAATCAACAGTTACTAATTTATTTCCTGCTCTCGCAGGAAGTGGAGTGCAGCCTTTGGGGTGATTATCGTAATAAAAATAGTAGAAACAGAGAAAAATGTTGCACCAAGGATATCGGACATATGACTACAGCGTATTAGGAAAAACCACAGCACATTACCGTAGCATTTCCAACTCCTGCATCACCTAATAATGATGTCATTGAAAAAGGCTAATCAGTACGTATGCAGTTTCCCATTGGCTGACATTCAAGACTGTATTTTTCATAACAATTTATCATTTTTGTATGGGAACTTATGCTCTTCATTTTTACCTCTCAATGTATAAATAAAGAGGACCTGGTTGAAAGGCGGAATCAATGGATTAATGCACAAAAATTGCCAATTTTCTTAAAAAATTATGTGTTTTTATGGACTACTTCGCGTCATCCTCCGCTGATTTACGACGTATCTTAATTACACGGGCAGTCAAACAGATGTCACCACTAGTCAGAGAGCTTTATATCTTAGATGAAACAAACTGTAAAGGCATTTTAAAACAGTAAGCACCAGATTTTTCTCCTATATTTCTGATATTTAGTGCTGTTAGCACCGGTTTCCCTCTTGAGTAAATAGAAATTTTTGTCCTTCACTGCGGGAGCGTGTGCATGCAATTGCAGTGAAGGGCAAAAATTTCGCTCGCTGAGATCGCGAAGACATAGGAAATCAATTTAAAATAGTGAATGAAGTTGGGAAGCTTGGTGCTGTGTACAAAAATTTTTGTTATTTCGTAACAATTTTTCAGGAACAGTATCACCCTTGACGATTTACTGCATCATGGAGGGTTTAGAAAACTTCCTCTTACACACTAAATCAACACGAAAAACATGTTTTCGATTTATCTGAAACAGCAGTGAAACAACTTTTTCTACCACCAATTCTACCTTATGGCGGCATGGGATTTTCAGGTATTTTTTTCCCGTAGATATCTGCCCCTGAATCTACCATTCAGACATGATATTATTAATACCATGTCATTCAAGATGGTACACTAACATTGGTTTTTAAATCACCCGATGCATTGCCCCCCAATAACAGCATAGTAAATAATAAGCAAATATAACAGTTATGAAACAAATAATGCAATAATTATTCACTCAGGTGAACCTTTTACACACACTATGGGAAGTTAACGCCAAACTTCTCCGCCAAATAGAAATTACGCATCAGATGCGCCAAAGTCCTATTCATTATTCATTTTTGTGGTTACGCAAAATTTGAACAATGTTATTGTGAAGCAAAGACAACATTGAACGATTAAGGGTTTTGATTGTTGGACAATGTTATCACGAAACAACGTTAAATGGGACAGCGTTAAACAAGGACACACTGTAATTGATCGATAACGATTTTTTTCGATAATTGCCTATCATACGGTGCATAACAGTTTTAAGGAGGCTACCAAGTCTCCAGATTGGAATGTTGTACCATACTTGAGGTCTTGCTATTATGTTTTCAAAGATGTACCTGCTAGGAGAAGTCATTTATTAAGTTTCTATGCTCCTGATACACCACCATTTCCAGCGAAATTTTGCGAGGTTCGTTGGTTGGAAAATGAAGATGTCACTGGTGCAGTACTGAAATTAATACCTAATTTAAAAAACTTTATTCAAGGCTGCAAGGAGGAAAGATCATAATCAACTCTAAAAGTTACAAGACAATGGTTACTAGCCTAGATGATTGTTTGTTGCCAGCAAAACTAGCATTTTTTGGCTTCGCAGCTGGCCAGATTACTCCTTTTCTCACTAGCTATCAGTGCGATGTGCCCATTTAACCATTCCTGTATTATAATCTGAGCACGAAGATTCGTGACTTAATGTCTTTATGTGTGCAGAGAGACATTTTGAAGAACATCTGTTTGTGGTGTGGAATCGCGCCAAGCGATGGTGCTTCTGGCAGTCCAGCAAACAGCCACATGTCCTTGTCCTGCCTCTTGCTCTCCCCTCCACCACCCTGGATCTCTCTCTCCCCCCACCCTCGCCTCGGCGCTCATAATTAAGAGGGTCAAAGTGAAGTGATATTTCTTACCCATCCCAAATTACAAGTTTAATGCTTGATATTAGAGAAAAAAATGTTCTGGCATTAACCCAGGATCAACCTTTTTTTGACGTGTTTCAATATCATGTACCAAGATCAAACGAAACTAATAAATTAACTGTCATTTCAGGATTGCAAGCACAACACAACTGGAGATCACTGTGAGAAATGTGTAGCAGGATTCCATGGCAATGCAACATATGGCACTCCGTTTGATTGTTTGATCTGTGCATGTCCTCTTCCCATTATTTCAAACAAGTAAGTGAAGTTCTCTAAAATATCAAAGATGCTTTCAATCACACAAATTTCAGAAATCCAACAAAACACTCTTTGGGTGGATTCTGTGTGTGGAGTTTCGCTCACGGCATGAAGCGACGGTACAAAACTATCGGTTGCAGAAAAAGTAGAAGTTAATCCTCACCAGCCTCCTGAATCTGCAATGTGGATGAAGCAGAATAAATTGCTCCAATGAATTAACCTTAATTTCTTAACTCCCGACATGACGATAGCATCAAAAACAATGAAACAACTGATAGTTAATCGCATGAATCAATCGTCTGCGGCAAGGCACGTTGATTGGCTTGGTCTACTTGGTGGGTGTGAATGACAGTTGGCCTATGAAGAACAGGCGTAATGGTAGAGGAAAGGGGGAAGGGAAGGATGGGGGAAGGGAGGAAATGTGGGGAAAGAAAAAAAGGGCCAGGAAAATCAGGTGCGTAGTGAGGAAGATCAGTCATAACAACCAAGACAATAACATCACGAAAAGACAAGGATCAGCTATTTTCAGGAACTTGCACCAACCTGGGCATCTCCTGCGGCACGTAACAATGGAGCGAAAAATAGCAGAAGAAGGAGAGGGACGGGAGGTTGGAAACATTTTCGTCAACCATCGAGCCCCCCTACCGTGTTCCTCTACCAACAGGTAGTGGTATTCCCTTCTATTCAACTCCCTCCCAAACATTCCCCTCCTTGAGGTTATCCTTGAAAATTCAATGGGGAACATGCATGGAATTTGTTTCTCCCGTTACTGTATCCCACAATATAGAGAATTTTCTCACGAATCCGAATATGTAAGCCAAAGCTGCCTCCATCAATTAAAAATGCTATAAAATGATAATTAAAAGTTAGCAAAAATCGACGAAAGTCACGTGACTCGAAACGCTTTCTCATTGGCTTGACGTCACCGAACGGTACTGAAGTCCTCGCAGCTGCAGAGATAGGCGCCTCGTTGAAGTTATCGGAGCAAATTCGCTATTAAAATTATTCTGGTAATTTCTCGATAGAAGAAATGACTGAAGTGGGATTCAAAAAGGCACAGTTGGATAATTTACCGATGATTGACTCACTCATGGTGGCCGCCTTCCTGAAAAACAGCGATTGTTTCGTCGCTGCCGAGATGCGTGGAGTAAAAGCGAGCAGGAAGCAAACTATTATATGCATAAGAAAAACTTTAAGTTTAATATATAAATATATAAATTTATAAATGTTTATTTTTAGAATATAATAAACTATCCACCGACTGCGGTAAATTATCATCTGCACATAATTTTATTAATACCTAACTTTTCATGTGACACATTATGCGGTTCTCTTATATCAGCTGATTTGTAGTATCAGCAGCTTTCAAGTATGATTAATGTCTAAATATTTCTAAATTATCGCAACGGCTTCAGTCGCCAAAAATACGAGTCGGCATGTTGAGTTTGCAAACTCAATGTGTGTATGTAGCAAACTCAATATGTAGCAAACTCAATGTGTCTCATAATCTGAATCTATTGATTTTCAAATTTCCTTATTACCGAAACTTAACCCATGCAGTCGTAATGTTTCCCCCTCTATTGAATAGATATAAATCTTTATTCGTATTACCTACATTTTTATTGAAGACTATATTAGGGAAGTCCATGGCAAAGCAGTATATTTGCTGTATTGTAGATTTCGGCTTTCAGTCTGTAGTTATTCAAGTATGAAACGGATTTCCAATGTTAGGAATTCCTCTAGTAGCTATTGAAATGGCGTAAATTTTGATGTATTTTTTGTTTTGCTACCCCCAAGTTCGGATTTTTCGTCCGCTGGGACGCGCAAGCCTGTGGTTAGTCGTCAATTACTCCTAAACGGTTAGTATCTGTCCTTTTTCGGCTATTTCATTGTGTAGCCATTAAAATTTCCTAAAGATTAATACCTGTCGCTTCTTCATAGACCTCACTATAACCATAAAACAATCATCTGAAATAGAGAATTATGATAGGCTGATATAAGAAAGGCAGAATATAACCCAAATTTTCCACACATTCTCACAAGGAATCGGTGGCCTAGGGGTAAGTATGTGGGTTTCTGAGTGGTAGGTCGGGAGTACGGATCCATTATGGGGAAATTATTTTTCTTCTTTTTTTCATAGCAAGTTTCACTATCATCTTTCGAAATTTTAGGGTCATCATCGCAATACCTTTTTAAACTTTTTTTTGCTTTATTTTACTCCCTAAATTTTCATGATTGACGGCGATTGCCCAACTCTGAAGACCCGGTTTCTCGGCGAAACCTTCTAAACTAACATTCTCACCTCCAATCTGTTGACGGCGTTTTATAGATCTCATCGAGGCCTACAACCTTACGCCTACCCTTACTCTCTTTCAGTTATAGTTTGCAAACTAATGGTTAAAACGTGTAACAGACAAATCATTAACTAATAGTGAGATATAATAGGTATTTCATGAGTTATCTAACGATTTTCAAAGCCATAAATGTTACTGCTCGCATATAAATAACGTTCAAAGCTTGGAAATTTACTTTCCCTGTGACGTTAGAGACGTAAGTTGTATTAAATATATTTAGGTAGGTTTACATTCAGCTTACATTCTTCCCTTTTCAATTCATATAAGGTTTATTCCCTTTCATTCTATTTATGGATATATATGGATGAATTGAAAAAGGGAAGTATGCAAGGTCCATGTAAACGTACCTTAGGCGGTAGAATACTTAAATAATAATACTTTTGTTGAAATCAAGTCATAACTTTCCGTTCATAAATAATATTTTGCCTTTAATGTGATAGTTTTTCAATTTCTAACTTATAGTGCATGGCAATAACATAATTTGGCTTAGTTATAAAATTTTTTACCTCACAAAAATAAGGTTTGCAATACGTGGTACCGGCACATATGATCCTCGCAGCAATAAGCCGTCGACAATTTAGAGAGAGAATTTCCGTCTCTTCCGCAGGCTATCAACCATTTTCTCCTCTTCTTCGAGTCTTTCGGGACGTAAATAAAAACCTTTTCCGGCGTGGAAGTTGAGGTATTTGAGCAACAAGGCACGATGCAGGATTTATATACCTTTCCCGGTTTTTTCTCGTTTAGATACATTCTGCTCAAATGAAATAATCAAGTAAGATTAGTGAATATCAGTAAATATGTAATAAAAGCAATCATTTACGCCAAATGCTCGTTCCATCAATAAAATCCGCCTACTTTCTCGTCTGAAGGTAAACAACAATCTCTAGCGTTACCGTTCCGTGACGTCACGCGTCCATTCCCCGATGACGTAGTGTTTTCAAGCTGGCGAGAAATAATTATTTTTAAAGACTAATATCTCAGTAAAAAACCACTTGCCATCGGTGAAATTTTCGCTAGATACATTTTAGATAGTGTCCTTCGGATATAAGTGGTTATAAAAAATAGTGCATGTTCCCCATTCTGGGAAGACTTAGCGTGGCAATCCGTGTGTTCGAGTGAAAATTGCAATTCCGTAGTACACAGATGAAAAGTATCTCTTTGGTATCTACTAATAATGCTTTCCTGTGTGCAATTCCAAGCTTCAAGTTGAGAGTGATTTTGAGTTACTCATTAATGCTCTATTATAAATCACTTCATCACGAACTTTGTTTAGCCATTTATCTCGTAACAAATTATAACATTTAATAAGGCATATATACTTCTTTATTATTAACCAAAATGTTTAAATGGCCTGAAAGTTGCACCTCGTATATTTCTTATCAATATGCATACTATCATAACTACAAATTATTCAACTCCACCTGTGTGCAAAAGACCTCTACATATCTTGCTCATTTTTCTAATACAGTAAAAACTCGAAAGTACGAACTTCGAAATTACGAAATTTTCATTTTACGAAGCAAAATCTTCGGTCCTGACCAAAAGGGTATCTAAGTGTATGTAACAGTACGCGATATTACGAAATAATGAAGTTTTAAAATTACGAACCTCGGATCTTGGTCCCGACGTGAAAAAGTTACTCGTTTATACGAATAGTGATGGATCACAGTAACGTTTCGGCGCTCCTTTTCAGAGTTAAACATCTCATTAATGATCGTCGCCGAATACATTACGCACTGAATGTATTACCTGGATGATATCTTATTTTTCAATGCTTCAATAGTGAGGTGTGGTTTCGCTGGGGTGTCTGGCGTCCGTCCAGCAGTCGGAAGTCACTGACGTACTCATCCAATGTACAGTAAGCCCTCGACTAACGAACGAGATGCGTTCCGAGAACTTGTTCATAAGTTAAAAAACGTTAGCCAGGCATCGAAAATTGTAGTTAATATATTTCCTGGCCCATAAGACGCACTTTGTTTGCTCCAAAATGTGCTCTTAAATTGTTCGTTCGTCCTCTAAGAGACAAGCTGATTCGCCGGGAACATACTATGTAGGGATGGTCAGATCGGATCTAAAGATCCGCGGGTATTACGTTTCTCCGGATACTGAAATCGGATACTAATTCATTTTAAAAAATCGGATTTGGATAAGATAAAAAAAATTCACACTGGGGAGTGGATACCATTAAAATCGCCCTAAATAACGGTCATTCTGTGTTGCGGCCGATGTAGGAACTAGTTGGAAAGATGGAAGTTTCCCATCCCCCCACCCAACCTTTGGAAGCCACCTGTGAAGTTAGGGCGTGGGAAAGCCATGAGTGAAACGTGATACTTATGATGAAATGTGATGCGGACTCGAGAAAAAATATCACTTTACTCCGACTTCCTAACTATGAGCGCCGAGACGAGGGTGGGGGTAGAGAGAGAGTTGGAGGGGAAAGGAAGAGGCAGGCCAAGGGCACGTAGCCGTTCGCTGGACTGCCAGAAGCGCCAATGCTCGGCACGAATGCCTCTGGAAAAAAGTGCTGGACATCTTTGCTTTACACGACTACAGTAATTGTATTAAACTTGAGTACCAACTTGAGGAGTATCCGCATTGAAACATGAACGATGCAGCTAGAATTTATATCAAAGCTCATTTTCGTATCACTTCTCATAGCCGAGTAGCATTTCCGCGAAATAATCGATTTTTGGCAAGATAACTATTTTTTTCTCCGATGTGGTTGATATAAAGTACGCACAAGTATGTATCAAGCCCTGTGAAATAAGTTCTAGCAACATCCTTCCTGCGCAAAACGGTGAAAACAGAATTTCTTTATCTATTAGCATGGCGATGTAAAAGTCAACAGTCTAAAAATGGATTTCCTGGCGTGGTATCCACTTCCAAAAGTGAATGATGCTTCCTCTAAAAGTAAGTAAAAACAGATTAGAGTTCCAATTCTCTCTTCGCATGCGCCGATGCACTACGTTATTTATCCCATTGATATGACGATGCGTTTCAAAGCTCTTTTGGGCGCCACGCAACATAATTTCAGGTTGTGGAAAAATCATGGAGTGCGAAGTCAACCTCATAGCTACCACCAGGGTAAGGTTACAATTTGAATTGACCGAAATAACGGCTCCCTCGTTCGATCATCGGCCGTATCAATCTAGTGTTGGCTGAGAGGCTGCTGAAAGGAGGCCCAACCCCTCCCCCACTAGTGAAAGCCACCTGGGTAAAAGCGAAACTGGGTGATGGTAGATAATAAGAGATAAGGTGAAGGAGTGATCCTCTCGGGTTACCCCCTTCTCTTTCTCGCTGAATGAGTCCCTCACAGATGAATGTCGTTGCGCCTATGAATAAGGAACGAAGAACTTTTTTCTTGAAGGGTCTTCTGGGAAAAACCGGTTTAGACGCGCCAATTGTTCAGATCCGACTGAGGTATCACCCTAAAATCTGACAGCTTTAATGTTTCCGGCTGAGTGATTGAGAGGGATAGCTGGATGGAAGGACTGCTCGTCAGGCAATTTCCAAATATCCTGTAAAGGATATTTTACCATTCATCACGATAACCCGAATCGAGCCTCGTATTGCCGGTAATAATCATTTGTCATCACAAAACGAATGAGTGAACGGAATAATGCATCGATTTGATGCGAAGGTAGCTTGACACGGAAGTCGATTTCCATTGAAACGCGGCTTTCGTCTTACTTCCGAACCATCCGTAAAAATTTATGACGCAAGTAAACAATAAACATTGCAAATTGATATACCCAGATAATATTGTTTAAAATTCGTCACGGCAAAGAGGGGTAGTACCAATCTGCGAGTTGCTGCACGCCGCACCGCCAGCTGCAACGGCAAAATAACTTATCCGGTGGCGCCAAATTTGAAATTCCCGAAAATAGGAATAATAAAACTCCAACAAATAAGTAGTGTTCAACTGACAATGAGTGCACCCTGTGGGCATGAATACATATTTAAATATACTTTCATGAATTATAACTTCGTAAATCATGCAAGTACATCGCGAGAGTACATCTTAATCTAAGGAAACAAAAAAAGAGCATCATAGCGATGTTTTTGAAAGATACTCGTTCATACGAAATTTGATATTAAGAAGTGAAGATTTTTCCGGTCCCGTCAACTTCGTAATTTCGAGTTTCTACTGTACTTACAATGTAAGTATTAGTAGTATAAAGCCGAGATCCCACTTAACACCAATTGTATCGCCGAGCAGCAATCAAAGGAACCGGCAAAGGAGAGGAAGGGAACCAAGGGTAAATGACAGATCAGGCCACGGTTGAGATGGAGTTTATTTGATCTACTACCGATTTCATCTTGCGTGCGACTGCCGTGCGCCTCCAACACCTCCTGTGTCTCCACGTCTCCTCAGCATCCCCTCGTGACTTCCCTACAAGCATCCTCATTGGCTCGCTATGTCGTCAGTTGCATTGCACATCTAGGTACAATGATCATGTTGACTAGGTTTGGAGGGAGTGAGTAACAAAAAGGAAAATATAGACAGGAAATGTGTAGGAGTGGGTGGGAGGAATAAAGGGGGGAAAAGGAATGCCAACTCAGGGCTGGGACATGGCAGCGAAAGCAAAGAAAATGCTGGTCTGCAATCTTACACTACTTAGTATCTACCTAATGACATTGTATCTATCTCGAATTTTCAGCTACACTACGGTTCTACGCGCATTGTCTCGCACCTGAAATCAAAGTATCCACGTCTAGAAAGCTGTATATATCTGGTCACTTCCGTACATTAAAGTGACTTCAAGAACTAATTATTAAATGTCAATTCTGTGATAGTTTGGGGAAATACCATCATATCACGACAACAGTTTTCAGACATTAATTATTTATTTATTAATTATTTATTATTATTAATTAATAACCTACATGGTCCCATAGTATGAATATATGTGCTATATTACCAAGAATAAACAAGATTTTTTTTAAATAAATAAAATATTGGACCGATCAAAGTTGATAATTGGTTGCAGGTCGGTCACAAGTTGACGGTCAAAATGTGACATGTCTGCAACGTTCCTGCGATGGACCATTGTGATCGTAACCTTAAGACGACCTTTGTTATATTGCCGCAACGTTGCAGTTTGTGGAGGTTTCCCTGCCAAAAAAGCCATAAATTTCTATTAAGGGTGAGTCGATTCCAAATGTAGATTCTCGATTCCGACTGATTCTCAGGCTTAGAATCGGTATCGAGAATTGATCGCCTAAAGTCGATTCCGATTCCATCGATTCCATATAGATAAATATTTTAAACATAGACTATAAGCTGAGGATATATTTTCTAATTGTCATTAAATACACTTTATGAACGACTTAATTGTCTTTGTTATTTTATTCCAGCCAGTACTTGAATTTAAATAATAATCATACGCTACTGGTATATCAATATCCCACCTGTTATTAGCAATAAGAATCGATGGAATCGGAATCGATAAACGAGAAACGATTTGAAAGAATCGTAATCGGAATAAAAAAAAAGTGGAATCGACTCATCCCTAATTTCTATCCATACTCTGATACAGAGTACGCATTTGAGTATGGAAATTTTCCATGAACTAAAGTTGCCATGATAGTTTGGGAAGTGATTTTGGGTCACAGAAGTTCATCATGTACAAAATGACTTTCAATTTAACTTTCAGCTTTGCAGTGGGTTGCGATGTTAGTCCTGATGGAATCAACATCCGATGTGATTGCTATCCTGGATATTATGGACCAAGGTGTGAATCATGTGCTGCTGGCTACTATGGGAGACCTGAAGTGCCTGGTTGGTGGATTCTATCTCTGCTGAGTGTTTTTAGCTTGATTTTTCTTTATATTTAGCAGAATCTATTATGTCAATTTCAGTGGCTACATATTTATGTGTATATATATATATATATATATATACAGTATGCCAAGAGGGTGGCCGATAAAAAATATAAACACGGAAAAAAGAACACTTACACATAAAGATTTTCGATAATTCGGTGAAGTCTAGCTCCACCTTTCTCAAGGTTTAAAGTAGGATCCTTCCTACTTTAAACCTTGAGAAAGGTGGAGCTAGACTTCACCGAAATATCGAAAATCTTTATGTGTAAGTGTTCTTTTTTCCGTGTTTATATTTTTTATCGGCCACCCTCTTGGCATACTGTATATTTATCACCCGAGTGATTCTCCTGGAAGTTTTATATATATATATATATAATCTTTGGAAGTTTTCGCCAATTGGCCACAAATATATAAATTCAAACTTACAGGAGATAGGAGAAATAGGAAAAGATAAAGAATTCGTTCTTACGGAACGTTTCGAACCAGTTGGTCCTTCGTCAGCTCTAGAAATTTCTAGAGCTGACGAAGAACGAATTCTTTATCTTTTCCTATTTCTCCTACCTCCTGTAAGTTTGAATTTATATATATATATATATATATATATATAGATTCTTCCTATACCTTTCGCTGAAGAAGGTGGCGGCGATCCACCGAAAAATTTCAACCCGTGTGAGTGTCTTTTTTATGTGTCCTCATTTTAGTCACACTTGTGACAAAGTTTTTATATATTTATATATATATATATATATATATACAATAAGCCAAGAGGGTGGCCGATAAAAAATATACACACGGATCTGTGTGTATATTTTTTATCGGCCACCCTCTTGGCTTATTGTATATTTATCACCCGAATGATTCTCCTGGAAATTTTATATATATATATATATATATATATATATATAATATGTAGCCACTTAAATTTAAATAAATTAACTTATATAAATAGCCACAGGTAAACTACTGTGTGAGTGTATTTATATGTATACATATATATATATATATATATGTATACATATAAATTCAAACTTACAGGAGGTAGGAGAAATAGGAAAAGATAAAGAATTCGTTCTTACGGAACGTTTCGAACCAGTTGGTCCTTCGTCAGCTCTAGAAGTAATGAGCTGACTGATGAGCTTCTAGAGCTGATGAAGGACCAACTGCAGGTTCGAAATGTTCCGTAAGAACGAATTCTTTATCTTTTCCTATTTCTCCTACCTCCTGTAAGTTTGAATTTATATATTTGTGGCCAATTGGCGAAAACTTCCAAAGATTATATATATATATATATATATATATATATATATATATATATATACACGAAACGAAAATTTTGCCAATAGGCCACAATATAATAAAAACACTTGACAGGGGGTGAGGAAAGAAAAGTAAAAAGAGAGAGAGGACTTACTGGGACGTTTCGGGCATGTAGGCCCTTCTTCAGCTGTAGAAAAGAAGAAGGGCCTACATGCTCTTCTTTTCTACAGCTGAAGAAGGGCCTACCCTGGCGAAATATTAGTGTAACAAATATGTGTATAAATATGGTACATTATGTAAAGTTACACATTTACTACACTTTTCTACTCACAAAGTTACACAAATCATACAGTTGTTACACCCTGTACATTATTGATACCACAGCCGTACTCAATTTGTTGTATCAGATGTTACACAGATTATACCACTAAGTTACCAGTCCATTGAGACACCAGAATTGTACACAATATGTACACAGCAATTACCATTTTTTGGTACACAAATGTCATCACAATTGTACCACCCAATAAGCGCCAAGGTGCATTGAATGCGCATAAAACCACCTCGTTCCGGAATCTGCATTAGTTTTCCGTAATTTACTTAAGTAAAAAAGTTTTGTATTGCTTTGGTTTCTTAAGTCGTAAAAGCGATTGGAGATGCTCTTTATTGTATCCTGCGCATTATTGGTTCCCTGGGTTCCCTGCCATGCCTCGCTAGCTGTGCTAACTTCCTAAGCGCCATTCCGCTGCCACCAATGGGCGATGTAAACAAGAGTTGTCGGTGATTTAAGAGTCAAGAAAATGTTCTACTTAAATTGTTTTTGGAGATTATTATGCTTTCGTATATTGTGACTACAGTGATATAGGAGAAATTTGGCCTTACGTTGTTGTTATCAACGCTAATGTACGAAGGATAAAGTACCATTAAATGCCGAAAGCGTGATAAAGACCGATGCAATAATTAGTTGTCGGTGATTTAGGGTCAAGCAAATGTTCTTCTTAAATTGTGTTCAGTGATTATTATGCTTTGATTCATTGTGAGTGCAGTGATAAACGAGAAATTTGGCTTTAGGTGGTGATAATATCATAGTAGTAGTTCAACGCTGATGTATGTACGAAGGATAAAGTACCATTAAATCTCGAAAACCTGATGGCTTTTGTGGCTATTGTTGTGCTCATGAAAGTAAGTGTTTACCCTAAAAGTATTGCATAAATGCGCAAGGTTTGCATTATAAGTGAAGTGAATTTTATTGTGATACTGATCTGTTAACAATTGCAAGTGGGTGAAAGTTGCGTTTCAGCTGGCAAGACGAAAGCTCACCTTAACTAATGTTGTCTTTAACTAGGATTGTTCTTGTTGGTGTTTAAATAATTCTTGTGAATGAGCTATATAAAACGATGAGGGACGAATATTGAGAACTTAGCAAAATTGCATTGAAGTCTCACCTTTTACTTAGGTATTTGATGTGTTTCTACTTTGGTTGAAAAAATTGTACCAAATGAATTTTAATAAATATCACCATACTCGAGCAAAGAGAGTTTTATCTTCTTCGGAGCATTTAATCATTCCCTTTAGTTGTAATCCACGGCAGAAGTGTACATATGTAATATGTATTTCCATTATGCTCTTCCTTTTCTAGTTCATGTCAACGTGCGGGAATTGGAAAAATTTTGTTTATTCGCAGTAATATTGCATTTATATTCATACTATGTGGCAAAATAGGATAACAGTTATCTGGCATTAATTAATGGTGAAAAACTTTTATCAAGATTTTATTGCATTTCCTCAAACTATCACGGAATAATCATTTAATAATTATAGTTCTCGAAGACACATTTATCCACGGAAGTGACTACATATATACATCTTTCTCAACACCTTTATTTCAATTGTGGGTGCGTAATTAGGTGCGTTGAGTCGTAGGTTAGATGAATATTCGATACAAGTAGGCATTAGGTAGTAACGAGGTATTTTAATACGACGACTTATATCATGCCTTTGCACAAGAGAACAGCAAAATTGATTGATTGCAATGTATATTTTTTTTATATTGCGAGAGCAGCGAAGTCAGTGGGGAGAGAATACGATATTCCGGCTTTTTTATATTATACTTTTTTATGTGCTTCCGAGGCGCCTTCAAGGCACATTTTCGTGGCAGTGTGCTACGTGGGTTGTGTACATTATGTACACATCATGTACCACAGCAGACTCACAATCAGTACACACTGTACACAATTCAGCACCAATTGTTACACAAGGTACACACAAAACCTACACAGATTGGGCCACTTTACCACAAAGTTACACAGATT
This sequence comes from Pyrrhosoma nymphula, assembly GCA_963573305.1. NCBI lineage: Eukaryota > Metazoa > Arthropoda > Insecta > Odonata > Coenagrionidae > Pyrrhosoma > Pyrrhosoma nymphula. Next base: position 8,384,643 of record OY754329.1, read on the forward strand.
GTACACTGGAGTTATAACTATGTACACTATAGTTACACACAGAGCCTACACAGAGTTTACCATTTTCCTACATTAATGGTACACTCCAAAGTTACCATTAGGTTACACAAACGTTACCATTCTTTTCTGCCAGGGTACACGCCCGAAACGTCCCAGTAAGTCCTCTCTCTCTTTTTACTTTTCTTTCCTCACCCCCTGTCAAGTGTTTTTATTATATATATTTATATATATATATATTTTTTTTTTTTCTGTCTGGATTCGACACATTTTCATCTTCCCCACCAAACCCTGCGTTCGTCCTTTTATGTGATCCTATCCCTTTCCATTTCCTATGATTGTATGAATTTATTCGTGCCTTTGAGCGTCTGATTTTCGAATGGATGAGTATATATATATATATATATATATATATATATATATATATATATATAAATTCAAACAAACTTCAAATTTATATATTTGTGGCCAATTGGCGAAAACTTCCAAAGATTATATATATATATATATATACGCACACACACACTCACACAGTAAACCAGTCCATTACATGTACATAAAGTAAATACATACATATTTATGTACAGTAAAAACCCCTAAATTACTCTTTTCCAGGGACCCTAGAAAAAAAGTGTAAATTGCGGGAAAATTCAAATTGTGGGAAAAGTAGGATTTTAACTTCTACATTCATGTTCTTTTACTGGAGTAAGGGTAAAAATAAGAAATTCAGATAAACTGAAAAAGAGCAGTGTCATAATTTATTCCTTGAACTAGCACTTCTCATTTGTTTATATTTGATGAACAAAAATACATTAAACATCTTAGGAAAATTGAAAGTTAAAAAAGGATGAAGATGGCATGGTGATTTAAGTTAATTTTGTTATTATGCAACCATTGAAACTATCTAATGAATGTAACATGATTATTATTAAAAGATCTTAGGTTTTCCCAGCGAATAATATTATTAAAATCTTCTCGGGTTTGCCACCGGGTAAGCCTTACCCGGCGGTAAACCCGAGAAGATTTTACTCATATGATTATTATTTTTTAATTTGATATTTGTTGAAACTGTTTGGACTTCTTCTGCCTATTAATAGTATGTATTATGCACCTTATTTTCAATTTCCTACAGTTCCTCAAGCATTTGCTCACAGCAATCATTATAGGTATACCTACTAATTGTTATAATTTCTTAAGAGTTAGAACAGCACACACTGTGTCTTGCCTATTATAGTAAAACTCGGAATTTGAGGCAGTGCAAATGATCTCAGTTTTCCACCATGAGTTGTTTCATTTTTCATCATATCTAGATAAGAATCCATTTTCATTCTTCATAGTTTCTACTTAGGTAAAACTTTAATACTCCCCCACAGGTTAAATTACAATCGAGCAACCATAATCCGGTAATCCAGGAGCACGCTATTGTCTGACAGTGTCCAGCAGAGAAAACAACCTCATGCATATTCCGAGAAATCAAAAAATCTTAATCATAAACGTTGTTTCAAGAGATTTTCATTCTGCACTTAATTAAAATATTTCCTTTAATTGCTGGAATGTAATGTAACTTATAAGCATTTCGCAGTAATTTCATGTTTTTTTTGCATTTTAAGACCAGTTATCGTATAAACACGTGATCATCTAATCTCTTTGGCTTACCTGTACAATTCTCGACATGACTGGTACAGCATCAACTGAAAAAAATGCTTGAATCGCGACATTTACAACCAAAATAGTGTAAAAAATGGGTGTGCGTTGTGGATTGCCTACCCTCAACTTAAATAACCTCGGCGGCACCGTAGGAAGTCATCCTACCAAAAAAAAATTTTCTCTGTTCCTTGGGTACTAGGGGCTACATATTGCCGTATGTCGAACTTAGAATTTCTAAAAAAGTTGTTTCATGATCTGTGCCTTCACCGACAACCACTGGTAACATACCCCATGACTAAATGGAGGGGAAAGTAAGCTCCTAGAGTCCCCCTCCATGGGTTACCGCACTCTGAAGGCAGACAAAACATGATACAAATAAAAACCGCTATGAAATAAACCTGTGCTTAAATGTGATTATGAATACATAATTTGTTATTCTGAACTCATGACGAAGCATGTGGTGTTTCGGAAATCTCTCTACGTGCCACGAGAACTGAGATAAATTTGTTCTGCAAAAATGGAGACGTGTGATCAAATGAAGTTACAACTCTTGACATTTGACAAAAACACTTACAAAGGTTTGAGCAATATCTTGTTTAGGTTTGATATGCATCAAATGAATAATATTTGTGTAGAATCCCCGAAAGTTTGACATTGCTTTTTTCAGGTCACAAAATGGGCTCTTTTTTTCCTTCTCTCCGAAGAAACAAACTTCTAATGATGTTTTTTTAAATTGCTTTTTATTACGTCACTTGGATTAAAACAAGCTAAATTCTGATGTCAATGTCATAAAAATCAGCCCAGCCGTTTTATTGATAATAAGTCTCAAACTCAGGGTCGCATTCTTTCTGCACTGACAGTAGTAGTAGGACAGGCTACAAACAGAATAACATGTCTACAAACAGAGTCTTCGGTTTCTTTGGAATAAGCTCTACTTTTCTCTCGGGAATCAAATAAATTCTCTAAGGAGGGACAGACCTTGAGTTGTGACATGTAATGGCTCTGAAGATGAGAGAGATGGAGAATTTAACCCGGCTAAAGACCCGTGAGGACGTCACCCAAAATGCATTGTTGACTAATCTACAAAACTCTTGGTGATTAATTAATTTACTTTTTTAACTCAAAAACGTTATTTTTCGCGCATTATGACAAGTTAATGAAATATTTCATTTATAATAACTCCTATGGTTATTTCTAAGGCAGCTATTACACAAGAACTGATGACGATTGAGACATTATGTTAGGCGACATATATAATGAGTGTGCCTTATAGCGAGTACTTACTTGAATTTTAATTTTGTTAGGAGTAATAATGGACTTCTACTGTATTCTTATATATTTTACATTAGATATGGTTGTCATTTACTTAGAATAACAAACATTACTAGTCAATGATCATGACAACAGTCAACAGTGATAGAAACATTTTTTACTCTTAGCCAACCTTCATTATTTTAGAGGGAATGATTTGTGCATGCATTCAGCTTATTTCGTGGATTTGTTCCCAATTGCTTTTCACTCTTTTAACCGTGTGCTGCAATTACAAATTTCAGGAGATTACTGCAAACCTTGTGAATGCTCTGGGAACATTAATTCAGATGATTTTGGTTCCTGTGATTCTGTTTCTGGTGATTGCTTGAAGTGCCTAAATAATACATTTGGGGAGGCATGCGCCCTCTGTGCCCCAGGATACTACGGGGATGCTGTTGACCTCAAAGATTGCCAAGGTAAGTTCCTTATTTGATGAAAGGTAAGTTCCATTGCATCTACTTGGTCGATAGCACTTGAGCTGTGCAGGTGCTCTCCCACTTTCAATCCCAACTATTTCGAGGATAAATTCTGTGGAGTCTTACCATATGTCAAGGAGTGTAGAAATCTCTCCGTGCCTTAGGTATTCATCATGCCGGCAACATCTGACTTCCAAGAAATTATGTGATTAGAAGAATTATATTCAGCAGACTTATATTTGTGATAAAGAAATTAAACTTTTGATATAATAATATACAGAATTAGGATTACATAGAAGTTCATCAATTTTATTTGATTTCTGAAGGCTTATATATCACATAACTGGCACATTCATCTAATTGGCAACTCCCATGCTCCATGCATGCTGGTTGATGGGGAGTCTACTGTAGGTATATTGATTTTCTAACAATCTAGTTAAGGAAATTATTGTATACATTGCACATCCATTGACCATTGCTGTAAGTGAATGTCTCAGGTTCGGTGAATTTCCTGATTTCTTAAAGCATAGCAAAGTCATTACTGTAGGGTGATTACGTAAAATCCCGTACTTCATAACGCCGCACTCTGGAACACCCGAAAACTTTGCCCCTTGCCATTATGTATCTTCAGGCGAAGTTCTCAACGTCGACGTTATCGGGGCACTACGGAAAGTATGAGAAAGCTATATTGCATATTCATTCTACTTGGCCCGTCCCTTGTTCGAATCTTTCCATCCAATCCAAAGGATAGAAAATGGTCACGTGACTGCTCTTCGAAAGCAGAAGACAAGAAAGGAACTCTGGTGAGGAAGAATCCACTTACACAATATTTTAAATAAATTCTTTTTACCACTCGTAGAAATCTCACCACACTTATGTTTCTCAGGTATTATGAGCGTTCACATCCAATGCAAACACACAAGACGATTTTCATGATTTTATGAGAAAACTCCCTTGAACTTGATAAATAACGATCCAAATTATCAACGTGTTCTTTTTTTGCTGTGATGGACAACAGGCGTCATCTATGGAGAAGATTATTAACTAGGCATCGACTTACACAGGAAGGTCAAACTATGCCGAATAAGATGTTGATGCCATGTAAGGCTGGTGGCAGGCTCACATTTCTTCGTCTTTTTTTTGCCATGACAGATATGCGGCAAAGGCTAGTAAAAGGTCAAACACACAGATTCTTATGGAGCCGGCCAGCGACAGATTTGAAACTGCTGCTTATCACACCGTGGTAGTAGAGTGGGCGTTCCGAACTCCCGTAGTTTGGCATCAACTCTTGCACGCTTGGCAATGAGTCGGGGGTCGTCACCCGGTTTATCTGTTGCGGCAACAGAAACACGGTGAAAACGCAAGCATGTCACTAGCCTAACTGAATAACCGGGTAACTCCGGATCCGTGTAACTTGGATCCGCATAAGTCGAGGACTCACTGTATATATTTTTGTACTTACTTGCTGCGTTTTTATTCAGGAAAAAACCACTCTCACATCACCATGGATCGCGAAAGAAATTTGCAAGAGAGTGAAATTACGGATGAACTTTTTGCAGACAGTGATTCCGATGCACATATTACAGACGGCAATGATAGCTCTGAGGAAGAGGACAGCGGCATCGACCAAGATATAGCTCCGACTCACGCCAAGGAGTGGATGAAACAGTCAAGGAGCTACGTATTCCAACGTTCATTCATTTTTTCCAGTGGTGAAAAGGGTTTGAACACAGAGGAAGCTCCTATTATCACGGCAAGTTCCTCACCCATGACAGTATTTTACTCTATTTCTAAGTGGTTATTCCTCTGCTAGTGCTTGAGAAAAACATATACTATGCCCAGTTTTTACAGAAAAAGGAATTTGGATAATCTCTGGAACCCGACATAAAATACTCTGAAATGTGATCTTTTTTGGCAATTATGATTCAAATGGGACATGATATTCGAGATTTGCTAAAAGTCTATTGGACGTGATTGGATCAGTTTTACTCCCATTCCAATGGTAATACAATGGAATGCGATAGATTCTTACATATCCTTCGATTTTTACATTTCACAAACAATGAGAATGAACCAAACAGGAATAATGAAAGTTACGATAGACTCTGGAAGATATGAATACTTTTTGATGATCTCAATGAAAAATATTCGAAACCTTACGGGCCTTCAGAGGAGCTAGCAGTGGACGAAACTTTTGTTCTCTTCAAAGGTAGAGTGATTTTCGAGCAATACATTCCAAAATAACATAAGAGGTTTGGAATAAAAATATATAAGCTGTGTGACTCAGCGGGCTATACTGTAGATATGACTGTTTACTTAGGGAAAGAGAGGCAAAATGCAACAAAAGGCATAACAGCCACGCATGCGACTGTTAAAACATTGATGAGAAGAATGGAAGGAAGAGGGCACAATTTTGTCATGGATAACTTTTTTTCCTCCCCTGAACACTTTGATGATATCTGGAAAATAAAAATAAATTGCTGTGGGACAGTTAGAACAAACTGAATTGGTATGCTGAAAGAATTCAGGGATAAGAAACTGAAAATGAAACGCGGAGATGTAAAAGTGAGATGCAGAAGAGATCTGACTGCAATTATTATGAGGGATAAAATAAATGTCCATATGTTGACGAATATGCATGTTCCACCTGAAGAGGGGAGCTTTTGTGAAAGCCAAGGAAAAGCTGTGGAACCTGCAGTTATTAAAGACCATAACAAACGTATGGATAAATCCGACAGTATGGCTAATAGTTACTCCATAAGCAGAAGAACCTATAAGTGGACGAAAGAGTTATTCATCCATCTCCTTGATCAAATTATTCTGAATTCATGGATTGCCATTGTTTCTGTGGGGAGCAAGATGAGCCATCGAGATTTTTGTTTGACTCTCATAGGAAATCTCTTGGAGGCCGTTAGGGAGGAGAATCACCCAATGTATTGCCCGAGATGCTGGCCTGCTGCTGTGCCAACAAACATCGTTCGCCTTGAAGCAGCATTCGATTGAGAAAGAGGGAAGAATGCCAGATGCTTTTGCTTGCTTCGAGGCAAGGAGAGCCGCTTGGTTTTTCGATGCTTGAAGTGCAATGTAGTCTTCTGTGTAAACGAATATTTCAAGATATATCACATTAAAGCTAATTTAGGATAAGAAAGAAGCTTGGGACCATTTTGAAGAGCGTAAAATGTAAGAAAATGTAATAATAAAAAATGAAATGTTACTTTTTATAACTCAGCATAATTTTTATGTTTTATTACATCAGTAAACAATATAAAAAGATTATTGTACTTATAAACAATACATTTTATTTACAACTGTTTTTACTTTTTATAGATAACTCTAAAAATAGGCAAAATAGAGGTATAAAAGTAAATGCCTGCAGAGCTAAATTTAAATGCTCAAAATTACTCTGGGCATGGGACCCCACTGCGGGAATTTAAATGCCAGCTTTTAAAGGTTTAATACAGAGGAGAGTCAAAACCAAATTTTAAGACTTCACAATGGACTCCCTGACATATGTGAGCCTACAAAATTATTAGTTTTTCCATTGAACTCTCGGCTAACTTTGAATGAACATACCACTGTTGTCTGCATTAAGCTGTCTATATGTGTATCGATGCCCAAAGGTCCAATTTTGGAGAGTTTTAAGTAGGTACTTGTTCCCATGCCTTCAAATATTTTTAATAGGAATTTGACAGCATAATTTTCTGGACAAACCCTGTAAATTTTGATAGTGCCCTCTTTGTTAATTGTGTTTGTCAACCATCTGTCTGTCTCTCTTAGGCTGCATCTGTGATGAGTGTGGTACTGAGCAGTGCAACAGCTATACAGGAGAGTGTGAGTGCCAGCCAAATGTCTTTGGTGAGAAATGTGACCGCTGTGCTGTCAACCACTGGGGCTTCTCCTCATGCAGAGTGAGTGTCTCTTTTATTCTGTCTCATTCATTATAAAATATTCTCTTATTAAGGAAATTACTTTTAATGTAAGCCTTATAGTGTGCCAGCAGGCCAATCTATCAGCCTGAGGGATATGTGTGAAAAATGCCATGGGCAGATCTATCGACCGCATATTTTTAAGCTTGGGCCCTCTCTTCTCTGTGCCTCGTATAGCCTTTGTAGAAACTTTATCACTATCTATCATGCTTCTTTATCACTGCTGATGAAAAGTTTAATTACAGAAGTTACACATTCATATTAACTCCTTTACTGATGCGGGTGAGATAAATCATCCACAGTCGCTCTTTCATCTTCCACGGCTGCTGAGGATGAATTATATCGTCCCCTTAGTAGAAATTCAATCTCTAGGCAGCAGATGGTGTTTGTGGACACACTGGCCCATTTTCAGCCAGTTTTTCAGACTTCTTACGATGAATTTGCATATTTAATTGCTTCATATTTTTCTCAATTTTTACCCCGGTATTTTGGCATAATACGTGAGATTTAGCGCATTACCTTATATTTATTTATTGGTTGAGATATTTCACAAGAAAATGTAGGACAAGCAGTGGCGGATACAGAAAAAACTCAAGGGGCAAGTTATCGCGATGATTGTACCTTTCAAACTGACTTCCTGGCAGCAACAGCAATGTCAATGGCTGGGCCCTCGGCCCAAAGAATAGAGCGCTGTAACGGTTCAACTTGAGTCCACCTCTTCAGCGATTTTGGCTGTGCAATTGCACATAGGGGGAAAATGACGATTCAGAATGAAGGGACCAGTGTTACCTTTACAGTGTTTCTGAAGGAGAAGAGGATGAAAGGCTACTAGTGAGCGGGTGCTATATGGTGCACACTAAATTTAAAATAACTAAACCTTTTGCAAAATGGGCACCTGAACAAGACAGAATGGAAAACAATAAACATATTTTGACTTTTTCAACTGATTTTATAACTTTTTTTATTTTAAAATATATTTAAATTTTAAAATATACATTTTTATGTTTTATTTTGGGGTCTCTGGTGTCAACGGGCACCAGGACAACAAGTTTTCACTCCTTACGATTTTAATATATTTTTTTTTGCAGATTTTAAACGTTTTATTTCACTTTTTATTTTTTCCAGGATTTTTATGGTCAAGTATATATACTAATGGCTGCAGTATATATGGTGGCCCTTATTTTTTAGGCTATTTAAAAAAAAAAACATTTTAACATTAAAACTCAAAGAAATTTAAAGGCATAGGAAAGAAGTCGGATTGTTTACCGAAATAAAATTTCTTGTGGGAGTCTGTAACTCATGAAGCGTTTCTTATGAATGGGATAATCCCAGAGAGAAGCTGTAAGCGAGTTTTGTGGAAGGGACTTTTTCAAGCGTAAGGCTTGTGCCTTAATGAAGTCGTGTATTTTTGGTACTCTGTGTGCGTTTCTGATATCAGTCATTGGTACAAGTTGGCGTTGGTTTGTGAGGTAGCGCAACGTTTTATTTTGGAATGTCTCTAATTGTTGCCTATGAAATTTGGAGGAATTACCGAACAGTTCGCAGCCGTACAGCAGCCTCGGGCGGATAAATGACTTATACATCGTGACCTTATCACGCCGCGTGATGCGCGAGCATGAACACAGCAAGGGGTAGAGTGCATGACGTGTATTGAGAGCAGAGGACAGGGCTTGCTGTACGTGGGTGGTCCATGTCAGTTTCTCGTCGAAATGTATCCCTAAGAATTTGTGTGATGAATCCATTGGAGAATGGCCGTGAATTTTCTCGTAAGCTTAGCTATCTATGTGCGTAAACTGAAACGTATAAAATACAATGACGCGGACACGTGCTACATAAGAAAGTACAACTACTTGATAACTCGACTCAGAGTCGACTGACGAAAGACAGGAACGAATAGTGTGCGGGCTGACTGGCACGGGCGGCAATGCGGGCAGCACCGCAAGGGGGGGGCGCGCTCCCCCCATATGTATCCGCCACTGAGGACAAGTCATAAATTCATAAAAAATACAGGAAGAACATAGTTTGTGAATAAAAGTCCAAAAGACTTCCAAAAAATCCTGTATATTAAATCACTAAATTTTCTATATGGCTTATGCATAAAAGAGATGTGTATAGTTTCATGCAGCTTATATGCAGAAATACTGACTCCAAATAAGCCACCTTTTCATTGGTGACTTATCTATAAGTAGAAGGTAGGTTTTCCTCTTCTTCTTTACCCTCTTATTCTTTTGGTGCCTCTGCTAACCCTTCTTATTGCCCTTCTTATCCTTTTTCTTCCTTTTTTTGGTCTTGGATTCATTTGCATCAGTCAAATTTTCCAAGGCTCTTTTGCTCTCTTTGAATTGGTGTGTATTTAGGGTGACCACATGTCAAGAGATGAAAAAGAGGGCAGCGCCCTATGACATAGGAGGACACTTGAAAAATAACTACAATTTTATAATTCAGAACAATAAATTTATTAGCACTATGCTTTAATATATTTGTCCATGGATCTTATTTTTTCATGCAATTTTGGCATTTTTTACAGAAAATTATAAAATTCCATGCAAGAATATTGTTTGAAATTGTAATTGACCATTGATCTGTAGCTAATATGACTGAGACAGTCCATTAATCTTTAGCTAATATGATGCCTAACGGTATGAAAAGCAAGTGCTCCCTAACCCGCTAACACACAGTTTGTAAGGGCTGACACTGATTGTTGCTGAAGAAACATGGTCCAATGTTGGGGTTGAAGTACAACTTTGGATACTTTTCCTATGTCTTTGCATGGCAATGTGATGGTCCAAATCTTGGCATCCAATGAAACACATAATATTTGTGTCAATTAGGTAAGGAAGCAACATGAAATTACACCACCAAATAAAATTGGAAGTTCTAAATTTGGGACATGTACTATTTAAACACAGTTCCTATTGCTATTAAACAAGGATTTATGCAGTTGAGTAACAACCATGTACTCACCTTTATTAGCAACAGAGACAAAAGTTCCTGCTGTACACCTTTTACATTCTGCTTCATGTTCATTCCTTCCTTTCTTAGAAGAAGGATACTTTTTGGCGGTATCGTCAGAAAATTTACATTTATGCTTGGGCATTCTGATGATTTAACTTAAAACCATAAGAAATTCATCAAGTATATCTGCCTTCATATCCACAACTAGCTGAGCCTTGTCCTCAAGTATCGGATTCCAAAAGTGCATGATCACCACAGAATAACAGCCGCACGAATATTATTCATGAACAGACGGTCGAGTCATTTGTTTGACTTGCAGAGCAGAAGTGCTGTCCTAGGTGGTACCTACTGTACACTACAAGTAAGTAGGTATGATAAAGCGTGCCAAAGCTGAAATTTCAAATAAAATCATGTTGACCAAAAAGGAGGACATTTTCTGATTCTCTAAAAATCCACCCGGACACCGGACGTACTTCTAAAAAGGAGGACATGTCCGAATTAATCTGGGCGTCTGGTCACCCTATGTGTATTCAGCATGTGGGTGATTAGCCCAGCAATGGCTTTACTAGAGCCCGGTTCAACGACCATTTCACAGTTCATGTTGGGTCTTTACAGCTACCATAGTGGTCCCAGTAGGGTGATTACGTAAAATCCCGTGCTTCATAACGCCGCACTCTGGAATGCCCGAAAACTTCACCCCATTAGATTATGCATCTTCAGGCAAAGCTCTCAACATCGATGTTATCGGGGTGCCGCTGAAAGTATGAAAAAGTTATTACGTGAATTCATTCCACTCGGCCCATCCCTTGTTTGAATCGTTCCATCCAATCCGAAGGTGAGAAAATGGTCACGTGACTGCTCTTCGAAAGCAGAAGACAAGAAAGGAACTCGGCTGAGGAAAAATGTACTTACACAATATTTTTAATAAATGGTGGTTCTTAACATTCTGAAATACAATATATATGATATTGGATGAACAATAGAGAAACAGCAATGCATGCTAATAGTATAGAAACGAGAAAAGCAGCAGGTAGATTATTAGCTAGAGGTCTTTCTTAGCGAAATCAATCAATTTACCTACGACTAGGCAGAATCAAGTTATTATTATTAATTACAACCTACCTTACTACGTGATGTTAAACGTAAAACACAACAGCGAGATACTAATGATGTTTTTTGATGTCTCAATGCTCTCTTGTAGATATCGGCAACATAGATTTTGGCGTAAGAGCAAACATGAGCATGTGTTGTCAAGAGGCTGGCAGAAGCGGAAGTGTATATCTTGTAAGAAGTATTCATTATTTTTCTCGGCTTCACCATTCCAAGTAACTGAAAAACTTTCATTGTTACAATATCAGCACCTACATTTGTAAATATTTTCTCTTAAGACTGTAATATTATCATGGGCATGACATTTCCCAAATTTGTACGACTGCTCACCAATGAATTTATGATGGATTTGAGCGAAATGAAAATTCTTATCATTGTACCAATGGTATCACTCTAGCAAAAAGCAACTAACTTCCATTGACAAATACTGGAAATTTATTTTATTGTTTAGCTCGTTAAGTGGAAGTAGACAGGGTAACACTTTGGCACAGCTTTCGATTATCCTCTGGGCATAGCTTATTTGCACAGGTCTGAGCATCATATCAAGAATCTTAGATAACATGAATGAAAGTTAGGATCAGGATCAAACACAGTTGTAAGGAAAAGATTGGAAGATCATGCTACAAAGTAATTTTACTGTGGCTTATTGCATACACAATAGTTGTATTTTTGCACTAGGAAGCAATTCCAAAGCTTTTATGACGGCATTACCATTTCGTCACTTCAGAAACACTGAAACCAAAGAATTATTTTACCAAAAGTATGTAATAGAATAACCACAACACCATGAAAGGAAAGGCAATCACATTTCAATCCTTAACCCCAAAATATATACAGTAAAACCTCTATACAACGAACACCCATACTGCAAAATTTTAAGGAAACCTCCCTATTTCGAAGTCATTGGCCCGGTCCCGGACCCTTCCAATGGACAATGCACGCAAAAAAACATCCCGTAACGAACCTCTCTAACTACGAAAACTCCGTACAACGAAGTCGGTGCTTGGGCCCAAAACATGAAAAGTGCCCCTATAGAACGAATTATTGAGAAAAAAAACATAGCATTCTGCATTTACAGGTAATTTTTCCATAGACATTTACGTAATGAGCAGGAAGTAGAACTGCAGCGGAGAGTACCGCGTCTTAACCCTTCCGCTCCGGGCTTCGAAAATATTCACATCCGAGACCTACAGAGCAGAGGGCATGTAGGAAACTTGACGCTCTGGCTCGGTCAAGGCTCGTTTACAGGTTTCTTATGGTGGGAACCGCCAACTCTGACAGTTCCCACAATAAGAAACGTGCAAGGGAAGCCAAAGCTCTGCTCTGCGTTAGCTGAGCCGGGTGAAAGTTGGGTGGATGAGTAATGCACCAAGAGGGGAGGGGGGAATACCAGTCAGTGCCAGCCAACCAGCCATAACCCAATACAGAAAGGTAATCTGAGATTTCTGAGGGCCTATTCTCTAACTCGAAGCATCGGAGCTTTCTGGCAAAAATATGCTTCAATATACTTTCTCCCATCAGTATTCTCTATCATGGAAGCTACCGGAGAAAGTGCAAGCAGAAGCTACCGGTAGCTTATTAGGCTCCCACCCGTATTCTGTAAATGTCATGAAGCTACTTCCGTAGCCCCAATAAGCTCCCACGGTAGCCTCACGAACAGCGGCCTCCGAATACCCTGCTTAAATATTGGTCATTTTATTATGCTTATCTATCTATAATTATCCAATTCACGGGAATGTTTCTTATATTTACTAAATGCGGATTCCTTGCACTTTCACTGGGTTACTTTGTCATTTTCGCCATTTGCGGGATTTTTCACAAAAAAAGGTATTAACTGCAGTGACGGAAAGCCATATTTACCTTCGGTGAGTAACGTGATTCCAGCCCATAATGGGATACTTATTGGGCCGTGATAGCGTGTATCACCTTCACATTTCTTTTGAAAGTTTCATCTTCGTATATTATTTAAATGATTTGAAGCAACTAGTAATTGGCGAAAGCAAATAGCATGAATAATATTAAATAATATCATCGACATGAACCCTAATTCCCGAATATATTTACAAACAATCTTATTTCAATTGATCAAAACAGCCAAGATAAACGTCGTGCATTCGTATTCACAAGATTATTTACGAGATTACGTGAGCAAAAATAAAACATTTTAGAATTTTCCTCGCATGATTTTTAATGCGTGGAATTTTTCGCTAAACGTGATGCACGAACATCTTCACCGTCTAAAACGGCCTTAAAACAGGTTTCACCAGTTTTATCCACGGAAAAACATTGAGACGAGATTTCCCATTGGTTCTAAGAATGACATCACCAGAATTGAAGTTTCCGCGGATTTGGTTTAAAAATGTTCTCATACCCGCCTTTTGCCAAACCTCTCTCCACTTCCTATTACATTCTTGAGAAAGCTCCCGCGAGTTAGAGAATACGGTTGGTAGCCAATTATGGTAGCTTATTTGAAGGATTTGAATATTCTGTATTGGATTACGGCTGGCCGACTGGCACTGACTGGTATTCCCCCCTCCCCTCTTGGTGCATTACTCATCCACCCCACCTCATTTGCGAAGGTGCAGGTGGTGAGGATGGAGCTCAATTTTCCCTTTTTAAATCGTATCGGATTACTTTTCCGTATTGGGTTACATTCCCGGGACCCTGTGAATGGGAGGAGCTCCATGTTTTCCTCTAAAATGGTTTCAAATTACCTTTCCGTATCGGATTTTATTTTGGGAGAGGCAGGTGGAGGGTTATCGTAAGACAATCCACCTGCCTGTAAGGACTGTGTTCATTCCCCGTCGGCGATAAATTTTTTCATGCTTATTTTCTTTGTTTTTCCTTCGTGGAATTGTATGTTAAAATCTAATTTTTACTTTTCTATTCAAAGTTTTTTTTTTAATGAGTGGAAATATTTTTTTTCGCGAATATCATAGGGCTTATTTTTTTTTCTTTCCCGCGAAGTCAACGTAATTCCTTTGTTTCCCCATACTTTCACCATGCAAACTTCATTTGTTCCTTCATTTGCAAGACCTCCTGTTGATATCATAGTTATACAATAGTCTAAATAATTGTTACTTCATCATTTATTAGACCTACGATCAAAGATCCCCATTTTCTTGTTTTGTAATGCATTGAAAAAAGGAGGGGAAAATGTGATCGGCTTATCTACCTCTTTCTGTAAATGAATCACCATTTCACGATCTAAAGACATACAAATGAATACATTGTAATTAGGCTCGTTTAGAAAAGCTCGTGTTATAAATGACGAGAGTGACCACTTGCAGAAAATTTTCATTATTGTATAATTATGATATCAACAGGAGGTCTTGCAAATGAAGGCATTGTCAATGCATTATCATCTGAGATTGCCATTGTGACCTCAGTGCATTGCCAACTGCCACGTTTGTACTCGTGGTAACTAACTCGCCCCACCTAACTTCCGTCGTCGTTTATCGATATCTAGTATATTCTGGTCACGAATATAGATATTTACTCAGGGTGTCTGGCAACCTGGAAAACCTTGAAAACCGGGAAAACTCAGGGAAATATTTTGTTCTGGAAAACTCAGGGAATTTTTGTATTTTTCCGAAAAACCCTGGAAAATGCATGGCAGCCGATTTCCATCAAGGCAGAGAGAGAGGTTTAACCTGCGCCTTTGCTTGCATTATACTCGGCTCAGCGTAGCCTTGCGCTCCCTGTTCATTTAATACTCTTTTCATAGCTGTGCGCCCGCTCGCAGCTTGTGCTTTGTCATCCCACACCACTCTCCCTATGCGCAGTCTAGGGTGCCGATTGCATAACAAGGCAAATTCCACACGGAATAATTCCCATGTAAAATGGCCGCTACAAATGGAATCGGAATTGATGCCGAAATCTGTCACCGGAAACAGAATTTCACGCGGAAATCAAGATTCTGTTCGAAGAGCCGTACGAATGGAATTCTTGGTGTGGCCAAATTTACGAGAAATCTAAACGTCTGAGCATGCGCAAAAGGCATTTCCCACATTATACGAAAACCATTCGGCCGGCAACCTAAATGGATAATTGGGTATTGTTATATATGTAATTGATAATCCTTTCCAAATAATCTCCACCCTCCTCGTTTTAATGTTTGCAGAAATGTTTTTGAAGGAGCGGAAATACATTTTGCGGTCACTGCGAGTGGAAATCACGGCCCTCGGGTTCGTAGTCGACAGGGCCATTGTACAGGGGCAATCCAACCTAATTAAAATTCGTGAATTGTCCAAAAAATCCAATTTTGTTTTACATAATTAAATGCTTTTGGCCGTTGGATCCGTACCTATCACAAAGCAATTAATTCACAGTTTCCGAAATGTTCATGTAAAGTACAGTGAAGCCTTTTGGGAGAAGAGGAAAGGTACCAAGGCCTCAAGAGAAAAAGAATAAGAAAGAGGTACATACTGCAATGTTTCAAGAGCTGCAAACCAAAATAACGTAAGTTCTTGAAAAGCCGAGAAATTTGTTGCTGAAATTGAATCGGATATGCACTCATTGAAAAATGTCACACCAGTTTCTTTTATTTACATGTTAGTTATCAAACTAGTCTGAATCTACTTTATTGTGTCCAAATTGCACCTGACTCAGAATTTTGTTGTCAGTTAACTGTTTTTGTTTGTTTGTTGGTTGAAATAAAACCCGTAATACTCCACATTCCTTGTATACTCTTACGTTTTTAACTCAAAGTAGGGACCGAAATTTTTCGTTTTTTCATGTTGGCAACATTATGACGATTTTATTAGAAATTCATTAAAAATATGTTAGAAACAAAGTGCAGCAAGACCCTGGAAAATGCAAAACATTTGCCTGGAAAACCTGGAAAACTCAGGGAAAAAAGAAATTGAGATTCACCGGACACCCTGAATAAGAAAGAGGTACAAACTGCTAAAATTTCAAGAGCTGCAAACCAAAATAACGTAATTTCTTGAAAAGCCGAGATATTTGTTGCTGAAAATGAATCGGAAATGCACTAATTGAAAAATGCCACACCAGTTTCTTTTATTTACATGTTCTTTATCAAAATAGTCTGAATCAACTTTATTGTGTCCAAATTGCACCTGACTCAGAATTTTGTTGTCAGTTAACCGTTTTTGTTTGTTTGTTGGTTGAAATAAAACCCGTAATACTCCACATTCCTTGTATACTCTTACGTTTTTAACTCAAAGTAGGGACCGAAATTTTTCGTTTTTTCATGTTGGCAACATTATGACGATTTTATTAGAAATTCATTAAAAATATGTTTGAAACAAAGTGCAGCAAGACCCTGGAAAATGCAAAACATTTGCCTGGAAAACTCAGGGAACAAAGAAATTGAGATTCACCGGACACCCTGTTACTGGTATTTCAATGGGATTCCAACAGTGCGTTTTATTTCGGAAGTCTAAATGGCAATATGTGCTCTTTCAAGCAAAATTGTTGCATAAAACTGCCAATTGATATCGACTTAAATTATTGAAATCTAAGAATAATATCTTCTAGTTACTGAGAAAAATTATGGAGCACTTTAAAATACGTAATCCTTAGGCATTAATTTTGGTGCTTCTTTTCTTTCAAATCGTAACAAAAGTAAGCGATGAGGCGTAGAGCAGAATCGACGAGAAAAACAATAATTTTAATTAGAAATACGCAGACTGAAAATCACGTGGTGATTGCCACGGTATTTGATGGTAAATAATAAAAATTGTTTATCGTCACTCTGGGAAAGTTTTTAATAGTGAATAAAGCAAGATTGAGATATTCACTCGACTTTTATTGTAATGCAGACGGAACACTTGGATGCCCCTGTGGAGACGCAACCCGCACACCACCTCCATACATCGAAACCTCCTACATCGAAGTCATGATTTTTCCAGTCCTAACAAATTCGTTGTATGAAGGTTTTACTGTATGTATGTATGTGCTTGCAAAATGAACTTCCACTTGGCATGGTAAAGTGTATTACATTTAGAATTAGAACTTTATTGTCCATTGGCAAATACATTTGTATGGAGTCGTCTTTTAAAGGAACGAAAAATAAATAACAATACATAATATTGCAGAGCATAAAACAGGCAACGAGGAATAGATAAAACACGGAAATAAATGCCACTCATGCAGTACATCGCATTTAACACATTACATACATAGAACAGCTATACAGATGAAGATAAATTTACAATATTTTACAAAAATACATGCTCCATGTATTCCTTAGTGCTATAAAACAAGTTGTCATGAAGCAAATCAATTTCCTTAGTTTTGAATTTTGTAATATCCAGGGTTCTAATTGATTATAGAATTTTATTATTTATTTATTTATTTAAAAAGTCCCCAAATACGGCACAAAGGCTCGGCATTGGTCGACAAGCGAACAAATAAATAGAAAGATTAAATAAATAGAAATTACATAAATTGAATCCTTTGTGAGTGATACTATGGAGTCTTTTTGAGGTTCTGCGGCAGTTCATGTGTAAAGAATCATTTGTTATAGTATTATAGCTATGGTAGTCTGAATTTTTTAAAAAAGAATTTAAGTTTTTGTGGACAAAGTTGACTGTTTCTAGAATGTATATGCAAGGCACTGGTAAAATATTGTATTCTGCATAAATAGGTTTGGTGGGGGTGTGTGATGGAACGTTTTTCATTACTTTCATGATCCTTTTCTGCATCTGAAATTTTTTTTTTAACTTTGGAGAGGATCCCCAAAGGGGAATTCCAAAGGATATCCTATGGGGGCCTATTCTGACAATTGTGTCTCCAGAGCTAAGCGCTACCATTCTCTCCCTGAGTTTCCTTCTGATCCTATTCTGAAAATAGGTGGGGCTAACTCTAACACTGAATCAGGGTGGAGAAAAGTCAGCAGACGAAGTGGTTGCGGCTAGCGAATGATCCGCCGATTACAACCTCTGTTTCATTTTTGTGACGTTTTCCGGCTTGTACTTCCGGAAGAGAGCAGACAGCCTTCATGAATACCAAAAGTTAATAATATTGATGTATTATTGATTGAACGGCTTTAACATATATACAAAGTACATTTTAAGCAGTATGCCGACTATTTGACTAGCTTTAGAAGCTCAATTGCTACTATCCAGACATACTCTGCCGAGTTTAACGTGTTTGCAGTTGGGAAGCAGGGAATACGTGAGCTTAATGCATGCAATTACATGATTTTACTCTTAGATTCTCATTGAGAACAAGATAAAAGCAATAATTAAACACCTTGATAATGAACATTATCTGCATCAGTTGATTTTTTACTTAAGAGGACGAAATATTATAGTAATCTAGTAATACCAGTCATCATATCATCAGCTGTTTCTGTGAACAGCAAATTGAAAATAATAAGATTTCCTTTTTGTTTTCTTTTATTTTCAAATTCTTGATGGTTAACTTATGTACACGTATGGTAAAATGCTTTCTTTAAACCTGTAGCAGTCGTTAATCAGTAGGTCAGCAATCGATCATGTATGCGATCATCAGTGCGATGCAGTGCATGATGATAAATGCAATAGATCGGCCATTCACTGATGATATCTTTGTTATTGTTATATTTGTATTGAATTCTCGAGTTAATTTCCAAAGCAAAGTTCTACGTAACTGCACCCAAAGATGAATACTTTTAAGTAACTTACAGTTCTAGGTTAGGCCGCCTGTACTCGACGAATCTGTATTACATATATGCTCACTTTTTCTTAGGAAACGTACTAGCTGTTTTGTAATTTATTAACATCATTTAATTACAGGTTATGCGCATATTAGAAATCATTCTGCGAGTGCATGGGTATAATCACTTCAACATATACCTACATGCATTTATACATATCAATTTTGTCATCGTTTGAACTTGCATAAACTTACCTATATACATTCCATCGTGTATTTTCCTTCTCCTTACTTCGTAAATCAATAAAATGGAGGTTTCGAAAAACGGAGGTTATTTTACATCCCAGACAGCACAAACTTGGAAATATTACTGTATTACAGTCATTTTACAATCGTATTACAAAAATGGGGTATTCGTATTCCAATTGTATTACAATCGTAATACTGTGTCAAATGTCCGCTAATACAATTGTATTACTAGGAGTATTACAGAGCTAAATTACAATTGTTTTACAAATTGTATAACGATGGTATTACAAAGCCAAATTACAATAGTTTTACAAAATGACGAATTTCTTTCGTAACTACCCACGTGCTAATTTCTTGGTCTGTAACTGGAATGGAACTGGTCTGTATGTTAAAATTTGGCCCTACTTCAAAACGTTGATCATCAATCTAGAAAATTCCTGTGTCTTTGGCAATGAAATTTTTATTTATGGAGGCAAAATTGTAACCATCGAAATAATTTTCTTTCCTGGATACCGAAATAAAAATATCATATACTTAGTTAAATTAATATTTCCGCACTATCAGAATTTCACTGACAATATGCGATGTGCATTATTTCTACCTAGTGCCTACCTAACTAACTTCGCATGTCTCGACAAATATAACGCCTATCGATGTTTACTCGCAATTGAAAGTTGCATTCCCAGAAAGTCTTATATATGTGGCCATTTCCGTGCGTCAAAGTGACTTCGAGAACTAATTTTTAAATGTCAATGCCGTTATATTTCGAGGAAATACCATCCAATTATACGAAAACCGTTACAAGGCTTTAATTACTTGAAACCTATGTTGCCACATAGGATGACTACAAAGTCAATATTAATGAGAACAAACTAGATTATTTCCATAAAACATACGTTTGTTTACATTTGAATGAAGACGAAAGTTATCCAATTGTATTACAATCGTAAAATTTCCGGTAATAACTTTGTATTACAGAGCCTAATTACAATCGTTTTACAAACTGAAATATGGTGGTAATACAGAGCCAAATTACAATAGTTTTACAAAACAGAATCTCTTTCGTATGACCTGCGTGGTATATCTAAGCTATCAATGTAGTGTTTACTCGATCTCCGAATTGTTTGCAAGCTTCCCATTTATGCCAAATTTTCGGTCGAAGGATGATCCACAGGCCAGCATGCGATGAATGTTTAGAAGTTGAATGGCAATTAATGGCAAAATATCTTGATTTTACCATGATTTGGCGATAGTAGCTCGTGATAAAGCGTCCACAGCAAAGATTATACCTAGTATTCTTGGATTACACATAACAAAGGTAATACATACGTATCATACGCAGTACGCATTATGCTGGACAAAAGAAGTACATAAACTTCTAATGCGCACGAAGCCTTGTATTATTTTCGGCCTTACAATTGTAATACAATGGGTTTACAAACTGTATATTCCTGGTATTTTGATGCCGTATTACAATAGTATTACCAATGATTTGTTCGAAAGATGCTGGAATACATTTGTAAAACAAATTTTTTTCCAAAAATTATACAATTCGTAACTGTACAAGAGATTTACCATTTGTATACCAGCGGCTGTGCTGTCTGGGATGTTTTTCCCATATGCTATACCCGGGACTGGTAGAGTGGTTCATAAATTGGTGTCATTTCGTAAAGTAGAGGTTCATAATTAAGAGGTTCTATTGTACATATATGGGAATTTTTCCCTCTTTTCCAGGGCTGCACCTCATGCAACTGCCAGGTGGCATCTGAGTCAGCCCAGTGTGATGATTTTACGGGTCAGTGCAGATGTCAGCCTGGTGTCAGTGGACGAACTTGTGATCGATGCTCCCCAGGATATTGGAACTATGGTCCATCAGGATGCATTTGTAAGTATGGAGTTGATAGAAAGTTGACTGATGTTGAATGGTGCATAATATTATCTTTTGATCTCAATGATTTTCTATTTAGAATTGTCCTCTTTTGTGTCCTATTTTTTTCCTATTGTGACCTTTTATTTGCTGGCTTCCCTATAAAAAATATATCTTTTATAAGGAAGCCAGATATGGCTTTGCTATAAAAAATAATCATTTTCTTAAAGGCAACCTCTTAAAAAATATTTTTCCCTGTCATCCTCAATTCCAAAATCCCATGGATTGGTTCCAATAATTGAGTACTACCTGCGTGAACTTAATTTATAGAGAGAGAGAGCCCTTGAGGAAAATGCCATTGATTTTTATGGTGGCTTGATTTTATGTGATAGAAGGAGTTACTTGTGTTTGTGTGCCAACAATGTATGCTGTTAGTGACAATTATGTCAGTGACTCTTTCTGTTGGTGTTGGCATGATCATATCACAAAGTTTAGTCATAATTATTTTAATATACATTAGACATTTGACATTTCCATGTTCATGTGCAGCTGGAGATGTAAATCCTCAGAAAAAAGTTATAAGATTTTGAAAATGTTTTTTCTTTAAAATTTTCTCTCTGCCATCAAAGAAAATGAATATGTAAAATTTTAAAGGATGGATCTAAAATCATCATTTTTAGAAAAAATGTAAATATTCAATTTTTATGAACTAAAAAGTAATATTTGTTTTGGGAACTTTTAAGACACAAATGGAGACGGCTGTATCATTAATGTTTTAAATTAAAGTTACCCTTATTAAAATATTTTAGAGTTGCAATAATTTGACTTCACCCATTAATGCCCAGATCTCTGGCAGAGCTCCATATGGAGCCAGAGCTCCATAGAGTCATGTAATATATCATTTTACGTGAGTCGTGTAATATATGGCCAATAGCTAGATTTTAATTTCCGAGATGTAGAAAAGTATATTAATATCGAATATGCTTTATGGAAAAAATATTGCAAAATATTTCATGTAAGGAAATGCTGATATTCTTTCTCTTACTTAAAAATCAAAGAATGGGTGATATTTAATTTTAAAATAATATTTATAATGTGGAGATGTTGTTCTCTAATAAAAAATAATGAAGTGCTCCAATCTAATATTTTGGCCGTGGCGAGATGAAGCAGATCACAGTTTCGCTGTTCTCCTAGTTTTATCGCGTGTTTTTCTTCACCCTTTCAACCGTAGAAGCTAAACGTTTACATTTAATCACTTTTCAATGAATGCATTTTGTAGTCAAATAAACAAGGAGTAAAACGATATATTACACAACTCTATGGAGCTCCATTGGAATTTCATATAAATGCTTAAAGTTCAGCGTTCTACCCTTTTTGCACTGATAGTAACTAACCATCAAAGTGTGCTGCCCTGGTGAATCGTTTCGAAATAAACGATGCATTCAAAGGATGAAATTTGACTTAGAGTTACATATTAAGCGTATTTTGAATTATCCGTACCATAAAGTACGCAATTTCCTATTCCATTTGCCGGGAACTGCTCACAACTTCGAATTAAGAGGGTTTGAACTAACTGTTTACTGTATTCATAATCATTTCACTAGAAAACAAAATTATTTTCACCCTAGCGACCAACTAACTTCACTGTCACTAAAGGCCTCACTAGCCACAAGTGTCAGATAGTATAAGGGGGATCCCAGGGTATCCTGGAAAACCATGCCGAATTAGTTGAGTTTTGCCTACCAAACACTTAATTCACCTGGAAAGGAAGATTTTATGAACAGGCAGAGGGGGCTGTGATGGGCTCTGGCGCCAACTTATTCATGGAGAAATTTGAAGTGGAAGCCTTGGCATGCTACGACAAGAAACTGAAACTGTGACTAAGCTACTTTGACTATACAGTGAACTTCCGATTATCCGGGCTAATGATGGGGAGAGGACGCACGGATAATCCAAACTTTCACTTTTATTTCTGATAATTTTCATGATATACGTAAAAAACACAATGTCCTATTATTTGCGCGCATAGTCTGTTATTTTAGATTGTTTCATGGACTCATTTAGATTTTTCTTTACCCGACCACATATTTTTTTTAGCTGCGATAATGTCATTGTATTCATAATCCCACTGCTCCATATACTTCAGCAAACCATCGACGAAATTGAGTGCCTGGCTGTGATTTATGCGTTCGCTGCTCCCCTTGTCTTCATCCCCGCTACTTCCACTCTCCCCACTCCCTTCCTCTCCCCCTTGTTCGATTGCGGCGGAAACAATGCTGCCATCTGTCATATGCTGGAAGCCCAGGTCACTTTCGTCTCTCTTTAGCCATTCTTCTAAGTTCTCCGGATCAACCATTTCAAATCCATTCATAGTTTTCACTAAATTCCCCAACTCGGAGTCGTTCACTTCAGTCTCTGAAAAGCCCTCGAAATCACCTTCGAGGTCAAACAAAAGTTTTTCTCCAAGAACGAAGTAGTGTAACTGCTTTCACCGATGACCAAGCCTGTGACACACCATGAATTGCATCCAATATTGTCATTTTCTTCCAAAAGTTCATCAAATTATCGTCTTCATTGGCGTCCTGAGAAGACTAACTCGGTAGTTTTGTTTCATTGATGCAATGACGCCTTGATCCATTGGCTGAAGGATGGAAGTGACGTTCGGGGGTAAAAACTTGGTGACGATTAAACCATTATCGGATGATAGTGTTTTTTCACTCGGATGGGAAGGGGCATTGTCCAGCAGCAGCACAGCTATCTGAGGTAATCCCTTGTCCTTCAAAAAAGAACGAATACGGGGAACAAACTTAGACTGGAACCAATTTTCAATAATCTCTCAGTCCATCCATGCTCCTTTTTGACTATAATAATCAACAGGAAGAGAGCTTGCTTCTGTACCCTTAAATGATCGAGGCCTTTTTGATTTCCTGATGACCAATATTTTCATTTTATGTTGTCCGGACGCATTTCCACAGCACAACACTGTCAATCGCTCTTTCGAAGATTTATGACCGGGTGCATGCTTTTCTCGCACAAATGCAAGGGTTCTTGATGGCAGACATTTCCAATACAACCCAGTCTCGTCAGCATTTTAAATCTGGTTAAATTCATAATGTTCCTCCATCCCATTTTTTTGGAATTCCTCCCGAAATGCATTAACAGTGGCAGTGTTAGCACTCAGTCGTTCTCCTTGAATACTAAGTTCACGAATGCCATGTCTCTGTTTAAATCTGGTTAACCACCCAGATGAAGCATTGAACTCTCCTTCTAATCCCAGCTCCTTATGGAAAAAGCTCACCTTATCAGAGACAACTGGACCAGAAAGAGGTGTGCCTTCAGCTCGTCTCTGGGTAAACCATTGAAGCAATGCGGAGTCCAACTCTTCATACGGTGATTTCTTGATTGATTTGCGCTTTGAAGGTCCTGCACCACTCACATTTCCTGGCATATTCCATCAGCTTGGTCTTATTTTTTTTAATGGCACGTACCGTTTGAATACCAATGCTATAATCTCTGGATAATGTTTTCACTGATTCCCCCTTCTCAAGTTTATCAATCAAATCAAGTTTTTGTTTTCACTGTCAGGAGAATTTTCTTGTGTTTGTCAGCCATTTCTTACTGCAGGTGGACGACTAATTCATAGGCTAAATGAAATAACAATGACACATGAATGATGATACCACAAGGGATACAGCCCAACCATGTGAGACTCACTACGCCTGGGTGGCAATCGATACATTTTTGTCTTCGTCTCCTCACGCGGGTGGTTACTCTTTGCCCACACTCGTGTGGGCAAAAAGTAACCACAAAGTTGCGAAGGGTGTAAGGCCTCAGGCAGTAGGAGTTAATGTCATGTCTATCACCCTTGTTTTTATAGAGTGGGATGACTTTGGAAACCTTTAGAGGGGATGGAAACACTCCTAATCTGAAAGATTCATTTATGAGAAAATGAAGAGGCTGTATAATGAAGTCAATAGATTGCTTAATAATGTGACTGGGAATCCATCAAAACCAGAGCTTTGTTTTGTACCTAGATTCTGCACTATATTTTTCTATAAAAATTACATTTTCCGGCGTAATTCGGTGGAAATCTTTTATGTTAAGCATAATGAATTTACAAGTCTATTTCCACACTTTTTTAATTAACCGACCATGGTTTCAGCACGTAGTGCCATTTTCAAGGTATACAGCTGTAGGTGGCAGCCTATATATACATGTTTCAATGGGAGAGGGATGGGGTAGAGTTTTCAGGGGGGGGGGGTTACTGGATTTGGGGGAGGGGGGGGGTTTTGGGGGGTGGATTCATTTGAGGGTTTAGGTAAGGTCATGGGAGTGAGGGATGACGTCAACGGGCGATGGGTGGGAGGTAGGGTGATGTGCAGGAGAGGCGAGTGGAATGGGAACATATGATCATTACATAATTTAAAATCAGTGTGGCAATTCACAATTTCATACTGCTCGAAAAAATCAAGTTTCTGCCCCTTGTTAAGTACATGTAAAATTTTTGGATCGAAATTGTTCCGATGGATTGGATCGGATCCGATGGATGGAATGGATTGGATCGAAAGCTAAACACTTGAATGAAGAACACCACTGGTGCAATTTCGATCCAAAAATTTTACATGTACTTAACAAGGGGCAGAAACTTGATTTTTTCGAGCAGTATGAAATTGTGAATTGCCACACTGATTTTAAATTATGTAATGATCATATGTTCCCATTCCACTCGCCTCTCCTGCACATCACCCTACCTCCCACCCATCGCCCGTTGACGTCATCCCTCACTCCCATGACCTTACCTAAACCCTCAAATGAATCCACCCCCCAAAACCCGCCCCCACCCCAAATCCAGTAACCCCCCCCCCTGAAAACTCTACCCCATCCCTCTCCCATTGAAACATGTATATATAGGCTGCCACCTACAGCTGTATACCTTGAAAATGGCACTACGTGCTGAAACCATGGTCGGTTAATTAAAAAAGTGTGGAAATAGACTTGTAAATTCATTATGCTTAACTATATTTTTCAGTTCAGATTTTGTGAGAGGGTAGAGAAAGAAGGATTTAGAGTGGGTAACAGTGATGGCTTCTAAATTAGAAGAGCTGTCAGGCTTAGCAATAGACAGAGGTTGAAAATGATCTGCAAAGTTACAGGCAAGTTGGGAATAGTCTGATATGATAATTCCTTGTGAGTCATTTATCTGGACTTGAGACTGCTTCCTGGGTTTGTTTCTAGAGAAATTTATAATTTTCCAGATTTTGCTAGATTTATTGTCAGCATTAGTGATCCTATGATCATTGTAACAACGTTTAGCTGACTGCAACATTTTACGGTAATACCTTTTACTTTCTAAATATTCAGTCTTAGCTTTGCTATTAGTTTTACTAGAGATGGCCAACTCTTTAACATACTGAGACATGAAACGTATTTCGTTAGTTATCCAAGGTTTACACTTAGGAAACTTGGTCCTTTTCTTATACTGAACAGGAAATGACATGTTAAAGTAGTGCAGAAATTTAGAATAAAAATTATCGAAGCTTGCATCAAAAGAGCCAGTGTTATACAAATTGTGCCAGTCCTACAGCCACAAGAGATTCATAAAATCTTGAATATTAGAACTCTTGAAAGGTCGAGTGACATATACCTCCAAAGGAATTTTAACATTCATTGGAAAATTAGCAACAACTGGGTAATGGTCAGAAAGATCTAAGGAGATTGTCCTAGTTGTTACTTCATCATCATCAAAATTAGAAATTAACACATCAAGTGAGGTGGAAGAATGTGAAGTTATGCGCGTGGGTTCCTTATTATGTACACACAAGTTATAAGATTGAATAATGTTCAGAAATTCAGTTTTATCAGCTGTGCTAGAAAACATATCTATATTAAGATCACCAGCAATAATTATCATACCATTGGGATACATAGCAACTATAACTTCTAAAAGACTCACAAATTTGTCCAAAAACAAAGGGAAGTTTCCCATGGGTGACCTGTATAAGGAACAAAGGGTCACAGAAAATTTGTTAATAGTAAAAATTAATCACAGAGCATTCAAAATTGCGCTCATCTATTAAATGATTATAGGGAATAACATTAACAGAATACTCAAATACAGTAAAACCCCTAAATTACACTTTTCCAGGGACCCTAGAAAAAAAGTGCAAATTGTGGGAAAGTGCAAATTGCAGGAAAAGTAGAATTTTCACCTATACATCCATGTTCTTTTACTGGAGTAAGCGTAAAAATAAGAAACACTGAAAAACTGAAATAGAGCAGTGTCATAATTTATTCCTTGACCTAGCACTTTTCATTTATTTATATTTGATGAAAAAATACATTGAACATCTCAGACAAATCGAAAATTAAGAAAGGATGAAGATGGCTGGGTGATTTACATTAGATTTTTTATTAGCAACCATTGAAACTATCTAATGAATAGTGCATGATTATTTTTAGAAATTTGATATTTTCAACTGCTTGGACTTCTTCTGCCTATTAATAATGTTATGCACTTTATTTTCAATTTTCTCCAATTCCTCAAGCATTTGCTCACAGCAGTCACTATACCTACTAAGTAATTTCTTAGAGTTTGAACAGCACACACTGTGTCTTGCCTATCATAGTTATAACTCTGGAATCGAGGCAGTGCAAATGATCTCAGTCGTCCACCATGAGTTCTTAAATTTTTCATCATATCTGGTTTTGAATCCATTTTTATTCTTCATAGTTTCTACTTAGGTAAAAAATTAATACTCCCCCGCAGGTTCAATTACAGTCGAGCACCCATAACCCGGTAATCCAGGAGCATGCTATAGTCCGACAGTGTTGCGAAAACAGCCTCATACATATTCCGAGAAATCAAAAAATCTTAACCATAAACGTTGTTTTAAGAGATTTTGAATCTGCACTTAATAAAAGTATTTCCTTTAATTGCTGGAATATAATATAACTTGTAAGTATTTAGAGGTAATTTCATTGAAAAATAATTATACACGCAATCTAAATGAATTATACGATTTAGTTACGCACATTGCAGTTTGAAATCCTCACTGTTGGCTGAGAAACCGCTATAATGGTTCAGTGACTGGGCGTGGCTACGTTACTTCATGGCGCGCACATTTAACCATGCTTAAATATAATGCTTTATTGCTTATTCTCTGGCTGTAAGGTGCAAGAAACTTCATTAAAATTCTTTGCTACGTATGCACAGATATTATGACCATGTCCGATCTAAGCGGGCGGAACGATGCCAGTGGCGTGAAACGACGGCACAAAACTATCGGTCGCAGAAAAAGTAGAAGTTTATCCTCACCAACCTCCTGAAACAGCAATGTGGATGAAGCAGACTAAACTGCTCTATTGAAATTAACCTTAATTTCTTAACTCCCGATGCGATGATAGCATTAAAAAACGATAGCATGAAACAACTGATCGTCAATCGCATTAATCAATTAGCTGCGGCAAGGAGTGTTGCGTCATGAAAATGTTTCGTATTTTTCATTTTTATTTCGGTATGCTCAAATTTTCCTCATTATATTGACAAATATATTTTTTCAACAAATGATTATTTGCGAATTAAAGCTTTTGGGGTGTCCAAATGGGCGAAAAGTTCCATGTATTCCAGGCGTTTTGATGTCCAACGTCGTCTTAGTCGTCAGGGGCGTCAAAAGATTCGCCGGAAAAGTACTATCTTTCAGCGATTTATGAAGTTAAAACCAGATATTTATTATCATTTTGAAGCATAGAAACAGTAGAAGAACGATATTATAGAATTATCACTAACTGAAATGAAAATGCCTTACATAAAAAAGACTACGCTTCATTTCATAGCTTGAATCATATCTGGCAAATTACGAGTTGATGTAGTTCAAATTTCTGCTACTAGTGGCGCTGTATACTATTCCCGCCACATTCAAATTCTACCTTAAAACAGGTCCTATTGCTGCTCTCTTTCGTATTTTTTTCCGCATATATGTACAAGACAAGTCAAAAAGTGTTTTACAAAGGATGATATGCATGAGTAATGGCCTTAAGAAGTGAATTTCGTTTTTGAAAGAGCGCGTTGTGGTGCAAATTGCGGGAAAACTGAAAAATGTATAGTCTAAATTCGGGGTTCTGCATACGTTGGGAACATAGGAAATTGAATGGGACTTTGAAAAAGTTGTGTAAATCGCGGGAAAACGTAATTTCCGATAACGCAAATACGAGGTTTCACTGTATATCCTTTGAAAGTAGCATTACACCACCATTTTTAAAGTTGGATCGACAGAACACATCAAGAACACTGTAACCTGCGAGTTTAAAGGACGGTAATTCCAGGTTTACCAGCCAATGTTCACATAAACACAGAAAGTCAGGTTGATAGTCGTCCAGCAGTATTTCCAATTCAGAAATTTTGTTTCTAACACATTGAACATTTACATGCATGATTTTGAAAGGGTTCCTCTCGAATTTCTTGCTGTCTAGTCACAGTGTCTTTTCCACATTTTTGTGAGGTTCCCTTGTCGATGTGGAGGCCTTGCCGTTTTTTCGGGTGACTATTCGATTTACCTGGGCAGAAGTGGCGTCAATTGATTGTGCACTGACCGTAGGCTCGTCGCTAACATTCGTGATGTCAGCAGCAGCATCGGCAACTTCTGGAATATTGTCCCTCGATGAGACTTTCACACGGGAGGATTGGTTTCGACGGAAATGGAATGGCCTGAAAGCAACATCCTCGGGCCAGAGAGATTCACTGAGGAGCAAGTTTCTGTACGAATCCGCTGCGGAAACACGGAAGGAAGCGTATTTACCCTTAGCTTCGAGTTTCACCACTTCTAGGTCACTTTTCACGGATCTTTTCAGGAAAGATCTTATTTCATCCCCTGTAGTGGTCATCCGTTGGACTTTCCACACATGAATATGGCATTTTTTTTCAGTTCCCTTGAACGGACAATTGCTAAGGTCCTTGGCCTTTCCATACGTGTTTTTACAGCGCTTGGTTCGCAAGTGCATATCTTCTATAAAACCATCATTGGCGTTCGTGTCACTGAACGGCGATTTAGAATCATCCACCAACGTACGCTCACCTTTCAAGGAAGAATCAGAACTAGGTAACACAGATTTCGTGTCTGTTTGAAGTTTGAGGCTATCACTACACTTTGTAGCCACCTTGTTTTGATCTCGTGGGCCGGATAAGGCAACTTTGCCGGTAACATTGTTCACTGCCTCTGCAAAGGTAACTTTTTTCACCAATGGTTTCAATATCGGCCGCCATTTTGGACAGAGAGACCTTAGATAGGCGACAACGTAAACACTTCCAAAAAATGTCTCTATTGTCTTTTAGTGCTCGAAAACATAAGTCGTTGAGGCCCGCACACTTAAAATGAAAAATATGCGAACAAATATCACAATTAACCGTTTGTTCCAATCGTTCGACAACTTTATCGCAGGAGCCACAGAGAATCTCGTCGCCATTACGCGCCATCTTGGCGAAACCCATTATTTTTACATTGACTTTGACATTGACAACCCACATTATTTTTACATTGACTAGGGCTTTATTTTGGACTGTCTTGCGGTATGTAACTTAGGCTTTATTTTGCGCTTGAATTATCGTTGGCTTATTCTACGCCATTCCTTTTGAGACATTGACTGATTCTGCTCACAAATATATATGAAGGACATGTATACTTTTCAAGAAGAGCATTCCAACGGAAGGTGTTGAAGAAATTCGGGAAGAAAATGAGCATGGGGATGAATTTTTAGACAATTTTTCTGGAGATTACTCAGAAGAGGAAGATGCTTCTAAAGCTCAATCTTTCAAGCCATCTACGTCGGGTGGAAGCCTCTGCTAAATAAAAATTATTTCCTAGTCCACCTTTATAGAATCTGAAGCTAGCTCAGATGAAGATGATTTACCGCCACCCTCGAAGAAGAAATTCCCGGAATTCGTATGGCACTCTGCGGATCTGAATCCGTAAATTCATGAATTCGATTCCCAAGATTCTGGATGCAGCGCTAGCAGCTTCAAGTGGCTTTCATGAAGTTTATCGTGGACAAAACCATTAATTATTACAAATATACCAGCGAGAAAGCTCCGGAGAGTGCGCATTCACGGCTCAAAAGTTGGAAAGATACTGACGACGAACAATGACGTAAACATAACATGTTCATTGTGAGAAAGTAAGGAAAAAAATTACGTTTTATTAGGTGGATTTGAGTGGCATCAAATGGCCTTACGTAAGTCTTGCCTGTATTAGAATGCTAAAATCCAAATGTGTTTTTGATCAATTTTTTTTAATATTGACCGCAGAAAATATCGACGAAGAGTGAAAATTTGCGCACCGATAATCCGCAAAAAGGATAATCCGTGCACGGATAATCGGGAGTTCACTGTACTTTCATCATCTGGCCACACTAAGCCAAGCACTTACAAGGTTTTCTACAACACCTCAACCCCCACACTGTGGCATCAAAATCACCTTGGAAGTAGAGAAAAATAACCAGCTCCCCTTCTTGAACGTACTGGTAAAAAGGAAAAGAATGGAAATCTGGGGCATGCTGTGTGCAGGAACAAGACACACACCAACCTTTATCTCAATACAGCTCCACATCACCATCCAGCACAGAAAGCAGGCAATCGCTTTGTACCTTGCAAAATTCCAAATTTTTCATGTATAAGATATTTAAACAAATATAACAACATTGAAACTAAGTTAAACACAAATTAAATTTCACAAATTCCTATGCAGAAAAATGTATAATAAACTTGTGGTGTAAGTTTCAACTTAATACTGAGAACAGTCTGCCACTAACTGGGTTAGGAATAATAAGTCGGAAGAACCACGTTACTAGCTTAAATTTATGGAAATATTTTTTTAACTATTATTATGAACAACATTGACTTTCTATTGTCACCACTAAACTTATGGCGTCCCCTTCTGCTTCAGGACACATTTATATAAATGGTATGGCACTATATTAAATTTAAGGATTGTGGAGAGCAAAATTCTTCTCCCTCATCAAAAAAATTCTTCCCATGTCATCTAGGTTTTCCTTCCGCAACTGCTTCAAAAATATGTATGGTTTTTGGGCATGTGGTGAGCACTCTATGTATCCTTACTCTATGGTTACTCTTGCAAAAAATCCACTTGTCAAATTACTAGTGAGTAGTGTACTTATTATCATATTATAATGGTACTGGTTTAAATGCAAGATATCAGACAACATTTTATTTTCCTGTTAACATCTAAATCTCAGTCCTAGCACATTCGACGTATGATGTGCTACGATTTTCATGAGGGTTATGTAACAAATAATTAATTCCCTGGTTTGCTTAAATATAGCTATACCAATGGATGTCTGTATTAACTCAATTGTGTGTTATCCAACAGCTTGTGGCTGCAACTCTGAGTACTCAGTTGGTGTTGGGTGCAATGCTAACACTGGCCAGTGCGAGTGCTTACCGGGTGTCATTGGTGAAAAATGTGACCATTGTCCATATCGCTGGGTATTAGTCGAAGACCAGGGCTGCTTTGAATGTGACTCTTGCATTCATGACTTACTTGATGTCACAGGAAACCTCATGGACACCCTTGGTCCAGTGGCGCGGGATTTTAACGTAAGTTTGAGTAAAATGAAACGTGGCATATTCAAACGAGTGGGTTTATTTTCACTGAAAGGTCATCCACTGCATTTCTTGAAAAGTTATGAATATTAATAAGAGGAAATTATGGATAGTGAATAGTGTATACATCTGTGATGCATTTGTTTACTTAGGTATTTGATCCTGGAGTAAACAACATATATGGGTGATGTTGAATTATGAGGAATGACCTCTGCCCTTCATTTGTTTTAATTTAACTGTGATAACCTTATCGAATAAGCGTAGCTATTCGCAGCCAAAAATATTTTTGCACTTGCATATCTGTTTATCTTAAACTTTGTACTTTATTTATGACTTCATCGGTTTTATAATTTTCAATGAGTTACTCACAAAATCTGGAAATTCTTCCAATTAAATGCAGGAAAGAAATCCCTATTTACTTGAAAAAATTATTAAGTTGCGTGGGTAATGAAATTGTTTGTCATTTGTATCCACAAATTGTACCAATGGAACTGGAGTAACTGGAATAAATATCAGTTGCTTTTATCGTTACTGGCCCTCCAATGAGCCGACTGGGAGTGCTTTTCTATGATACGAATCAATACTCATTGAGTATCAGTGCTTAGTCCAGTGAGTGCCCCCTTGGATTGAGTGATGTTATACAATATGGACCTAAAGTATCTTCTTGAGTGTTCTCAAAATGCCTTGTCGAATTAGCACATTTAATCGCTCGTCCAACTATACATTTTTCTCAGTTTCTCTCACTGTTTTACTGAAAAATTTTATGCTTAATTGGAGACTATGTTTGATGGTAAAACAGTTATGTCCATAGGCATATCTTCTCATGATAAGTGAAGCTAGTGTGTCAATTACCTTATACATCATAGAGCAATACCTTCATTCATCCTGCCGAACGCTTGGCAGATTTTTTTGTGGGTAAGATGACAGTCTTGCCAACCAAGATTTTTATTTTATCATAAAAATAATGTAAAATAGTGAATTCCAAGGCACGTTCACATTGTTTTCAAGGAAAGAAGGTAATGTTACTACATTTATCAAGAATAGTTAATTATGACCATGTTAGTGACACTATCGATTGTAATGGCCGTAATCAATTGTTGGTAATAAGGAGGAGCCAGAAGTCTCCGCCATTTTAAGAGATAGAGAGAGAACTAAAACCTATTCTTTGGGGTTGTAAGGTAGCGAGCAGGTCCTGGACTGATTGCCTTCACCGTCGAAACCCGGGTCGAATTAAAATATTTATATGTGGAAAATTGCTACTTATAAATTCTTATTATATTTTTATGCTTTATACCTATTATAATATTATAGGATTTTTAATTGAAATGCATGTTGATTAGTCATGTAAGATACAATTATTCATGCATCTTCTTGCTAGAAATTATGTAATTGGTAATCTCAGAATTAATGATTGTACTGTAATAGTTCTGAATTCCCTTAATAAATTTGTAATTAGTGATTGATATCTCTTACAGACAATTGCACTAGGATTTTTTACAACTCAGAGGCTGATATATATAAATCAATCTGTGTCTGAATTAACACCTAAAGTAGAGTTGCTGGATCCAATGAGGATTGACTTACAGCCGTTGGAAAATGACCTTGGATGGATCAAGGATGCATCAAGAAACCTTCATCGTGCTGTGAGTATTGTTATATTTGTTTTTATTCTACCACTCTCACTCAAAAGTCTTTACTATGCAAAGGCTCAATCTCATGTTTCTTACGGCATTAAGTTTTGGGAAATACATCTCTTTCCATGAAAGCTTTCTCACTCCTGAAACAAAGCTATTAAAGCTATCTGTAGAGTTCCTATATTCGCACCCCAGTTAGACCACTATTTGTATCTCTTGGTATTTTAAGACTCCCCTCTCTATCTATATACTTACCTGTGCCATGTTTGTAAGAAACTATCCCCGTTTTTTTCCTGTTAACTCTAGCTTCCACAATCACTACATTCGCTCTAGAAATGACATGCATAGCCAACAATATTCCTACAGTCTATCTCTGAAAGGCCCATATCACTCCATTTCCACAGTTTACAACAAGGTTCCAATATCAATTCACTCCATTTCCTCATCATCATGCTTCAAGTCCAAATTTAAAAAAATTGTTAATTCATAAAAGTTATTACAGTAGAAACTCGAAAATGCAAAACTCAAAATCAAAATGAAACATAATCTTCGTTCCCGATCAAAAGATAATCTAAGTTTATGTAACTTAGGATTGCCGGGATCCCAAATCCTGGGATCCCGGAAGAAATGACAATCCCGAAATTCTGGGATTTAGTATGTATGAATCCCGGGATTCCAGGATTGACATTCACCTTTTCGCTAACAGATTGCGCTAACAATAAGTTTTCTTGGACATGAAATACAGCATGTTAGTCATTTGAGGTCATTGAGTAATACATTTTATTGGAATGAGTTATTTGTCATCACAAATAAGAAAAACGGAAAAATATTTTAAAATATTCTTTTACTTATCAAAAATGTATTGTTTTACATTGAGAGACACGTACACACTTATACATTTTAAAAGCACTAAAGATTATTGTGAAAATTAGTTGTTCAGCAGAAGGGTATCAGCTTCCTAATTGCACTGTGTTTCGTGTTGAGAGTGAAAGTGTAAGTTGTATAACGTGGATTAGTGCGTGGGGACCACGGTTCGCCAAAGCGAGAGAGAAGATTAGTGGAGCTACCGATAGTGCAACTGCTGTTTCTTTGGTGTTTTCATCATTTGAGTTTAACATTAGCGAATTTAGGTGGCAGCTATTTGCGTCTCTATACTACTGTTGTATTACTGTGTAACAATAGAGATGGGTGTTCTATAGCTTATGTAAAACTGATTTATCAAGCTTTGGCAGAGATTTCAGGTGATTGTCAACGGAGATATGGAGTGATATTTTAAGCAAATATCTAATCCAATTCCTCTCCAAAAATAAATGGTGGTTAATGATCTGCGATATTAGAAAATGTAACAAAAATGAAGTAATAATTCCAAATGTAACTTTGTTAAACTGTAGATTTATGATATTGGTACCTTAATAGCCCAATGCCTAGATCATTTTGGTGTATTCCATGAGACTATCTTAAAAATGTTACCTACTTAACACCAGTTCTTCTATCCTTCTTATGAATTTTAATTCAAAATTTTTACTATACTGGAGGGAAAACTAAAAGTGATCTTTAATTCTTGTCGAACTGCTCTGTAGTGTCACATCAAGAAGGTGTCATTGCTTGTTTAATAACTGCCATGTTTGCTTTTATTTTGAATATATGTTGGAAATGAAATTAATTTATAAATTCCTCATTTAAACATTAGATATAATTTTTTAAAACCTCTACAAATTATAATGGCAGCAAATGAAAAGGACTCAGGAAATTATGTAGAATTGACAACTGGTACCCAAAATGTTAACTTAGTTTGACAGCGTTGCCTACGAGAAGTCCTTTTAAAACTGCTGGTGGTTCCACAAAAGGACTTCATTTGCACCTAAACTCTATTCATTAGATGGATGTGTCAAAACGAAGTGAGTTAAGGGGAAATTCCAGCGTAAATAAGAAATCTCCTCAAAGTACAATCAGAAGAAAGGAAAGTGAACGCTCACTCGGGCCTCGAGAGAAGATGACAGACTTTTCTTCACTAAGCTCGACAACTCCTTAGTTCCTGTACTACCTAGAATGACTGCTCATGTTGGATTACCATTCAGCATTTTCTGTACACCGCCAATTTACATGAAGCCCTGAAATGTCGGGGTTTTGCAGATATCCCCAAATCTCCTAATACTGTAAGAGACTTAGTATTAGGTTACGGTGCGCGGGTTAAATAGCCAGTGATTGCCAGTATTAAGAAAGATGGGCTAAATTCCAGAAAATTTTATTAACTTTAGATGAGTGGACTTCGCCACTCAACAGAAGATATATTAATATTAATTAGGGGTGAGCCGATAATTAATTCCGATATAAATACTGGCCGATATTCGGCTATCGGCATATCGGTATCGGAGCATCAAAATCCGATAATTTTTCCACTAGCATAACGTTTTCAACAAATTGCTGTATATTTCCTTTCTCCAAATTGAATATTTTGCTTCGTCCGCTTGTTTGTTGTTTGCAACCTTCTGAAATAATCTACTAGTTGGCGCTGTATTTTGAAAACAGTACAAAAGCGTAACCTAATTTTTCATGAGCGCAAGCACGAATATACATATGTATTGCAATATTAAGCCTCAAAATCACGTGTGTGTAACTGATACAAGTGGTGGTCAGAATGTTAGATGTGTGGAAGTATTTTGTTGTGAAACATGATGACTCCAATAAGGCATCTTGTAAACTTTGTAATATACTTGTGTCTCGTGGCGGAAAAAATTCTCGATCGTATACTACGACTAACTTGAGAGTTCATTTGAAAAGCAACCATTTGATCCAGTTCCGAGAACTGGAAAAGAAGAGACTAAAAACTGCAAAGAAAAACATCGTGACTTCGAAAATGAGTCTTGAAGATACACCTGAAGGAATATCTGAACTCCTGAGTGATGATGAAAAAATGGATAATTCTCGTCCATCTTCGAGTGCTTCAGATTGCTCGTCCCTTGTTTCAGCCGAATCAATTTCGTCAACGCCAAAAAAGATGAAATTTCAACCTTCACTCAGTAAAATTTGGAGGAAACCATACACGGAAGATGATCCTCGCAGGAAGAAAATTACTAACCTAATAGGTCGGATGTTGGCCGAGAACTTTCTTTCGTTCAAATTAGTTCAAAGTAATTGTAAGTATTTCATAAATTGTGATGACATTTTGTTCATTGCTTAGTTCTCCATTACTTTCATATGTAATATTATTTCAGCTTTCATTAATTTGATGAAATATTTGGAGCCTCGATATGCTGTACCCTGCCGCCAGACCTTCTCTCGAAGGATAATCCCATTTTTATACAACCAAGCATGCGACTTTGTCAAGCACGAGTTGGAGGAGACTGAAACAGTCGCCTGTACCACGGACTTATGGTCATCTAATTCTGGTGATGGTTATTTATCATTGACGGTGCATTTCATCACGAAAGACTTTGTGAAGAAATATTTTTTTTGGAAGTTGTTCCATTTAGTCCTGTTTATCATACGAGTGAAAATATTTCAGATTTTTTAGTTGAAACACTAGAATCATGGAAAATTAAGAGGGAAAACATACATTTATTTCTTAGAGATAGTGCATTTAACATGGTTTCGGCATTCAGAATGTGTGGAATCCCGAGTGAAGGTTATGCTGCTCACACTCTGCAATTAGTTGTACGGGAGGCTCTGCTCAATCAAACTTCTATTTCCAATGTTTGTTCCAAAGTGAGGAAGATTGTAGGGAATTTCAGGCATTCCTTTAGTGCAAACAAATTGCGTATTGCCTACCAACAAAACAATAATTTGCCGGTGCATAAACTTGTACAGGACCAAAACTTAAGGTGGGATAGTACTTTTCTGATGCTTGAGAGGTTCGTTGAACAAAAGAAAATGATCAATGGGCTTGCCCCTACATTAAACATCAGTGATATACCATCAAGCCAAGAATGGCAACTCATAGAAAATGTTGTTCCTTGCTTGAAATTATTTAGATGTGCTACTCTTCAAATGAGTGAGGAAGGGCCTAGATCATCCATTGCCAATGTCATTCCGCTGATAAGAGGTCTGATTGCAAAATTAAATGCTATGTTTGACAAAGATACAAATCATTCCAAGTCATTTGGTCAATCATTAATAGCAAACTTGAGAAAGAGATTCAAAAACATAGAGAATAGCCATTTTTATTCAGTGGCTACCCTGATGGACCCAAGGTTTAAAGGTTTTGTCTTTTCCTCCCCAGAGTTACTCACAAAAGCTAAAAGAGACGTTATTAGTTTTATGAAAGACTCATTAAAAAAAGATGCCAGTTTGGAAATTTCAAATACAAAAGAAAGTACAGTGGGTTGCCCTTCACAGAATTTGTACAGTATGATTCTTCCTCAGACAAAAATATCCCTAGACAATCCAAAGGATGAATTAGAGGATTATCTGAAGGAATCCTTATTGCCGATTGAATTTGATCCTCTTCACTATTGGAAAAATTGTAAAAAATATGAGCATCTGTCAGAAGTAGCCAAAATATTTTTAGCTGCACCATCAGGATCTGTTGCATCTGAAAGGTTTTTCAGCACAGCAAATTTAGTATCATCTAAGACAAGGGGAGCATTGAACCCAAACAAAGTTAAACCACTTGTTTTTTTGGCTAAAAATATGTACTGACATGTAGTATCTCTGAAGTCTTGTTAATGTTTATATTTTGTAGATTGATCTTTTAAATAAATGTTTTAAACTTTAACACAATTTTTATAGCCCTAAATAGCACTGTTTTCTACCGTATGAGGTATTCAATAAATATACAGGTACCTACATATATAGGATTAAAATATCGGTCCAAATCAGGTTATCGGGACAAAATATCGGGTATCGGTTATCGGGAAAAAAAGGCTATCGGCTCACCCCTGATATTAATGTTCACTCCTTTGAAAGAGAATCAAAGGTCTGGAACTTGGGACTTATCAGAGTTAATGGAAACATGCCCGCAGAAGTGTTCACTGAACTTATAAAATAGAAATTGAGAGAATATGACATTCCTTTAGAGAAAGACATTTTTGCAATCACCAATGACGGTGCAAGTGTAATGGAAAATCATCAATGGTTGGTAGTTTAATACCGGCAAATCATCAAGTTTGTAATGTTCATGGTATCCAACTTGCAGTCATAAATGTTTTGTACAAATCTGGGGGTTGAGTAAATGGAATGAAGAATAATTTTGAAGAAGAAGAATAAGTAGAGTCTGAGGAATCGGAAGAAAATGAATTCAGTGATGTAGAAGTGAGAAACCAAACCTTTGCAATCCTATCCATTTATCGGCCTCCTGGTGGTAATTTTAGCATCTTTTTGAATACTATAAATGATGCTCTTGTGTCTCTACTGGGCAGAAGTCTGAATAGTATAGTAATATTTAGTGATTTAAATGTTGATTTTCTAAAAGATTCTATCATGAAGAGTGACCTCATGAATTTGCTTTCCTCCTTTGGGCTTCAGGTTGTAAATTCTGATCCTACTAGAGTTACTGCAAATTGTCAGTCCCTCCTTGATTATTTTATCACGAACATCCCAGCCTCTAAGCTAAAGTGTGAAACTGTAAATACTGGCCTGTCTGACCACTTTGGCCTCTGCGTGCATGTTGATTTTGACACTTTCATCTCCAAACCTCCCAATCGCTTGGTCACTAAGAGAATTTTCTGTAAGAACTCCATGATGGAATTTGCTACCTCACTGGAGCAGGAATCTTGGGAGGATGTTGTCTCTGCTGCCAACTGTGATGCCAAATTTAGTGCTTTTATCAATGTTTTTATCGTGTATTTCAATGCTTCTTTTCCCCACAAAAAAGTTAAACTAGGTGTGGCTAATGGAAATTTTAAGATTATCTCACCTGAAATCATTGCCCTATCTAAAAATATCCGGGAACTTCATCTAAAAAGTAAATTCACTGATCCTAATCTCCGTAAAACATATCAATTAGCCCATAAGAAATTCCGAACACTCATAAACAACACCAGGAAACATAAAATTGAACAAACTATTAAAAATTCCAGCAATATTATTAAAACTACATGGAATGTCATAAGACATCTTACCACTGCCTCTACTGTAGAAATCAAAAATCCTCCCTCTATCAGCTTTGGTGGCATCAGAGTCTCGGAGCCAGAAGCGATTGCCGACTTGTTTAACACTCACTTCTGTAATGTTGCCACGAAACTCCCCACAAAAGTAAACACACCGAACCACTTTCAAAAGCACTTCCATCAATCTATGTTCCTTTTTCCCACTAATCAGTTAGAAATAATAAAAACTATCAACTCTTTTGGAAATAAATTTTCTACAGGCCTGGATGACATCCCTATGCCAGTTTTGAAAGCTGTCGCACCCATCATTGCATTACCCCTGGCTGATATCATCAACTCATCCTTTTCCTCTGGATGCTTTCCTACTACCCTCAAATCTTCCCGTGTGATACCTGTTCATAAAAAAGGTTCTCGCGAAAATGCTGATAACTACAGACCTATATCCATCCTTTCTGTTTTTTTCAAAACTAATGGAAAAATTATTCTTCACACGTGTGTATGAATATTTATCTTCAAAGAAACTACTCCATGAAAACCAACATGGTTTTCGGAGTGGTAAGTCCACTACAACTGCCTCCTTTGAGCTCATTAATGAAATACTTCTTGGCCTTAATGACAAACTTCTCACCCTTGGTATTTTCTTTGACCTAAGTAAGGCATTTGACCTCATTGACCACAACATTCTAAAAAATAAGCTCAATGCTCTTGGGATCACTGGTTTGCCCCTTAAATGGATTATGTCCTATCTTAGTGAAAGGATGCAAGTTGTCTGCTATTCCAGTAGCTATTCGACTGTAAAATCCAGTCCAATGAAACTCTCCTGTGGGGTACCTCAAGGGTCACTCCTGGGACCACTCCTATTCCTATTGTTCATCAATGACCTTCCGAACCACCTATCCCATAGCAAATCAATTCTCTATGCAGACGATACATCTGCCATCATCACGGCTGACAGTCCCCAAAATCTAATCCACCTCAGTAATGTGACTGTCAATGAAATGCAACAATGGTGCAGCAAGAATAACCTCATGCTCAATGAAGATAAAACTGTCTTTCTGCAATTCCTGCATAAGAGATCCAATAAGGTGGTTCTCTTTCCCAGCAATAATAAAAATCTACACGGAAACAGCATAAATACCACTAAGTTCCTTGGGCTTATCATCTCTGATACCCTAGATTGGTCACATCATATCCAAGCCATAATCAGTAAATTATCGGTAGGCACCTATATGATTAGGAAGTTAGCACCTGTTGTGTCTCCTGATACTTTGAAAAAGTTGTATTTAGCTAAAATACATTCTCATTTATCCTATGGCATTTTGTTCTGGGGAAATTCAACTGCCTCAAGAAGAGCTTTTTCCGCTCAAAAGCAAGCCATCAAGGCAATGTTCCAAGTCTCTATATGAACCCCAGGCAAACCTCTTTTTTCAAATGCAAAAATCCTCACACTGCATTCTTTATATATTTTGATCTGTGCGTGCTTCATACACTCCAACCGGGACAAATTTCCTGCCAATGCCTCTTACCACAATTACTCCACCCGCTCCAGAAATAACATACACACTCAGCAATACTCTAGTTCTCTCTGCCTGAATGGTCCCTACCACTCCGCCTCTGCAATTTTTAATAATATCCCAGACAAAATTAAAGCTGTCTCTTCACCTGATTTGTTTAAATTAAGGGTAAAAAATCTCCTACTCAAAAGGTGCTACTATAGTGTCACTGAATACTTTGAAGACTCTCATATAAACATATGATAGTGTAGTCTGTATTGTATGATTTTCCTTTTTCTGTATTTCTCGCTGTGTATTTATATATGGTGTATGTATCTCTTAATGTTAATTTGTATTTTATATTGCATTTTATATATGCAAACCTTTGACGTAACCATGCATTGTATCTTTGCCAACGGTGATAAATAAATTATTATTATTAGACTTTACTTCGAGTATTGAAACAGACTGCGATAATTCATTTTAAGATGGAGGCACGTGTAAACAATCAAAAGGCAACATTAAGTTATTGATTCAAAAAATAAGGAAAACTGTTCTTCTCTTCAGAAAGCAATTCTAAAAAAATAACCGATTCCTTCAAAAACATGTCATCGAAAAATTTGGTAAGGAAAAAACTCTTGTTGATGATATAAAAACTCGATGGAACAGTTAAGTTGAAATGGCCGAACATTTTCTGATGCTTAAAACATGCGTAATGAAGCCCTTAATTGATCTGAATTCCGAAATATCATTCAATGAGTGTGAATATGAACTTGCTTCTTCTATTTTTGCACCACTTCAGCCAGTGAAAATAACCGTGGAGGGGCTTTACCAAAGAGATGCGCATCTTTTGAAGTATGAGGCTGCATTGGAATTCATGATGCAAAAATGAAATGATGTGAATACAGAGTTGGGGAACATTGTGAAAAATGCTTTGCAGAATCAAATAATGAAGAGACAAACTGATTTATCAGGGGTGTTGAGGTATCTTCACTACGGTTCACGGGCAAGTGGTTATGATTCAGGGAACTTATTTTCTGTTCCAACACTAGCTAGCCTAAACTTTTTTTTGTAAGAAAACTTGCTCAGATTTTGTAATTGTATTGCCACTAAAACATTTAAATTAGGGGGCATGGAAGAAGAGCAAGCTTCTTGAGCATCAAAAAGTCGATCTGTTGATGAATTGCATAGTGAGAGAGTGTTTAGTTTGCATAGTTTTAGTTTTAAAATTCTGCATGTTTAGAGAGTAGTTCACTATGTTCAGATGAGATGAATAAGGAACTTGATTTTGTCATTACCCAATGTTTAGTTCCTCCCAAAAAATATTCTGCTTGCTGTAATTCATGTGGCCTAGAATTATCAATAGTTCGAGAGCTAGAGGATTTCCGTGAAAGTGGATGGAGAGGAGAAAATCTAGTTTATTTACGAGCTAACTAAGAGCTACTAGCTATTCCTCCCTTTAGTGCTCCCGTCAGAAAGGGCTTTTTCATCTGCAGGCATGCTATGCAATAAATACAGCTCAAGAATGAGCGGTAAGACACTTTGATTTTTAAGGGCATATTTTCAAAAATTGTATGCAGCTTTACAGTGAGGAGAACCATAATCTAAAGTGTCTGTTTGCTTTCTTAAAAGTGTAAAATTTCATTAAATTAAATAGCAGTTGCTTTAGTTCTTAAAAGTTCTTTCACATTTTTTCCATATTTGGTGTTTTATTTTTGATTTACCTTCTAAGAAAAAAGGTATTTTCTTTAATGCTAATAATAAAACAGATTCTTTAATAACTTTGCAGGAATTTTCCATTTTTAATACCAAAGATAAAACTATAACAACCAACCAGGTTTTCAATGCGTCAGCAAAATCATCAGTCTAGATAATCGCATATTAAACTTTAAACTTTGTGTGGTTTTATTATAATTTTATCTTTCTTATTAATTGATGTTACTTAACATTTGTGAAATGTTAATAATAATTCCATCACTGCATGCGATATTTTATTTCTGTTTTTATATAAAATTATCGGTCAAAGACAATGGATGTTTTTATTTCCCCATCCTATACGTATCCCTTTTCATCAATCCCGGCATCCATCGATCCTGGTATCCTGGGATTGAGGAAATCACAATCCCATAATCTCAGGATTGAAAAATCTCTCTGAGATTGCAATTCTTATATGTAACAGTACGGGTCGAATGTTGAAAGTCGAATGTACTAAAGTCAAACAATAGAGTCCCATACTAATAAGGGGTTATGTTCCCGGAGAGTTAAATATACATAGTAAAAAGTCATCAATTGTGAGGAAATTTTATTTTTGATGCTAAAGTTTAAAAATGAATTACAGTAGAAACTCGAAATTACGAAGTCGACGGGTCCGGAAAAATCGCCACTTCGTAATATCAAATTTCGTATGAACGAGTATCTTTCAAAAACATCGCGATGAAGCTCTATTTTTGTTTCCTTAGATTAAAATGTA
This sequence comes from Pyrrhosoma nymphula, assembly GCA_963573305.1. Lineage (NCBI taxonomy): Eukaryota > Metazoa > Arthropoda > Insecta > Odonata > Coenagrionidae > Pyrrhosoma > Pyrrhosoma nymphula. The sequence goes on from OY754329.1 coordinate 8,428,981, forward strand.
CTTTCGCGACGTACTTGCATGATTTACGAAGTTATAATTCATGAAAGTATATTTAAATGTGTATCCATGCCCACAGGGTGCACTCAATTTCAGTTGAACACAACTTATTTGTCGGAGTTTGATTCTTCCTATTTTCGGGATTTCCACCACGTCGTTCCAGCTTTTCGTGGCGGAAATCCCTAAAATCAGAAGAATTAACCTCCTTTCAAGCCCCGCTGAAATTTACATCACGACAACCAACTTTTTGTTATTTTTTCCAATGAATAATTAGGCAATGAAGCGTCTTTGCACTATTTTCGTGCAGTTTGGACAGCCTATGAAGCTTCTTAGCACATTTTTCTATATTATTTCCTAACTGGAGAATTCGTAAATTTAGCATTAGCGATGTTTAATCATCAATAATATTGATTTATAAATACTTTAAGGAAGTGAGCAACTTGCGCGATCATTTGCACCGGATATTGAAGACAGTGAAAATAAGATTCTCTCGCGGATGCATGCTATGTATTTTGTACAAATAGTATGCGAAATAACAATCGTTATTCTCCCTGGGATTCATCTTATATGTGCGTGGTTATTTCCGATACGATGGAGCTGATAGAGTAGTCAAACTAAATATGTACTTTCTTTCAAAAGTAGATTGTACATACAAGCCACGCACTTCAACGGCGGAGGCGATGTAACTCCTTTTACACTTCATCGGCTACTAACGATGCTATCACTACAAATCAATAATTTTCGTTTTCCAGTATACTATGCGAAAGCTTCATTTGTGGCTCTTTTCAGATTAGGTCGCCTGCCCTTCATTCATTAAATCTCGGCATCCATCTAAAGAATCAATATTGAACTAAAATTTGGGATATTTTTTGTTATTGTTTTCTCTCTGCTTTCGAACATGCAAGATTTTCGTCCGAGCATTGCAGCTCCAGGTCAGGCCACGCACCAGGCCGGAATCACCTGTCTCCCCCTCCTTTCCCCGTCATTGCGGGGGTTACTCACCCTCCACCATTCTCCCTCTCACAAAAACAGCTACGCGACCCATGGTCCCGGAGTATCGTGCATCACTTGAGACGTGGATCTACCTGGCAGCCAAAGCCAAGAGATGCACGCGAGGAATAAACATCGAATGAATCATCGGCTTTACGCCGAACTGTCACATCTTATCTTCCTCCTCCCTTACATCGACCGGCTGCGTCAGCGGAGAGGAAAGACATGCTTTTGGAGAGTGGGGGGCTTTTACTTAAAGGGTCCAAGAGTTGGCATGGGGGGCCGGCAGAGTCAGCGTGGGACATCGCATCCTGACCTAGTGTTGAGGGGTTGGGAGGGAGGGGCCACTCGAAGGGGCCTGATCTCCTAGAGGGAGGGAACGGGGGCTTCGGTGTGAAGGTGATGGCTCGTGCCAACCTTGAAGAGTGGGGAGGGAGGGGGACACGGATACTTGAGGGGAAATACGACCAGTATGGAAGAGAAGGGAAGCGTTTGATAGGTTCGCCGGAAGTGAGAAAGGTGATCGAGAAGAGTAAGCCGCAGTTTTAGAGCAACAGAGATGGAAAGCAGGGCGAAATTTTCCTGGTGGGGATTGCCGGGTGGGGAAAAAACAATATGGGAATGTGCGGGCATTTCTATTTTGCATTTCCTTAATTTCCGGTCCATGCGGGCAGTCTTATAAAAGGGAATCAGTGAATAAGAATCGAAGAAGAAATACTACAATCGAATGAATGTGTATTATAAAAAATACGTCAGCTCTTCTGTCGAGAGAATCACTCAATTAACAAAAAAAAGTTATTTATTTTTGCGCTTTGCTTCGCTCCATCGTCGCTCCCACCATGGCCTCTCATTTGGATAAATGCAAACTGAACTGGGAGTTGACGTCATTAGCAATTTGAAATCGATGTAATGTTTCCCGAGTTCGAAAATTTTCATTCTTATTAGGAGAAATCAGGGCTTGGTCATTTTCGTTACAAGCCTCAAGTTCGTTTCTTTGCAAGATCGTGATCTATCGATTTAAATTGCTGGGGGTTACAGCTAATAAACTGCCAACTTGTGATAAGTAATGCCTCAACGCACCTACCCTAAGATCTTAGCCATTTCGGTGTCCTGCTTCCGCACTGGTAGGTAATTCCCACCCCCGATGTCCTCCCGAAGGGGGGGGGGTGCAAGTGCTTCCAATTGGGCTCCGATGCTGATGAGGATTCATGATCCCTCTCCGACAGCTTGACTTTCGGCATCTCATAGGATGGTTCCACTTACCCTCTTCTTGTTTATATCTCTAATAAGGATTAAGCTAGAAAACCCTTATTTAATTTTCAATCAATCTGCAGGAACGCAGCTGAGCTCTCGTTTAGAATATTTTTTCAATCACTAGGTTGAAGCGAAAGGGGAGAAAGGTACCTACACCATTTCCGATACAAATATGTATGGGTGCTTGGGCGTTTTTCCCCTTTGACTATGCATGCACCCAGCGCTAGTCATACTTTAGAATAAATGTGCGCCAAAGTAATTGGTCGGTCGAACCAAGCGAACTCGTTTTTCTCTGGTTTTCTTGGCTGTTGGCGACGAAAGAAGGGAAGGGCAATGCTTTGCTCGAAGTCTACATCCAAACGCTCAATTAGGGCGGGAAATTAAACCTGATTATTTCGATGATAGCTATTGCCAGCCGGAATAATTATAACTTAGAGCAAGGTTGAGTGTAATCAGTCTGAAATAGTGCGAAAAAAAGCTTCTTTGTGTTATATTTACGACTGAATCTACCACTCGAACAATACAGCACCATCTCCGATACATGTCATAGTTTTTGAGCACACACGCGCAGTAAACAAATGCTGTACCAGGAATATTCATCATGGATTAATGCTTGCGAAAATCGGTAGCAAAAAATGCCAGGGATCATGCGAGGAAAATGCTGGTTGTAGCAATTAGTCTCTTGCGGGCGAGTATATCCGTACACGACTAATTTACATTTTTACTCGTTGGCAACTCTGTGGACTCGTGGTAACGAAGCCGAATGCATTTTTAGTCCGATTGGTTCCATATTTTAGGTGCTACGATGCCTACGATTCAAAGTCGTTCTTAAGGTCTGGTTTCACTGGGGCGTCCAGCAGTCACGTCCAACCGCTGCGTCTGGACGTCGCGGCAGGACGACGCGGCCGGGAAGTTTCATTCAGGCAACTACATCTCGTTCCCGTGGCTGGGAGATGTGGGAGAGTGTGGATTTAGTTTAATTACGAATTTGTTATCGCTTTGTGTTTCCTGAAAGTGAGTTGATTTTAAGCTGAAATGGATGGTGAAGATTTAGTTTTGTTTGGAAGATGAAGAAAAGGACGACCAATGTTGCAATTAGTTTTACAACAAAGAGCTGGAAAGGACGCGTAATATAAAATGCGGAGAGAAGAGAGCAGAAAAATCACCGAAAATTGGGACTGCCCGACTAGGCGTCCGCGTCTCAACTGCTCTCGAAACAGTCGAGACGCAGACGTCGGGCATCAGCCGTCGAACTCGACGGCCGAGACGTATCAGTGAAATCGAACACATTTGATATAGATTGGATGAGTACGGCAGTGACTTCCGGCTGCTGGACGCGGACGCCGCACGCGGCCTCGGGATGACCCAGCGAAACCACACCTTTACTATTGTAGCATTGAAAAATGAGACATCGTTCAGGTATACATTCAGTGCATAACGTATTCGGCGACGATGATTAATTAGATGTTTAACTCAGACAAGGAGCGCCGGAAAACGTTACTGTGATCCATCACTATTCGTATAAACGAGTAACTTTTTCACGTCGGGACCAAGATCCGAGGTTCCTAATTTTAAAACTTCGTTATTTCGTAATATCCCGTACTGTTACATAACCTAAGATACCCTTTTGGTCGGGACCGAAGATTTTGCTTAGTAAAATCAAAATTTCGTAATTTCGAAGTTCGTATTTTCGAGTTTCTACTGTAATTATATTTCAAACAAAACGTAATTACTTTTAAAATTATGCAGTCTTGATAAACAATTGTAAAAGAATACCGTTTTTTATTTTTTTTAATATCTCGCTGGAAGTTTCTTATGTATCTTCCTTCATCCTTCAAGTATGCTCTTTGGCCAGCAGATGGCACTTCCAGCGAATGTTCTGTGAGCAAGACACATTTCCGTCAATACCCGCACGTGTATGCAGGGGTTGCATAACCTTATCCTATTTCGATTGCGTTTGATTTATTTAAAAAATACATAATTTGCTTAATTATTTTTATAAAAGACTAGTATTTAAGACTACTACCGTGGTGAAAATAAACCGTGATGGACTGTGTGACAGACAGTGTGACAGAAGTGTGAACACGGTGTGCATAGAATGTGACAAAAGCGTGAACACCTTATGCATAGAATGTGACAAGAGCGTGATTACAGTGTGACCACAGTGTGAATGCAGTGTGCAGAAAGAGTAAATTGGGACTCAAAAGCGTGCAGAAAGCATGATAGACGGTGTGACAGTACAGTGTGCGGACATTGTGCACTCAGTGTTCGTACATTGTGTGTGCAGTGTGCATACGCTGTGACTAATACCCTCGGACAGTGTGCTGCACATCTTGGTCACACTCTCAATCATGCTTTAAAGGGAGCACAGTGTGCTGCACATTGTTGTCACACTGTCTGTCACGGTTTATTTTCACCAGGGTAAGAACGTAATCTAGAATCACGTTGAGAAAATCAAACAATAAAATACTTAAATAGGAACTACTAAAATGCGTAAAAGAATACTCATTCTAATTCAGTTCACGGGGATTCATGTGTGGTGTCACGAGTGACTACTGGAGCCAACATGTCCATGTGATTTGTTTCCACATGTTTTACTTAATTTAACCCAGTTTCTCGCAATTTTACACTGTTTCTTGCGGAAAAAAATTACCTGATATTTGCCGAGACCCCCCCTTTCCCCCATGTGAGATTGGGTGAGATTCGGCTCGATCCCCTCCCCCCCTAAACGCCTTTGGACGCCCCCTTATATCTGTATGATGTTAAATAAATAAATTCTATTCTTGCCTAATTTGTTCAGTGGCTTATCCAAAATATAAGTCTTGTAGGTTTGAATGAATCACCTGGAAGAGATTCACACTGTGTTTTCTTTTATTTTGTTATTCCAAGGTGGAGTATGCTGGTGGTAGAAGTGACAAGGCCAAACGGGAGGGTGACGAGGTGCGTGATGAGGCTCTCAAGGTTGAGGAATTGATCCATAGGGCAGTTGAGGGTGCCACTGCCATTGTGCTCGAAGTGAGTGGATTGGCCAACAGTTTGGAAGGTGGCGCTGGTAAGGAATTAGCACATCCTTCTTCAAATTCATTGATTTAATTTAATGGTCTGTTTAATTTAATTATTTTTTAGGACTTAAATTCTTAGTGAATCACGATCGTTAAATCATACCTGTGTATTTCTTTCCTTCCATTCATTCTTCTTGCAGACAATGCAAACAAATTTACATAATATACAGCACTCCAACTACTAATTAGTTGTAAATATCACACGTAAACAAATGGCACAAATCACACAAATGACCTAAAAACTCAAAGAAATGCAACCGCCTTCACTGCCAAATTCAATCATGAGGAGATTATTCACTTGAAAATCAGTTTTAAACTAGTCCAAGTAAAATGAGTTGAAAAACAGATTGAAAATGGGATGCAAAAGTGAAATAAAATCAGTTCTAAAAGAGTGCATTTATAAAAATGAGGATGAGTTTCAAAACTGTTTAAAATCAATTGCAAAAGGGAAATTTTTTCCTGAGAAACAAGGCACTTCATACACTTGGAATTAACAGAATACATACATATGATGGACTCGGAAACCAAATAATAACATCATTTATTGAAAAAAATCTGATAACTTTTTCTGGATAGTTGACTTTCCACTCAAGGACCATCTTACACAAAGTGACCTCAATTGGTCTATAAAAGCTAGGTACTCTTGGTACATCTCTCTCTGAAAATAAATTGCAGTGCTTTGATGTATGAAATGGCCCCAGTGAGAATCATCAGAACTTCCTTCATCATCATCACTTTCACCTGAATCGTGTTCTGTAACTTCCTGCAGAATGTCCTCACAGGTCATATTAGGGAACATCAAAATATCCTCATCTGAAGATACAAAATCATTTATTGTAACATCAGTCCGTACACCAACCCTTTTTCATCAAAAATGATGGAAAATTGCTTAGCTTTCTGGCAAAGGAGCCATGTGCTTGTGATGGGAAAGATGTTATGACTCCGTGTATTTGTAAGAACCACTTAAATGTCAACGCTTCATCAACCTTCTCGCATGTTGCCGGTCATAGTCTTTTCTCGATGAATTTATAGTTTTGTACATCATGTTTTGCTCAATAACTTTCCTGTTCTTCAAAATTGTTAATAACATTGATGGGGATATTTCATACTTCTTGGCGACATCTACTTTCTTCATCCCACCATCAACATCTTTAAAAATGGCTAATTTCTGCTCCAGAGTGTATTGGTTGCTCTTTGATGCCATTCTGTGAAGTACATGCACGTTGAAATTGTATCATTTAGATAACCAAAATTAATAGAAAGACATTGTAAACCTTTGAAACTATTTAACTATAGGATGTGTTCCTGACATCTTTTCCCTTTGAAGGTATTTCGGAATTACATCAAAACAAGAAATTCCACAGCTAACTTCATCTTTGATCATCGGTAATCGATTGTCAGTGATCGGTAATCGGTAATCGATATATTCGAGAATTTGAGGATCCCATTGATGCATTAGTATAGAAGATCAAAATTTATCATTAATTAGCGGAATAGATGGATATAAGCGCTTTGTATGACTGAGTGTAATCAATATTCTGTTCCTCAAAAGCTTCTACTTAGCTTTAATAAAATGGCAAATCTTATCTTAAGGAAATGGTAAATTCAATTTAGGTATCTATTGTTGTTCTACCCTTACAGCATTGACTTGCAATTTCCTCTTATGGTTCCAATGAAATGTAACAGTTTGCTGACGTTAAAAGTTGCATTTGATCCTGTGGGTACAATGGGACATATGCCATGAAATTAAAAAAAGACAAATGTGCTATATGAAACTTCAATTATCGATATGTTATTAGCAGTTTTGTAATTTATTTCCTAACATGGAGAATTTGCATTTTAATTTTGGCGTTGATCTCGTATTCTATACAGAAGGGAGAATGTCTTCTGTGTATGTATGTATTACTATGAAGTATTGTTATGTTGACTGTTACTTCGACTCACAAGCTTGTCTTAGTGGTTGTAATCACTGAAATATTTGCCCCGCATTCACAGAAAACGGAAGCATCAATGAAGGAACAACATAATGCAAATAAGTAATCCGAAGGTAATGCCATTATTAAAATTAATTTGCAAAGTGGATGAGATTAAGATTGGTGGACTCTCTTTTTTACCTCCATGCTTTCAACAATGAATAAAGATGAATAGATAGTGATTAATCGATCTAATTGAGCACTTCCGATTGTCGATCAGGTTATCACTTTCGCCCACCTGTGCTTCCATGCTATTGCAAGTCGTGTATGTAGGTACCAGGTATAGATAGTGTCTTAGTTAGTGGTTAAATTTTGTAGTAGAGAGGTTGGAAGTCATTATTGAAACCAAAAATCATTTCATTCCACAGAAATTGTCATTGAGAGGAGATTTGTTAAAAAGAGAGTGAGAATACATGTAACTCATAAGAAGAAAAATCGGGATCTAAAATTTTCTTCTTTGCACAGAGGTTTTGTCTTGTATGGAGGCTCGTTCAAAAGAGGTTTGACTATGTACACGTCACTGTCACTTTCAGACCCAGACGCTTGGGAGGAAATAAATCAATGGCTAGACTCACCCTGCTACATAGGAAGAAATAACCACAGGTACAAAATTAAATGTAGAAAGCAGAAAACTGATATCTTGAAGTAATCCGTCTTAAATAGAGGTACAGTGTGTCCTCGTTTAACATTGTTAACTTGTTCCTGAAAACGTAGACGTTAAGCGAAACAACGTTAAACGATGCAGTATTTTCCATAAGAAACAATGTAAAAAATTAAAATCGGTTCCAAACTCACCAATGGTAAAGGTATCATAGGGTCCAGTCTGGGAGAAATTCTTTTGTGAGATTAGTAGAAAAGTAAGGGGTATTCGATGAATGGGAAAGGAAAGTGAAAGGAATGCGCATTTATTAAATGTAAGAAAAAAAGGCGTGAGATACTTAGTTTTGGAGAAAATAAAGTTTGAAAATGACCAAATTCGCGTATTTTTTGTGATATTTTGATGCCATATTGCGAGGTTTTTAGAAATCCCAGTAGAGGGATACGGACTAATTTCACGTCTGAAATATGGCCTTACCCAACCCCCCCAACAACGTTGCGGGTCTGTGGAGTGAAACAGGGGTGCTAAGGTGGGACCAGTACGCGGTGTCGAGAAGGCCATTTCTGAACGGAAAAATAGGTTATTTGGCGGATAGTTAAGTTTTATTTTCAAGAATACCCTTTTAAACCAACCCACCCCAATGGTGATTGGTTTGCGTAAAATTACGGCGAGAGGCGAGTTGGTGATGAAAGTTCCGTATGGAGGCAGTGGAATGAAGTACCTCCAAAGATTATAGGGTAGCTCCGAGAGGTTACCCGTCCCTCCTGAGTGTGATAAAGCCGTCGAAAAGCGGGAATAGTTTTAAGTTGAAGGCGGGAAAAGTCATGGGCGGTGGGTATAGAAAATGAAGACACTGCTCGACCGCTGCGGAATCTGGGGGAACTAGGAGGAAAAGGTCAGTATTTCCAATATGGCATCCAGAAGTAGATTCACATCACAGGTTTTAGTGAATAGTTTACGAAAGAAAAAGGATTTATAAAGCAAACGAAAGGTTAGTATAAATGCACATATGTAGCATAGCAATATAAGTGAAATCGGTGGTATAAGGTGATCGGGAAGCAGGTGAAATTAATTTTCTCCCAGACTGGACGCTATGATACAAATGCCACGGTGTATTTTAATTACGCTGGCAGTCGAAAAGATGATTTCACTAGTCAGAGATCTTCATATCTCAGATGAAACAAACTGAAAAGGCATTTTTAAAACAATAAGCACCAGGTTTCCCTCCTATATTTCTGATATTTAGTGCTGTTAGCACCGGCTTCCCTCTGAGTAAATAGAAATTTTTGTCCTTCACTGCGGGAGCGTGCGCATGCGAATGCAGTGAAGGGCAAAAATTTTGCCCGCTGCGATCGCGAAGACGTAGGTTATCAATTAAAATAGTGAGTGAACTAGGGAAGCTCGGTGCTGTGTACAAAATTTTTGTTATTTCGTAACAATGTTTTAGTAACAGTATCCCCCTCGACGATTTACTGCATCATGGAGGGTTTAGAAAATTTCCTCTTACACTCTAATTCAACACGAAAAACACGTTTTCGATTCACCTCAAACAGCAGTAAATCAACTTTTTCTTCCACCAGTTCTACGTTAGGGCGGCATGGGATTTTCAGGTATTTTTTCCCGTAGATATCTGCCCCTGGATCTACCATTCGGACATGGTATTATTAATACCATGCGATTCTAGATGGTACACTAATGTTGGTTTGAGTTTTAAATCACCCGATGCATTGCCCCCCAAGAACAGCGTAGTAAATAATAAGCAAACATACAGTTATGAAACAAAATAACGCAATAATTATTCGCTCAGGTGAACTTTCGACACACGCTATGAGGAGTTAACGTCAAACTTTTCCGCCAAATAGAAATTACGCATCAGATGCGCCAAATTCCTATTCGCTATTCATTTTTTTTGGTAGCGCAAAATTTGAACAACGTTATCGCGAAGCACTGACGGCGTTGAACGATTAAGGGTTTTAATTGTTGGACAACGTTAAACGGGACAATGTTAAACGAGGACACACTGTATAAAGGAGTGGAATGAGTTACCTTCAGTAATTTTTGAGATCTTTCCTGCTAACGTTAACATTTTTAGAAATAAGTGTTCCTCTATTCTGTAACGGTTTATTTGGAAGTGTTTTGAAAATTTCAAGTGTGTTTTCTTATATGCTTATGTCAATGTTACCACCAGGTGATTGCCTACTTGTAACGTTTTGTAATTATATTAAATAAAATATTAAAATATTCCTCAAATGTAAACTCTTTAGGGAGTTAATTACACATTCCAGAAATATAATAACATTTGGCGCTTACTTCCTAAACACTTGATATGCTCTTTCCACTCTTTTCTGTACGGAGACAATCAAAAGACACTTTTGCAGGCAGCACTAAATAAACTTTTGGACACTCTTCCATCGTTTTTGCACACGATTCTCACAGAAATGCACATTAATGTATCAGTCTCATACACACTTTGCACCGTTTTAAACATTTAACCCTCTGAACATTGTGTGTGACTTTTTCGGCACATTAGTCGTAAGAATTCTCTTTATTTTTGGTCAGCATGCAGCATACACCCGTAACAATTTTCTCTCTTTATTTCCACCAACGTAACTCATGAAAGTAGCAATGATGTAATAATAAAAATATTTCAAATATTCTTTCTGGAAATAATGACCGTAAAACATACTCGACCAGCGTCATTAAAATCAAGAAGATTGATTCACATTCCTGGTGACGACCATCGCTAAACGATACTCATTTATTTCATGTTTGTTTTTCGTTGATATGACATCCCATGCATTTGGTGCACTGTTCCACACAAGAATGTCAAGCATTTCATTGGTTGGTACAAAGTCTGAGAGAATTGCATAGACTTGATCAAAGAATTTGTCATAACATTGTCTTTATGGGGATAACGACCCTGTTCAACACTTCTACCCTGAGTACCGTATTCACTAGGGTAGATATTTTCAAGTCAGGACAGTCGGCATTTAGCGCAGTCTTTATTTAACGTCCACAGTTCCATAATAACCCCCGTGGTACTATATATGCGATACTACCTAGCTTGTCATCTTGAAAATGACATATTATGCTTGAAAACTGGGTCAATTGTAGCAATTAAGTGTGGAATTGTACCTTACTTTTTCTGAGTTACTTATTTCAATGTAATTAATATCAAAGATTTCCAAGCTAATCCATGCCCAGAATGTATAATTAGATAATTGCTGTTTCATGTTGCCATGATTGATAATTTTATACTTTTTAATTCATAGGACCAAAGGTGGACTATGCTCTCATTAATGCACAAAATATTCTAAAGGAAATCCAGGATATTGACTTTGATCCTTACCATAGAGAGGCCAGGGATGAGCTGGATAAATCTCAGGATGTTCTTGCAAATATAATCGACTTTTCTGCTCCTGTGACCAATCAGAGCAAAGAGTTTGAAGCCCTTCGTAAGAAAATAGAAGATTTTGATGAAAAACTAGATGATCTGAGAAACAACAGTGCCATGTCAGAGAAGAAATACACTGAAGCTGAAGTGCTGAATTTAAAAAATAGGTATGCAAGGTGTCAGATATATATGAAGAAGGGCCATGTCACGTATGCTTTTAATTTATCATTGCATTGAAGCAGCACTAATTATTTTTTCTTTTTCTTTTTACAGAAATGCCAGGTTTGCACCCAAAGTTATGTCTGTGAATAATCTAACCAAAGAAACAGATAATTTAATGGGAGAGGCCAAGGATCACCTCAGGAAATCCTTTGAAATTCTTGGTGGAGCTAATAAGAATTTTGTAAATTTAGGTGAGTAGCACTTAAGCAATAGAATACATATGTCATTTAGCAGCCCTACTGAAAGTAAATTTCTTCGTGGTGTGTGTGAGGAAGTTATTTCATAATATAGGAATGGTATGCACATCTCGGGAAGTGAATGTAAATAATACCCACCATTTAAACTCTGGCCTGTGAAACGGAAGTGAAACTAACTTTTTCCTGAATCATTAGGAATGAAAATCTCTTCGCTGATGAGGCATCTGGCTAATTGTAAACAATCAATTCAATCACTGTTTGCTAGATTTTTCACTTGGACTTAGCTAGCTGGTCCAGTAAACTGGGAACATACCCCTGTACCTAATGGGTCTCCAGCAGAGAATTACACATTAGGCAACCACGTGAGTAATTATTTCACCATTAGCACGAGGTAGGAATCTAGTACGTGACCATAACAAAGTTTCAGTGTCAGCCAGAGAGAACATGTGGAAATACGCTCTCCTTGAATTGTCGCCACTTCTGCTATAAGTGGGAATGTAGGGGGCAGAGGTGTAGTGCTAGCGGCCAAGACCCATTTCTTAAATTCAAATTTATGTTTAATTAAAGATTCAAAACCAGCCTATTTTTCACTATAATGCGTATATTGTTATCATATGCATATGGTGTGCGCATGAGTTTATTTGTAATTCTCTTATTTTTGCACTTTCTTTATGATACCTGCTTATGATAGCATGGATATTTAAACCTGGAAAAATGAACATTTTGGCCTGGAAAACCTTGAAAAGTACTGAAATTACATAATTTCTGGTCTGTGGCAACCCTGTTATGGATTATTTTGCAAAGCCATCTCAAAAACCATATTATACCAGTTAGAAGAGTTGATCTGCAAACTCTCGGCTGCTGAATTGTTCCACATTGGCATACAGCCAACATTGTCTCATTGATGGACATATCTCACATGTATTATCTTAATGTCATTAATAATGCTTTGCTTTAATTTTCTTGAATACTTAGTTTGAACATGTATGAGATAAACGAAGAAAAAAATTTGGAAATATTTACACCCATATTAACTGAGTCTGTAATAAAGGTGCACTAGCAGACTGTGGTGTACCATGTCAGGTGACCTTCATTGTTTCTCTATTAGAACAGAAACGTTGAAATGTGGACCACAGCAGATGGGAATTAGAGTTTACAATAAATTGCCTGCAGAATAAAAAAAAATACAAAGTGCTAGCCTCCTCAAGGCAAAACTTAAAGAGTTTTTATTTAAAAAACTGAGTTACTCAGTGACTGAGTTCATGAGAGACAACTCTCCTGAACCTTAGAGTTTATTTTTGTATATCTTTTGTTTCACATATGTAAATTTTTCTGTGATTTGTCATGGATTATGTTATTTATTTTTAAATACTGTATTGCTAATGTTTTATTAATGTAATAATTGATGGAAAAACTGAAAATGCTGTTTGTTACTGCGTTGAATATTCCTACTATGTAGGTAAATTTTTTTAACCTTGTAGTATGCACCTTTTTATCTTTTTTTGACGTGCCATATATCATTTACAGATAGTTTTTACTGTACCTGATCGAACATGGCAAATAAACTGTTTATATTATTATTATTTATTTTCACAGATAAAAGTGTTGATGATCTAAAGGAAGAGAATAATAAGATGAATGATACAATTGAGCAAAAGGAGGAGGAACTTAAATCTGTGAGGGAACCAGCTGAAAATGCCATTGCACATGCTGATGAGCTCACCTCAAGGGTATGTACCTACCTGTTACAACAGATTTTTTGCTTTTGATAGATACAGCCCAGCCAGCACAAGGTGGCACATATCCCTTACGACACGGATAGGATCCGTGCCACTAGGGATAAGTCATCCCAGTTAGGGATAGGCTCTCCCTAAAACGAAGGAGAGATCGGGGAGGGATTGTGAAGAAACTATGAAGAAATGAGAGATGAATGACCGCATAGATTGGGAGAGAGGAGAAATCAGGGAGGGATTGTGGGGAATATCCCTTTCTTTGATTGGCTCTGGTTAGCCAATGAGGGCCAAGGGATTCAAAAGAACGATTGCAGTGCCGCGAACAGCAATATACGAAACTACGCAACATGGGTTGGTCTTCAGTGCCACCTACTGGAACTTCTAGGAACCTACTTCATATTCTACTACTCATGATATAATTACGCAGCTAATAGTTATTTTAATTTTATCCATTCATTACGTTGGCAATTTGATGGTCTGATACCAGCCACTTCCAATCATGATGCTCAAGGGCTTCCACACACCAATGTGCACTCTCGAAGAGCATACATCATTACCTAAACTGAAATCAGAGAACACCCAGAAAAAGACAAAATAGTGCATTTGCACGACCATCGAAAATATAAATAAAACATCCATAGGAAAAAAAATCCACAGCTTCAGGCTCTACTTTGTAAAAACTTTTAATATCCATTTCGTCATATATCATGAACCAGCCTTCAAATGCTGTCACATCAAACCATCCACTTACATTCTTATTGTATCTTGAACCTTCAATGCCGCCTTCCACCCAAGTAGGGTACAGCTACTTACAAAAAAATCGTACCACTTCCCTACGCAACCCGCACGACAGGCTATTTAAATCATCGATGTGAGAACACTGTCGCTCCACTTGACTGGCGACCGCTATAGAGTCCGGGTGATCTCGGAAGCAAGAGCACCCGAATGAAACATGAGCTGGAGAAGTCAAGGCCCTGTGATATAGGGGGGGGTGGAAGTTCATCGGCGGGGAGGAGGGTTTTCTTTCCCCGAAAAAAAAGAGAGGCATATGTTGTTGGTATGTGCTTAGAATACGCCGTTCTATTTTGACCGCCTTTCCATTTATTAATCTCGTTTCCAGTTTAGCGTGTAGTGTTAGCGGTGAAAGGTGTGTTTCTGGGAGGAAAAGTAAACTGAAAATTAAAAGTCACTGTGCGTAATTGTTACGCTAGAGCAGCGGTTCCCAAACTGGGGGTCGCGACCCCCAGGGGGGTCGCGGGCCGTTCGGAAAGGGGTCGCGAGATGTATACAAATAATATGGTGAACTATGCAAGTGAGGATAGTAATTACTTTAAAAACAATATCATTTGAATGTACACATTGTGGGAACCGCTGCGCTAGAGGAATTCCGCAGTTGACACCTAGACGGAGAAACCGAGTGACAGGAATGCTAACGGCAAACATGCCAGTTCGGGAGATTGCACGGCAGTTGAATGTCTCCCACGTGACAATAGTTAATTTGAAGACGAAGTGGGAGGAATCCCATTCGGTTTCCAGGAAGGCGGGTTCAGGGAGACTTAAAGTGACTACTCCAGAGGAGGACAGGCGCATAGTGGACCACGTAAGGGCAAATCCTTTTCCGACTGCCAAAGAGACTAGGGATGCAGTTGGTGTTCAGGCATGTCCACAGACAGTGCGTCGGAGGCTGAAATATTCAGGACTTGAGGCGAGGCGTGCAGCTGTGAAGGAAATTCTTACAGATGCTCACAATGTTGCACATCTGGAGTTCGCGAGGTGCTATGAGTCTAATAGCACAGAAGAAGTGTGGGCGGTAACATGGTGTCACAAATAGGTGGGAGGGAAATGACTCAACGTAGAATTGGGCGTAATTCGTCCACTTCTGTATCTCAAGCCGATAGGTTTTCATACCTGCTTTCGGAGCTCAGTTATCGTAATCTCACGATGCAGATAAATACATGCAAACGCAGAAGCTTAGAAGGTATACCTTCCCGATAGAAAAATGCTATAAATTGCACTTAAAATAGCCAGTTATCCAAGAAATATTTTGTTCTAACAGTTTATTTTTCTTTCAAGTTCAAGCTTTCGTCAACTCTTCTGTTAAATATTTACGCAATGAATTATTCCCTGATGAAGCCGAAAGAAGAGTCAGCTAAATCTTTCATTTCATAGACATTACAGCATGATTCCAAAAAATAGCTTTCGCAACGATGAAAAACAACTTAAAATGATACTTTCTTTTTGGGAATAGGTGACTTGTAGCCCTGAAAGAACTCAAATGGTGATACACCCATGATCTACTATCGTGCCAGAATGAAGACAAATATTTTCCGCCAAGTCTATGAAAGCTCGTTAAGATTGTTCGACACCCTGCCTGAAAACGCCATTTCAGTCTCTTTATTTTACGTGTCATGGCCATTTTAAAGTAGACACTTCCTCCAACGAAAAGAAGAAAATATAATGCCTAAAAAGGCTCAATGTATTTTTCTGTCGATCTAATTTCCAATAGGAGGCCTACAAGCAAATAAATGCCTAGTTATACTTGACGAATTTAAGACTTTTTAACTCCTAAAGCAGCAACGCATGGACCTAACTGGAAAATTCTCTCGAGTATAACATTCACCAACCCTTCATGTATGAATGCGAAAAGAGTATTATCATGTGTTGATTTTCCAACGCTAGCCTACAGTTTGTAAAACCACGTCGTCATACACCTCGATCGTTTAACTATACCCAAGAAGAAGTATTTTCCCCTCATGTTTTCCCCACGCATTCCACTCTTCATCCCTCATTCCACCTTCTAGCTCTCGCCTCCGAGGATGAGAGGTGGGATGGGGACCAGTCTCTTATCTGGAAGATATCAAGTTTCATCATTGCATCGCAAACTAGGAAAAAAACAGAAAATTTCATCACAAAACAGCAAAAGAATTGAAATAACAACCTGATACGTGAACATAGGGTTTTCGTTCAGATTGTCATCCACCCAGTTGCAGAAGTGGATGCGTTTCCCATGGTCTCCATTTCGAATCTCCTGCACCATCTTGACTTTGTATGGCTTCAGTTTCAGCATCTTCAATATTGGTTGCTACGTCATCCTGGAAATGTTCAGTGACACGGCACGGCGTCGGATGAAATGCGATAGAGATGCCAATACCAAAGCCACAAGTGCGTGCCCCTGCTCCGGTGTGGTTGATGAATCAAAGGGACACCTGATGTGGTCCCTCTTCTTGAGGTGTTCAACTCTGAAACAATGTTTTTCCCAAAACTCCTCGTGCACGTGCTGAACTTGCGTCCTGTGAATGCGGACATCGTGTAGCAAAAATATTTTTTGTATCGTCTCCGAGACTGCCTTTCTATTCAAGACATAAATATTGATTATGTTGACCCTGATATCAGGGGTAAGGTTCTCCATGGTGAATCTAACCCCCGCGACTAACCCTGAATAAGGACCAAAGAGAAATGGAGATAAGACGTAGAAAATGTGTAAATTTGTTAATGAGGAGAGGTTGCTGAGGCTGAAGATATCAAACTCCGTCCACCCTCCGACGAAAAAAAAGAGGACCTGAAGTGACGCAGAAAAGGTCACAGGCCACAGTGATATAATGACAAAATGTTGGTAGAGGTTACACTTGATCAATCACTCATACCCTTGTAGGTCAAGGAATGCGTGGAGGGATCTTGGGATCATACAGTCGACTTGTGCACCTATTAAAACCTATGATTCAACACCTTTGTTGCCACGACTTGCTTGCCTACACCTCGTGACCTTTGACCCTAGCGTAACTCTTGGAGGTCAAGGGATGACAAGAGAGATCTGGGGACCTGACCATCATTTTGGCACCCTTTAAAACCTCGAACTCAATGCATTTGTTGCCCCAATTTTGTTGCCAACACCTCATGGTCTTAGTCCCCGCGTAACCCTTGAAGGTCAACAAATGACAAGATCTGGAGGACATCACCATCTAATTTAGCACCATTTTAAACCTATGATTCAACCCGTTTGTTTCCACGATTTGCTTGCCAACACCCAGTGACCTTTGACCCCTCCGTAACCGTTGTAGGTCAGACAATGCCAGAAGAGACCTTGCCATCAACTTGGGCACCTTTTTAAACCTATGATTCGACATTTTTGTGTCCCAAATTCATTCTTTGTCACCCCTGAGACCTTAACTGGGCCCTTCCAGGAGTCACGATTGGATTTCCGAAGACGAAAGTGGTTTCATCGTATTCCCCATGCCTAAAAACCTTCGTAATAAAAGTTTCGCAAAAAAATTCTGACTTTTTTGTCTCGAATATTTCAATATTGAAAGCCCATACGGCAAAATTGTATTTTGGATTGGACCCCCATTCTGGGGTCAAAAGGTCAATTTCCTAAAACTTTGCTTACAGTCTACAAAACACAATTTTTTCTACCCTGGCGCCAAATTTCATCAATGTGGCACTAACAGAAGTGTTTAAAGTTAGAGGTTAAAAATGGCACACGATGAATGGGACACTCTGGCACATCAATTGCTCAACAATCGAATCGATCGAAACAAACGATGATTTTTTATTCTAGTTAAAATAATACAATTTTGTTTTTTGACTTTCTTGAAATAAAAATTTTAAATCGAGAATAAAAAATCTAATATATTTTTTATCTATGAGGGGCAATGCCACAGAGCAATTAACGTATACTGATTGCTTAACGTTAATTGCTCTGTAGCATTGTCCCTCATGGATAAAAATATATCAGATTTTTTCTTCTCGATTTAAAATTTTTATTCCAAGAAATTTCAAAAACAAAATCGTATTATTTTGACAAGAATAAAAAAAATCGTTGATATTATTTGTCGATGTCTGTTTTATTTCAATTGTTTTGAGCATTCTTCTCCCCCTTCAAACTAAGGTAATTTAAGTTTATAATGGTAGTTAATATTAAGTCATAATTTTAAAAAACAATCCTCTCTCTCCTCGCCCGTGAGTTTCTACTCCTCAGCATCCATGAGGCTTGGTTTCGCCAACACAACTGTCGGCTGAGATTCCCGACTGCCGCGAACGACAGTCCGATGAGACCACAATCGGCAGTGGATGGTTCATGAGTGCTCCTCAAAAAGCGGTTCAGTCATATAATCTCTTAGTAATTTGCAAAATTGGGGTTCCTTAAAGTCTGCGCCTACACCTGCAGGGACAGCGAGCGAGATGGAGAGGCAATACGACGGTGGTCCGCATTACTAAGGGCAGAGCCATCCCTAGGGTAGTGTGACAGGTGCCGCTGCACTGGACCCAGCACCTATGGGGGCCCCACCCGGGCTTGAATCTTTCAGACGGCGCGGGCATACCCGCCTATTACCCAAAATTGCCTACTACCTAGCGCACATATAAATTTATTGAAACTATATACCAGATTGTCGGTTAATTTCCTTCTTTCCATGAAATATGCTTAAAGGATGATACTTTATCTGTAAGGGAATGCAAATTTATGGGAGCCCCCGACTTTCGTTTGTACAGGACCCATCAATCTCCAGGGACGGCCCTGACGAAGGGCATTCGTAAGTTATTTCGGCGAAAGAAAACCCTTTTCGCCGCCGCGCCAGTTAGCTTCGAGCCCCCTTTAACATTGGGCCTTGGCTTCTCCAGCTCGTTTCATTCGGGTGCTCCTGCTTTGGAGATCGTCTGCCCGACGCGATAGCATTAGGCAGTCAAGTGGGGCGACAGTGTTGTCAAATCGAGGATTTAAGTAGCCTGTTGTGTGGGTTGCGTCGGGAAGTGGTATGATTTTTTTGTAAGTAGCTGTACAAATGCACTGCTTTATACACTGTGTACTGTGGAAGCAACTCTCCACTTGCCGATGTAGCAATCATCACAGAGACACTTGTTTTACTAGTGTCCTTTATGACTAATGGGTGTTTGACCCCCCTCTTTACAATAACCCTAGACTTACCGGGATCATCGCAAAATTTAGTCTTGTCATAGTTATTAATATACTCTTCATATTATCAGGAGGAACGCCATTCAAAACAATCTCCAAGTTATTAAAATAGTCCTTGAGCACTTGCCTCGTCACTGCAGCCCGAGCTCTTTTAATGTTCTCACCAAAACGCACAGTAAGCTCTGTTCGTCTCGACATAAAACCATGCACCCAGTCAATGCCTCGGCAATTGTCTTTGAACCACTTTTCCAGTTGGCCAGTTCTATTTAAAAACTTCTGAACAACCAACTTGAGGTCGACTGCTTGCAAGGGAATCCCCAATTCGGCACATATAAGAATCCCTTTCGCCAGTTGGTCTTCTTCTTTCACGAACAGTACAGATTGCCCCACAGATTTTCTTGGGTGTTTGTTTTTCAATTTGTCGAAGACAGTGGTAAATGTCACGGCAAAGTCCTTACACTCAGCTCGAAGAGTCATCATTCCATTCTTGACTGCCTCAACAGCTTTTTCCAGACGATCTGCGTCATACTTGTGCGAGCGCCGGCCTCCGGTCACTCTCACATAATTTCGTGTCATGTCGATCTCGCCCGGCGGAACTACACAAAATTACATCATTCATTATATTGACTGACATAATTGCCACACATCAATGACATTTTCCAAAATTAATAATAATAACTAGATCTGTTGATGGAATGAACTCCTTATCTATTCACATTCACTTACCCAATAGCACAGTAGTTTATTTCCAGCGATAAAATCGTTCGTATAACTGCCACGTCACAGACAGACCACCAGAACTTTGGCAAAAAGGCACGAACACATCATATTCATGGGGAATACAATACATTGTATCATTTTTCAGGCCTGGCGCAAGATTCAATTGTAGCACAATACGAAATTGAGAAGTTATTACAATGTAAACCCCAGCGGTAATATTTGTTCGAACTCACCCCACACGTTCGAACTTGCCCCACTCTACGGTACTGGAAATATAAGATCGACAGAAAGAACATGTCCACCGCATTCGAAAGCAAGACTGGCATAACTTTATTACAGAAATGACCACCAGAGTGCAGTACAAAGAAAAAAACAAAGTTCTGTCGAGCTCCGACCTTAAGTTGCATTTTTGCCACAACTCTTATAAACATTATTTCTACATAATAATGCTCCATTGGAGAGAATTTTAACTTCTGGCACTTAGGGAGAAGTCATGCAAAATAATAGACATTATATCCATATTAGTAAAAATGTCCATCCCTGTGCCAGAAGAAGAAATCACTATAATGATACAGATATGTGCTACCGATAACATCAATTCCAAGCTATTGCCTGGAAAATTTTTCCATCATTTTTAAGTTATAAAAATCAGTTAAAATATGATTTTTCAGCTCTATATTTTCATCTGAAATACGTTATTTTGTGTCACCAGAGGGGATGATTTGGGGATAGAAATTAGATAAGAAAACTTATCCCTAGTCTAATCTTGTTCTTTTCTTAAGAACGTATCCCTTGTGCCGGCTAGGAGCTCAATCATTTTGTTAGCTCATGGCTTTTATTTATTGTCCATTTTCCCTTGATACTTAATGCTTGATAGTATTATCCTATATTTTGAAAATGTTTGTGTCTTACTGTTTGATATTCTTTTCAATGTGTTTTCATTTCATTTTATTCCTTTTTAGGCCTCAGATTTATATGATTTATTGTCAGATACCCGCAATACTTCTGAAAATGCTGTAGCTGCTGCAAATGCATACAAGAACATAGTTTTGGCCATTGCTGATGCCATGCAAGCAGCCCAAGATGCTGGGAATGCAGCAAACAATGCCACTGAAATGGTAAGCTCTGATTGTGTATTTTGACTGTACCTTTATGCCTCCATTAGCGTTGCCATAAGTCCTGGAAAAGTGGGATTATCAAGAATGTTGCCATCTGTTGGTATGTTGGTTTAAGAACATAAACCATGTTGAACTTCGGGTAAAAACAAAGGTTTATTTAGCAATGAATACCTACTGTTACGAGAGACAACACATTACAATCAACATGAGACCGATCACGAGACTCTCAAGGGGTTCACACACTCAAACCCAAGGGTGATTCATACAGGTTGTCCAACAAAAGAATATTTATCACAAAACACTCGTACCAACCATGTTGAATATTCTTTGCAGTTAAGGAAACAAAACTAAACCAATAATTATAATCTAACAACACTTATTGCATGTTTTTTAAATAGGAACAACTAAAACATGCAACTATAAATAATCCTCACACTAGGATTAAATGAATAAGCTATGAACCAGTCATAATAGGCAATTGATAAGCAATCCTATACTCTGGGCACTGGTATCCCTTTAAGGGCTGTCCATAAATGACGTCCACATGATTGGGGGGGTCACCACCTTGTGACAATGTGTAGGAGGGGGGAGGCTATGCTTCATGTGACATCCACACTTCCACTGCATATTATGTCTTAGTTTTACTCTGACTGTGGGGTAGGGTAGAAATATTTTCATTTTTGTGACATCATTAAAGGGTGGGGGGTGACACTATTTAACTGTGATAGGGAGGGGAGGGGTCTAGTTTGGGCCATAATTGTGTGACATCATTTATGGACAGCCCCTTAGCTAGCACATCAGCTGAATTGTTGCCTGACCATACATATTTGAACTGAATGTTACCTTCTGCCACCATTTCCCTCAAAAAATGAAATTTAATGCCCATATGCTTTTTATCTCAGAAATAGTTTCGTTCTTACTGTGACAAATTGCTCCCTGGTTGTCTGCTATGATAGTGCAAGGCATCTCAATGAATTTTTCTTGCTTTAATTCAGAAAGTAGTGATCGGAGCTAACAAACTTCCTTTACTACCTCGCACATCGCCACATACTCTGCCTCTACAGTGGTTAGTGCCCCTGTTTTCTGCTTTCAAGTCAGCCAACTTACAGCTCCACCAGCAAGCACTATAGCATACCCACGGGTTGACTTCTTGTCTCCATTATCTGCACCCCTATCTGTGTCAAAGTAGACTGACACTGCTTGTACACAACACTGACAAAGCTTGTCTTCTTTCTGGTAGTGCAGCTTGTAGTCTATTGTCCCCTTTAGGTACTTCAGGATGTGCTTGACCTCCTTCCAGTCCCCTTTGGTTGGGCAGGCACATTTCTGACTCTTGAAACTAACCGAGTGTGATATATCTGGTCTCTTCTGATCTGCCACATAATGCAGGCTCCCAATCATTTGCCAAACTGCTGGATCCAGGCATGATATTCCATTAGTCAGATGGAATGCCATCGTAATCAGCAGTAGAAACTCAATACTACAAAGTCAGCGGAACCGAAAAATTGGCGCTTCGTATTATCGAGTTTCGTAACATCGAACCTTTTAAAGAAATCACAAAAAAATTGTTATTTTTCTCCCCTAACTTTTGTGGTGTTTGGTAACGTTTGAACACCATGTTTGGTCCTTATTAGTCAAAAGTTCTTAAAATAATTCCTTTATATCATAAACTTTCACTCATAAAAGATCGTAAAATAACTATCACCTCGTATTTTCTCCATGCAAGTATTAATTCAGGATCACAATGTGTATCACTCATTGTGAAGAATCTGAGATTGGCCAAATCACGTAATTTAACTTCTGAGACTCACGTCAAGGTAGCTGATGCACACTTGAACAACAACAGCTCCTGGGAGCTCATAGAGACCTGCAGGTGGTTGGCAAATACGAACTACCCTGGTCTGGCTGCGTGCGAAGGATAGAGAGACTCTCTTCCCTCTCCCGCATCCAAGCGGTGAAAAGGGGAAGGGGCGTGCACCGCTCTTGAGCTGATCCTTCAGTGGGTGGACGAGCGACCGTCTTTCCCAAATTGCAGAAATCACTGTTTTCCTCAGGCCAACTACGTGGACCTTTTTCCGAAGGATACCCCTTCCCTTCTCTCGCAAGTTCACCGTGCAAGGCGTGCACCCTGCTGGAGGAGGGGTAACCACGTGAACAGGCATGCACGGCCTGAGTTTTCCGACAGCCTGCTTATCTCTAAGTCCGATCCCTCCACCCCAAGCTATAACCAACTCATCACATGTCTGGTCTGCAGCGATTTATGGTCGACCGTCGGAAGTTCCCTAGTCCCCCATCTCCCTGCTTACTCAGCCCACTCTCTCGAAGAAAACGAGGCAAGGTCACCGACCACCCCAATGCCTGGAACAGATGATGCTTACCTCCTCTACGCTTGCAGTGGCGAGCTTACCGATGAATTCTTCCGATTTTGAATCATAGTCCAATGACATGGCTTGGTTTATCATTATATCACGCACTGTGGAGATGCCAACACCAGAGCCCACTGCTATATTAGCTACTGGGTCTCCCTTGAATGCCCTTTCAATAATCTTCAGTTTCTCTGAAATGTCTAACACGACGTCCTTTCTATTTTTTGAAGAATTGGACATTTTCAGCCAGTTGTATTACTAAAGAAAATTTGGCAAATATAAAATGCCCACGGAAGCCCAAGTCACGCGAACACAGAGCAGTGATACAGGGGGCTCAGGGTAAAAGATTGATGACGAATGGGGCGTGATTCGGCATATTTTCCATATCGCTGTCAGTTCGTGATATACTAAGCTTTCAGTTCTAAAGAGCAAGATTTTTTTGTCAGGTGGAGTAGTAATGTGGGGGTCGTGAAGAATGATACCGATGAAAATGTACCTCCATTAATGGTTATCTATGTCAATCCTTTAGTTTACAAGGACGATTTACCTTCCTCCCAGGAAATGCCTTTGCTTTCAGTGGCGGCAATTTGCCTATCATGTAGATAATAGCTGTGGTCAAAGTTTTCATTTCGCTATGTTGGAGTTAAATATCAAAGTACTTTGGAAAATGTTTTATTTCCACTACTTAATATATTTTATTATTCTCAACTACTTATTAATAAACATTTAAAAAATCATTAATTCAATTGTCAATCGTTTGACCTTGAGAAAAATCAATCATCTAAACCCATAAAAGTATACTTTTGTATGTTTGACCCATAAGTTTTTGCTCCAAATTTTGGTATTACTAATTTGAATCATGCACTATTAGGTGTATCTATATGGCAAACTAACCCATTTTTTAATGTTTTAGATATACATCGTGTTGCTTTTGTGTAGGAAAAACTTTATTTCAAAGGCCTCTATGCTATATAGAGTACTGCAGTTTACTGATTTTGCATGACTTTCATGCAAGCTCCTGATCTTAGTGAGAGCATGGAAAAATGATTTTTTCTGCTGCTTTATGTGTCTGTTAACTATGAAATATATTTTGTTCCAGTCTGAAGGTTTAGGAGAGCGAACTGGTGATTCAGACCTCCGATCATCGAAGCTCTTACAAGATGCAAGGGGGACTTTGGACGCAGCTCAGTCTCACTTGACTCCAAGTTTAGAAATAGCCAAACAGAATATCCTCCAGGTGAAGGATCTAAATGATTATGCTGAGACTGTGGACAAGGCAGTGAAGAGGTGAGTGTGAGGAGAGTCCATTGTTGCAAAATATGCACACGAGGAACACTCTGGTTGCTCGTATTACTTTTTTTGCCTACTCAATGACAAAGACTTTCACTCATCAATTAAATCCATGATGAAAATTCAAACTTAGTACAGTAGAGTCTTGATTTTCATGAAGTAATGAGAAATGATGCAGGATATTTAATGCCTAGAGGATATCTTTTCTATGATCAGGGATGACCTCATCACTTTTATCTATGTACTTCATTGTCACTCAGCATTTCATCGCTACAGCCATCTCCTTCATTTGTTTGTCCATGAGAACTTTTCAGGGTGTCATCATCCAGCCCCATGTAAGTCTGTGGTGCTCCCAAACAATTAAAATAGTCAGCGAAATCACTGGCTATAAGCCCAGTCTTTGAGATGCAATGGTTTCCGTTTCGATGAGGAAAATTCATTATTCTCATATTAAATTTCGTCTAAGAGAAGGAATAACATATAAATCCAAGGGACACTATGAATGGTAAATTTTCGTATTCCACCCTTTCGCTACGAAGTTAACATAACTCACAAGTAGATTTTTCAATGGACGCATAAGAATGCCATTTATAAATGGGGTACATATCTTCCCACGCAAGAGAGCGAACTGCATGTCAACACGGCTCTGCGGCTAAGCGAGATGCAAGCAAGCAAAAAAAGTCCCAGGGGTAATTAAGGGGTAAGGTTCCAATATGAATCGACTGAAATAAAGGCTCCCCTTATTTCGTTTGAGCATCAACCAAGTGTTGGCTGTGGAAGCCCCCAAAAAGAGGCCCAACCCCTCCCCCACTAGTGGAAGCCACCTGTGTCGAAGCAAAGCTGGGTGGGGGTAGACAACTACAGATAAGGCAAAGGAGCGATCTTTTCAGGTTACTCCCTTCTCTTCTTTGTTGAATGAGTCATGCGCAGATGAATTTCGTCGTTCTGTGAGCAAGAGGAGTGGGGGTAATCTCCAAACTTTCGTCTCAGTGGTAGATCCCTTCACTGTGTGTGTCCGTGGTCAAGCATTTGTTTACATACTCAGTGGATAAACTATAAAAATATTTGTAGCATGCTGGGAAAATATAAGCTCAGAATTACATTTATTGTTTTTTTCTGCGCATTTCCAAATGTTAAACGGAACTCTTTTGTAAACACAACTGTCGGGAGTATATTTTTTTTTAATTAAAAGGGAGAGAATTGGAACACCAATTCCCTCCCACTCCGTCTTCCCTTGCAAGGGTAGGGCAGAGTTCCTCTTTATTGTTTCAATTACAATAATATTTGGGGTACCTATTATACATACTGGGATCCACCAAGTGAAGCTGGCGTGAACTTTCCCATATGGTCACTGTGTGCGAGTGCTATTGGTTCAACAGATTTTTCAGTGCAGCGTTTAGGAAAACTGAATTTGCTGAACTTCCCCTGAAAACAGACTTCACACACATTGAACTTATCTTCCTTCTTCAATCTTTCTAACATTGGTATCTTCAACAGCGCTTCCTGATGTGCATGTCCGAGTCTCTGGTGCCATGTATCTAGATCACTGATTGCATGACAGGTTACACCACTGATTGGATTGTCCGCGTTTGATTCAGTCTTAATTTCTCCTACACTGGTCTTTACCAAATAAACTCTTGTCTTTCTTCTTGGCGGAAAAAATAAGTTCATCCTTATCCATCACCACTCCTTTTTCACCTGAGAATACCACATCCAAACCTTTACTGGTAAGCTGCGATACTGACATCAATCCACATACTAAATCAGGTACATACAATACACCATGTAATGTGATAGTGAGTCCTCCTTCTTCTTCAGGTGTTTTAATGACTTCTGAACCAGTGCCAGCAATCGGAGCTTCATCTCCGTTACCCATCTTAATGACACCATATGCACTCTTTTCTTCTAAGTGTGAAAAGTCACTTCTCGTGGGACTCAATGTGATGAGATGAACAGGAATCCAGGAACCACTCCTTTCTCCTGAGCTTTCCTTTCTTCCCAATTGAACAGTAGGCTTTAGTTTTTTCCACTCTGTCGAGGATACAACTAACAGCGGCTTTTGCATCGCCTCCCCTTTTGACTTTCTGCCAAAAATTCTTTCAATTCCGTACAATCCTTACTAATATGGCCAAACTTACCACATGTGTAACATTTGTATGTCTTGTGACTCTTACTTTTATTAGGAGCATTACTTCTACTCGTATTTCTACTTGTTTCCTGCTCCTTCATTTCTTCTTGCAGTTTCTGACTGTTCTGCTTCTTATTGACAAGTAATCCTTTCATTGCTGCTAACGCTTTAGCTTCTTCTTTGCCGTTGTTCATTTTATCTATCCTGCCTTTCTCCTCCACCAATAATTTAGAAATAACACTGTCCATTTTTAGATGCTCCTTATATTCCATGGTGCGAATGATGATTTCATAGCTCTCCTTTGGTAATCCTCTAAGCAAAAATAAGGACAAAGTGGGCTCAGCAAATTGTATGCCACACTTGCTAATCTTTCTGTTTAAATCTAACACCTTGGACACAATCCGTCATGGACATGGAATCAGCTTTCTTCAACGTCGACAAATCTTACAAGAACTCAATTTGCTGGTGTAGATTGAATTCTTGATTGAGGGTTTGCAATATCTTCCATGCTCTCTCTGCTGATTTACAATCCCAAATATAGTCGATATACTTGTTGTAGTGTCGACACTCACAGTCAGAAGTATGAGGGATAATGCCCGGGAGTTGTTCTTCCTTTCATGGGACTTTGAGACTAAATCCTTCAGACAATTCTTCTCCGCCAAATCCAGGGTCAATTGCGTCCAAGCAATCTCGTTGATCCAGAAGTGCCCTTGCCTTAATATGCCAGGCGTAGTAATTGTCCTCCTTCAATTTCAGGCCTTTGTCTAGTCCATCTTCACTACCGGCAGCCGTTACCTCGTTGCTCAATTAGTACACTCCTACTAAACTGCACCAATATCAGAGTAGATGCTTCTCCTGTAAGCATCTGGGCCCATAACCTGTTGTTTTTAATATGTTTAACTTCTTCTTTTGGCAGTTTATAGCACTAATTACTCGAAATAAAAACAGACTAGTCACTACGACGTCGCATTTATTACGATAGCACAAACAAAAAGGCAATGAACTTCCAATTAGTACCTACTACCAGCTTCAAGGATACATTTAAAATATTTTAAACATTGTTACCAACATATTATACTTCCATGAATGGGAAAATTAATTGTAGTAGAACCTTGTTTTACGTAAAGTCAAGGGGGTATGAAATGTGCCTTTACACTGTATCAAATTATGTTATAACAAGATTTCATCATAATTTTTATATAGTAAATTTTGAAGCCCTGGAAGAATCCTACTGGATAAGAAAGGCTAGAATCAAATATCAGGAAACCATTTATCAATGAATAGACTCAGCTAAAAAAACTTTTTGCATTACTCTGTGCATTTCTTTGCTAAACATACTTCTGTAACGTACAGGCATTGAGGAATCAGTTAATAAAAACATCAGCGAACTGCGTTATGTGAGAGGAACACATTGACTGCCACGACCCAGCCGGTTTCCCAGACTGCCTCGTACATCCAGGGTCTTGATACCCGAGGAAGTGGCGCGAATGTTAGCCAATCATATTTATTCATTTTTCATACATTACATTCATTCATTTTCATACATTACAACTTCCTTTCACTTTCATGGAACCTATGTTACTCATCCATTTCTTACAACCTCCAAGCTTCCATTAAGTTTCCCATTATATCATAGTCTTCAGTATCCATCATCTCTTGTTACTTTCACCATCCACCCACTCCTGAATTGTTTCAATAACTTACTTCCTTCCTCTACCGTTCCTAGTACCCATCTGGTCATCCAATTCCTGTCCACCTTCCCTTCTCCTTATTTCTCCTTACCCAAGTACATAATACTGGCCTCCAATCTAATAATAATAATAATATATTTTATTTGTCCGGCGATTTGTTGTTACAAATATAGGACATAGGAATGAGAATATTAGGATAATAGTTTGATAAATTATAGACTGAAGCTGGTAAAACATTTAACCTTCTATTACTTTTTTACTGTTAAAAGATTCAACATAGTATTAAATGAAAATCAATGCAAAGCATATACACCGTTATTTACAAATTATTATTATTATTATACAGTAAACCCCCGTTAGTTCGAACCCTCTTAATTCGAAATATCGAATAATTCGAAGTTGTGAGCAGTCCCCGGCAATATGAATAGGAAATTGCATACTTGATGGTATGGATAATTCGAAATATGCTTAATATGTAATTCGAATTTCGTCCCGTGATGCCCCAACATATTGTTTATTTCTAAACGATACACCGGGGCAGCACACTCGATAGTCAGTTACTATCGGTGCAAAAAAGGTAGAAGGCTGAACTTTAAGCATTTGTATGAAATTCTGCCGGAGCTCCTAGAGTCGTGTAATATATTGTTTTACTCCTTGTTTATTTGACTACAAAATACATTCATTGAAAAGTGTTTAAATGTAAACGTTTAGCTTCTACGGTCGAAATGGTGAAGAAAAACATGCGAAAAACTAGGAGAATGGCGAAATGGTCTTCTTCTACATCTCATCACAGCCAAAATATTTGATTGGTGCTCTTTATTATTTTTTTTATGAAGAGAACGACATCTCTGGCCACACGCACCTTTAATCAAGTTCAGCTTTCTACCTTTTTTGCGCCAATAGTATTGCATATCTCAAAGTCATTGTGATTTTGGTATCGCTTTCTTGAGCATCAGTTACTTTTAAGTGTGCCAAGTTATTTTGAACATTTGCTTATGCTCATGGTGTGCCACACTCCAGCAGTTGTTCACCCCCCAATGAAATATCCCTCGACATCTCGGCTGCTCCGTCCCTAGCTTTTTATCGGGGCTGTTGTGTAGGTGGACGAGCAACCGTCTTCCAAATTGCAGAAACCACTGTTTTCCTGGGGCCAACTACGCGGACCTTTTTCCGAAGGATACCCATTCCCTTCTCTCGTAGTGTCAGCGTGCATGGCAGGTGCCCGGTTGGAGGATGGGCGATGGCACGAATGGGCATGCACAGGCATCTAGGTCACTCGGGCGGGTGCAGGTGCATCTAGGCATGGGCAATAAACACTTTTGCTGGAGTTGTCCAGGTTTTCCGACCACCTGCATGTCTAAGTCCGATCCCTCTACCCCAAGCTATCACCAACTCATCACATGTCTGGTCCGCAGTGATTGATGGTCGCCCCTCAGGAGTTACTGAGTCCCCTATCTCCCTGCTTACTCAGATCTCTCTCGAATAAAACAAGGCAAGGTCACCGACCACCCCAATGCCCAAACAGATGATGCACTGTCAACAACGGATATAGTTAAACCCTTCATTGTTTTCCTCTTCTAAAGTCCACTCACGCTCTCTGATTTAGAATCATAGTCCAATAACTTGGCTTGGGTTTTTATTGTATTGCCCACTGTGGAGATGCCAACAGGAGAGTCCGCCGCTATATTAGCCACTGGGTCTCCCTTGGATGCCCTTTCAATAATCTGCAGCTTTTCTGGAATTTCTAACATGACGTGCTTTTGCTTTTTTGAAGAATTGGAGATTTTCAACCAGTTGTATTACTGAACATAACTTGGGGAAATATAAAACGCCCGTGGAAGTCCAAGTTTCGCAAATGCAGAGCAGTGTTTAAGGGGGCTCAGGGTAATGCCACACTCATCTGTGTGATTGAACAGCCTGCTGAGGAGGATGGAAAGGAAGAATAGGGGAGGGGACAAAAAGAGAGAGTAGGGAAGGGGGTTGTTGCGGGATGATGCGTGGATAATCTGCTGACTAATAACCGAACGACGGATAATCGATGCCCTGCTGTATTGGATTTAAAGATCATGTAAGCCACTACTTATAAGAAGTGGTATTATGACCATGTATGGTGATTACAGAAATCAAAGGTTATGAGACTTTCTAGGACAAAGAAAGCAAGACTGGTAATAAAAGTAGGAGGGCACGAATTGAGGGAAGTAAAATAATTAAATGAGTTGAGAGTAAAATGGGCTTAGTAGCAAAGTAGAATGCAGAGAATTGTACTAAAAAGCATTCAGAGATAGGAGGGAGCTCTTTATTGGAAACTTGTGTGTAAGAATGCAAAGAACCGGTTGAAGAGTTGAATATGGAGCATAGTGTGGGACAGTAACCTGGACTGGAGGATGAGAATATGCTGCAGGAATTACCGGTGTGAGTATGGAGGTGAATGGGGAAACTGTGGTGGATGGAAAGGAAGATGAACGAAGAAGTACTTTGTATGGTGGTCGAGGAGAGGAAACTTCCAGTGAAGATTAGGGAGAGGAAAAATAGGTATTTGGATGATGGGCTAGGGGATGCTGAAGGCCATGGTAGAGGAGAGGATGTTTAGTAAGCAGGGAAGGGGAAAAAATAGAATAAGCCTTAGGGACAGGATGAAGAGAGGTGGGATGTGTGCTAAGATGATGAAAGGAATGGTGCACCAAGAAGCCAGGGGCCTACTCCTCTCAAAATCATAAAGGTGTTTACTTTATTCCTTGCAGACCTACATTGGCTGGTATATCACTCCAGTAATAATGATAAAACATGTCGCAGGTGATAATTCATGTAAGAAAGAACATAAAAACATTGACACTTGCACTGATGTAATTATAGTATGGGTAACAAAAATAAAAATTTGTAAATTTTCATATATTATCAAAATTGCAGAAGTCTTTTCACTGCAAAGGACCCAAGCTCTTCAATGAATCACATGAAGATACTAGGAGCTTATACTTAATAAAATTTGAGACTAAAATACAGAGATGGTTTCAGAACTGACTATTCTAGTCAATTAGAGAATTCATTGATTCAAATGCTGAAAATATTTAGAATATTGTAAGTACATGCATGCAAATATATTCTAACTCTATATTGATATTGCTACTTCATTTTACATGATGATGTCAGTTGTAGTTTTTATGTATATGATGTCTGTTGTGATCTGTACTTCGCATGTAATGAAAAATAAATTAGTCCTGTGAATTATCAGCCGAATAAAGTTGTATGTGATTTTGTGAGGATTGAATCTATAGATTGCCATTACAGATACCATATTGTTTGATGCCCTATGTTTGCTTGCAGTGCTCTTGCAAACATCCCTAGTGAGCCGTTTGAGTCAATGGCGACTGATGCAACTAATGTGGCTGAAGAGGCAGGCATGCTGGCGAAGGATGCTCTTACAAAAATCACCAACATTGCTCAAAGTGTGCCTGAGGACGTGAAGGAGGCCAAACAGATTCCCAAATCAATAGATAATGCACGCAAGGACATTTTTCATGTGCAAAACCAAGGTAAATGTTTCTCACTCACTCCCAAGACTTTTGTTATGTCTAATTGTCAATTAATTCTTCAAAACTGTTCTCGGCAAAGCATATTTTTTCAATGAATCTCAAAGCCTTAATCTAAAAATATAACTGTCTGTCATTAAATGTATGCACAGCTGGGGATATATGTAACTTCTTCACTTGAGAATTCACCTTAAAAAAACAAGAATATTCATTAGCATTAAGTCCATACGCATACCAGGAGGGATATTACAGATCTTTGGGCATTAAATAACGATTGCGTTAAATAGTGACTGTCCTGGCCTGAAAATATCTGCCCTAGTGATTACGGAACTTGGGGTAGAAATGTTGAACATGGTTGTTATCCACATAAAGACAGTATTATGAAATATTCTTTGTTCAAGTCCGTGCAACTCTCTCGGACTTGGCATCGACCAATGAACTGCTCGATGATCCTGTGTGGAACAGTGGACCAATGCATGGAATGTCAAATCAATGAAAAACAAACAAGACTAATCAAATGAGTATTGTTTAGCGATGGTCATTGTCAGGAATGTGAATAAATCTTGATTTTAATGATTCACGCTGAGTATGTTTTTCAGTCATAATTACCT
The DNA here is from genome assembly GCA_963573305.1 of Pyrrhosoma nymphula. NCBI lineage: Eukaryota > Metazoa > Arthropoda > Insecta > Odonata > Coenagrionidae > Pyrrhosoma > Pyrrhosoma nymphula. The sequence goes on from OY754329.1 coordinate 8,461,760, forward strand.
GAAAGAAGCATTGAATTATTTATATTATTACGTAATTTTTACTTTCGTGAGTTACGCTGGTGGAAACAAAGAGTGAGAAAACCATTCCGTGTATATGCTCCGTGCAGTCGAAAAATAAAGAGAATTTTTTCCACTAGTGTGCAGAAAAAGTGACGCACTATGTGCAGAGGGTTTCCTTTTAATAGTGCAGTGCAAAGTGTGTATGAGACTGATAAATTAACCCTTTAACGCCAGATTTTTTTTCTCTTCTGATTTTTTTCCTCTTTTCAGGAGTTGATCATCATCGTATATAAAACTTATATCCCAAATATTATAGAAATATGTGCAGTGGTTTCATAGAAATGACCTGTGTCCATATGATCACACTAGGCGGATACCATATCAATAGCATCCCCGTTCATGTACGTTCAATTCTTCAAATAATTGCTAAATTTATCTTGCTCCCCGGATAAAGGCTTTGAAATATATAAAAAATATTGATTTTTAAAGTTATTTTTATTGATTCTTTTGAGCATAAGGATTATATTGTGTCAAAATATTTTGCATATATATGTCAAAAACACATAACATACTGTGAACAGTAGAGAAATTCATATTTTGTGAAAATTTGCAAAACATGGTACACACACACACACACAGAGCCCTAAGTCACATTTTTCATATTGGGTGCGAGCAGTACTTTGGTAATATTCACCTGCACAGCGGCCTCGATTGCATGGCTCAATCAATTGGCCAATACCGTCAAAGCGAGTTTCGTTACTTACTCGGACATGGATACTACCATTCCTTGTCTTCAAAGGCCACCCTATACTGAGAGGAGGATTTTTTGTATTTTGTCAGATACATTTGGACGATGCTGTGACGAAACTGTAATTGTGAGAGTGTTTTTCCTGACTTCTTATGGAGAACCCACGCATTGTGCAGTGAAAGGTCCACTAGCCATGTGCATATGCACCACCACCATTTTTTACCTCTTATCCCTATTCTGCCATAGGACACATTCTCGTCCATTCTGTCTGTTCCCCCATGTAACGGTTTTACTCCAAAATCACTAATGGGCGAGGAATGCAAACAGTCCTCTTTTCTGCCCGTGAAAATTGCGGCACAAGAGCTACGGGCTGAATGAGATGACAGGTAGTAACCACGCTGACTGTGGAATTTTCTTACATATTTCTTTAGATGGCATTGCTCGAGTCTTTTGGAATACTATTTTCTCTAATAGTTCCTGTGGCTCCATAACCCATGAACTGTTTACAGGGGTGTCGTCCAAAATATTCAATCATACACTCATCAAAATGCAGGTGCTCCTCAGGGCGGAACAAAGCTAGAAATTGGTTTTTCACTTGATTCATAATTGGCCTTAGCTTCCACATTTTGTCTTCTGCATTAGGCTGGGAATTATTTGCATAGTGTTAAATCTAGATTTTTGTAAAAACCTATCCCAGTGCATAACATTCACAACAAATTCATTATGTAAGTCACCAGATGAATCCCAGTGATCACGTTTACTGGGAACATTATTATAACCTGAGAGGATCAAAATTCCCTAGTAGACCTTCATTTCAGCAGATATTATATTCAAATTACGAAAATTCTGCAATGTGGCATAATCTGTTAACTGCAAAATTAGGAAGTTAATTAATTCACCATCAAATATCAACTCGAAAATTCCAGTCGGCCACTTCTCACCAATGTCATGATAATTTGCGTCCAGAAATAATGAATTTTTTACACAAAGATCTTCATCTCTCCAAGTACTCAATGCTTGTTTCACCTTCTTCCTCTTTGATTTTGAGTTTACCCGTTTGTCACTCGTCTCGAGTCCATCACTTTCACATTCCCCTTGTTGAGTACTCACTAATATTTCAGCACCCGCTCGAAGTTGACGACCGCATAGTAAATTCAATCATACTTACCTATTAGAGTTCATTGTCTCCGATGCACACGTATCCCACTCCTCAAGTCCAATCTTAAATATAAAGTGCGTGACGGTGATATAGCTCAGCTTTTTAGTAGAAGAAATTTAATAGTAATGAAATTTCAGTTGAATCATTGTGCAGAGAAAAAAAACCGTGAATCACCCCTGTTACATTGTAGCATTCCACACTCAGTTTTATGGCTTTCTAACTGATATTGTTACAAAATAGTATTTTATGACTCATTTCATTACTAGCTACATTATAAAATATCACCTGGATGAAAATTGTAGGGATGCTTCAGCTGAGAGTATATACAGCTGTGGAAATGTGCCACAAGGTAGCTTCACTGCAGGCACACCAAACAATGATCGTTTACAATTCTTCACTCACTTGGGGGAGGGAGGGTGTGCCTCCATCCCCCAAGACCTGCGTTATATCCAGATTTTACTGTATCTACTTAGAATTTCAGCAGAACTCTTATTCATTGGCTTGGCTATGTTCTTTTTGCTCACATGCCTATTTGCAGGCTCTAGGCAGGTACCTTTGATGATCGCTGCTGCATTACTCTCATGGTGGCCATATAATTAGTGAATATGTATTTGAAAAGGGGCTGGTATTGGTTGATTAATGAAAAGGCGGTCAGATAAAAAAATTATTATATCCGCGAAATACACATATGAGACTTCAGGAGAGTATGGCATTGACAATAAGGCAGTAAACTCTGGTTTATTATAGATGCATGGATTATTTGTCACTTTCAATGAACTAATTTGGTTTTTCACTGCATTAGCATTGATAATAGGGTTTTCATTTTTTCATCTATTGTTTCATTTTCATTATCTTTCAGCTGAAAGGGTGAGCACTCTACTTCCTGATATTAACAAACTAATGAGCCAAGTGGGCGAGAAGCAGTATAACATGGAAGCAGCACATGAAGACTTGAGGGAGCAAATAAGAATCTTGGAGAAAAAATTAGCTCTAGCAAGGGATACAGTTAATCGGTAAGAGGATCTAATACCAAGTCATTGTTGCATGTGTTGGTTAATTACTTGTTTATGCTTGCCTTGGTTCCATTGTCTGACTGTGGGCAATCAGAGAATAAAGTGTTTTGATCACAGATATGACTTTTGAATTAAAATTTAAAATTCATAGAGTAGATATCAATAGCCTTAACTCTCTATTGCTTTGTAGTATTTCCATATTCTTTCTAAGAATGCTCATTAAATTTCTAAGTATTTGGCAACTGCTCTTGTTGACATAAAATTTTGAATTCCAAATTTTCTTCCATGTTATTTTCTGCTCTGATCCTCTCACAACTCAAATGATATTACTCAAAACTTACCTTTAGATTTTGAAAAGATTCGTATATTACAAATGGATCATTCAAGTAAAATAATTGGAATCACAAATCATGTATCTTAATTTGTTATTTGAGAATCATGATTTGTGATTTGCAATAGTGAATGGCTTAGCTTGACTTATCGTATTTCTCCGAGTATAGTCCCCCGAGGAATGTAATGTCCCCCCCCCCCCCAATTTTTGCAGCTTCAGTTTTGGAAAAAGTTTCAAATAACAAAGTAGGCATTATATATTCATACATTCTCGGCATGTCAATATAAACTGGTGTTTGGTCTCCATTGCCCAATTGTCCCAATAAATAACCTTGACTCTGCCCCAATTGAATTTCATAGTGCTGGTATGCAGTGATTTTTTCCTCATAAAATTCTGGTAGGCACTGAGCTAGCATCGTTTGACGTCGAAGAGTGAATCCATTTCCTTTCATCACTTGCCGCAGCCAGCCGCTCCTGGCTTTGAAATGAGCCTTTAATATACCAATTTCCTTGGCTACTGCCAAACCCAGTGGAACATCGACATCGAATCAACATTGATTTTACATAGATATTACGTTGACAGTTTTTTCGAGGTCAACGTAATAATGGTCCTCAACACTACGATGATTCAACGTCAATGCATCTACTTAATATCTACTGTACATCGATCTGTTTTTGGACAAAAAATATACAGTGAAACCTCGCTTTTACGTTCCTGGAATTTACGTTTTCCCGTGATTTACGACATTTTCTTCTGGTCCCAAAAATGTTTGAATAATTTCAATGTATTTTCATCCCGCTATTTACACTTTCAAATCCTGCCATGTATTACATTTGAAGGTGAGAAAGATGACGGCTGGCGCACTTCAACTGGCGACCCTGCTAATGTGATTAATGTTAAATATGGATAAAATGCATGCCGAATTATGTAATGCTTGTGATCGGAATCGTTATCGAATGGAACGTGGAATGGTACTAAGGAGCCGTACTAGCTTTTTAAACAATCATTTAAAATTTAGCGGATGCCATATATTTAGTTAGATGTTATTTGGCCAACTACCCCTGTCATTGTGGTGAAAAGGTTAAAATGTATGTTAACTATTGTTCTCATACTTCGCAGCGATCTTTTTTCTTCTTTCTCGTAACTCATGCACTAATGCCATTCATCTTGTGTTTTTAGTTGCTTCACCTTTTGATTTATATAATGTGCAATTACTTACGGCAGTCGTGAGGAAACGTATTTTAAAATGGCAAGCAAGCTTGAGAGATAATCGTTGTTGTTGGAAGAAAAAAATCAACATTTTGCAAAGAGATTGACTCTAATATGGGCACTCGCGGAGCCCTTACCGAAAAAGCTTGATACACCAAGTTCAACGAGGAACACAATTCCCATAAATGTGTAGGGAAAAGTGCTAAGGACCTTGGCCCTAGTGTTAAAAGGAGTAAATACATTAAATACTCCCAAGTATAATGTACTGAAGAAATTTTGAAGGCATGGATTCAGTGTACCAGAGCAGCAGGCAGTGGTGAACATACGTACCCTCCCCAAAATAAGGCCGCATAACCACAGCGAGAGGCACTCGGTGCATGCGCAGATACCTAAACTATAGCTGGTCGCCGCTAGCTAGCTGGTCTTGCCCTCCCCCCAAAGTGAGAACCTATATATTTGCCACTGGCAGCAGGTATACCTACCTATATACCGATTAGTGGAGTTTTGTTTTAAGACAAGTCTTACTTATCGGGCTGTGGTAGCGTGTATCACCTTCGCATTTCTTTTGAAAGCTTCATCTTCGTATATTAAATCATTTGAAGAAACTAGTAATTGACGAAAGCAAATAGCACGAATAATATTGAATCATATCATCGACATGAACCCTAATTCCCGAATATATTTACGAACAATCTTATTTCAATTGATAACAGCCAAGATGGACGTCGTGCTTTCGTATTCACGAGATTGTTCACGAGATTATGTGAGCAAAAATAAAATATTTTAGCATTTTGCTTGCATGATTTTTAATGCGTGGAATTTTTCGCTAAACACGATGCACGAACATCTTCACCGTCTAAAACGGCCTTTTCAGGTTTCACCAGTTTTATCCACGGAAAAACATTGAGACGAGCTTTCCCAATGGTTCTAAGAATGACGTCACCAGAAATGAAGTTTCCGTGGAATTTGTTTAAAAATGTTCTCATACCTGCCTTTCGCCAAACCTCTCTCCACTCCCTATTACGTTCTTGAGAAAGCTCCCGCAAGTTAGAGAATACGGTTGGTAGCCAATTATGGTAGCTTATTTGAAGCTACTGCATCGGTAGCTTCGAGATAGAGAATAGCCCCCCTGATCTGATCTTTTCAGAGTATCTTTCTGTATTGGGTTACGGCTGGAAGACTGGCACTGACTGGTATTCCCCCTTCCCATCTTGGTGCATGACTCATCCACCCCACTCACTCATCCACCCCACCTCATTTGCGAAGGTGCAGGTGGTGAGGATTGAGCTCAATTTTCCCTTGTTAAATCATATCAGATTACTTTTCCGTATTGGGTTACATTCCCCGGACCCCGTGAATGGGAGTAGCTTTATGTTTTCCTCTAAAATGGTTTCAAATTACCTTTCGGTATAGGATTTTATTTTGGGAGAGGCAGGTGGACGGTTATCGTAAGACCATAATTTCTGTAATCGAATCACCATTTCACGATCTAAAGACATACCTACAAATAAATACATTGTAATAAGGCTCATCGAGAAAGGCAAGTGTTATAAATGGTGAGAGTGACCACTTGCAGAAAATTTTCATTATTGTATAATTATGATATCAACTGGAGGTCTTGCAAATGAAGGAACAAATCAAGTTTGCGTGGTGAAAGAATGGGGAAACAAAGTAATTACGTTGACTTCGCGGGAAGGAAAATAAAATAAGCCCTATGGTATTCGCGAATAAAAATGTTTTCACTCGTTAAAAAAAAACTTTGAATAGAAAAGTAAAAATTAGATTTTAACATAGAATTCCACGAAGGAAAAACAAAGAAAATAAGCATGAAAAATTTGTCGCCGACGGGAATCGAACACGGTCCTTCCGCACCGCAGCCCCGTATGCTGATCAATGGACCACACCACCCTTGATGCTGGCTGATAAATAGGGTTTTTATAACATCTATAAATGTTTAAACGCCTTTTTTGTTTAAACTATTGGATTTATACGCCCATATGTGGGGTGATTCGTGAAAAGCATTCGGAGTTCTATATGCATACAAATTTTCATCAAGTACTGCGACCCGTTTATCGGACACTCCCCTTGTTAGGAGGGCGAAGTATTCAAAACTTCATTGGTTGGTGTTCAACCAATGAGAGCCAATTTTTATCTACTCTGTCCCCATCCCAAAGGAAAATCTGGAGTAACCTCTCTACTCTATCCAAATACTGCTTGATGGATGTGGTCTGTTAACCGGCAAGTGGTGCGTTTCCTCGAGATCGCCCTAATATTTGCTCGATTGCTTGAGGAACCTTTTTTCCCAAAAATTGCAGCCGAAAATGAGGGTGCGCCTCTTACACGAATTTTTTATCTGCCAGCCTTCGAGCCTCGGTCACGATATGAGCGGCGGGCGGCAGAGCAGTATCGCGGCAGGGCGGTAGTGCCCACGAAACGAGCAGTGAATCGACCTAAGATAAGTTCAGAATCAGAAATGGCAGTACATACTGTCAGAAGACAGAACAGTCTCGGCCGACATTTTGCCACCGAATGAGTAGAACGGCACAAGAAAAAATTAATATCTGGGATTGGTGGCGAGCGGCACCTATGCCGATAGAATCAAAACAAACTTTGTAAATTTTACAATCAATTTTATTCACTACGACCGGTTTCGACGCATAGGCGACATCTTCAGGTCGACCCTGAAGATGTCGCCTATGCGTCGAAACCGGTCGTAGTGAATAAAATTGATTGTAAAATTTACAAAGTTTGTTTTGATTCTATCAAAATGGAATTTTACAAAGTAACGCCTGAGAGTATCGAGTTCGGCACCTATGCCGCTCACGTCTATCATGGCTGGGTTCGAATGTGTTCCATGTCAAACATTAGGAACATAAAACTCAGCATTGCCACTCTATCGCTCGCCTACCACCGTATCGTGGCCGAGGCAATTCCCTGGAGAGCTGAGTGACCTTGGTGCTTAGCGTGAGTCATCAAGGGGAGGGTATCATTTGCTCGCTTGTTTATGGAGGACGCAGTTGCCTAATAACTTTAAAAACTTGTTGTATGACAAGGCAAGGGTGTGGGGTGCAATTGGGGGACAGCGATTGGCCGCGCGACACGTGCAAGCAATGGAAATTTCCACCCCCCTAACTTTCTCATTTTCTGTCACCGGACAACTTTGAGTGACTCAACTGTATGCACCTGCCCTAAGCACAACTTAGAGAATTCTGTGAATATTAAGATTTGTGCATACGCCACCATAGGTCAGTGTTGTTCCAAAATGAACAAGGGCAAAAAGTTGTGGTCTTCCACGGTAGTTGAAAAAATTAAAGTGCTTTAAGTCTTCCAAGACGCTGAGGAAGTAGGAAACCGCGCTGCCGGACTAAGGCATGATGTGCCGGAATCGTGCATTAGAAGATTGAGGAAGGATAAGGTTGCTCTATTCCATACCAATAGGGACAGAAGGTCTTTTCGGGGGAAAAACTACGAGCTGTGACAGGACATGCGCACGCGCGTCGCCGTACTGCGACGCCTGTCTCACTAGTAAGTCAGCCGTTTTTATGTAAATCATGATATTTTGATATTTTGTCATTCATTGAAGATTTTTGTTGGACCATATTGAAATAATAAATGCTTTAAATTCCATTGACAGTTACGATTTCTTTCAAAATTTGTTTTTTTTCAAGTTTTGATGTTGTATCTACGCTTTATCGTTCGTTTGTTACGCGGCTGACGCTTGGGTATTTTGCATTTAACGTGTTTGCATTCCCACTCGTCATCGTTTACAGGAAAATATAATTTGTAAAAGTTAACTACGTTTTAAAAGGTGACTTACAGCGACTATGACTTGTGCATTAGGAAAACGGTGGGGGGATTTGGATTTATAAATCAGAGCTCGGTGCGACTGTCCGCACTTACCAACTAAACACGAATTGTAGCGAGGTCGGATTTGTTTTGTTTTAATGAATATCAATTACTCCACTCATTCCAAAGGACAATAAACAATGCAAGCATTGTAGGGCTAAGGCTACAAGTGAATACTTGCCTCCGAGGTCCATACATGCCTATGAAAAATTCTGCGTAAATTATAAGAGAATATCTCAAACGGCTTTGATAATGGACGAAGATTTGAAGTTAGGCCCGCAACACCTCGCAATAGGAGAAAAAAAAACCCAAAATTTTTTCCTCAACTTCGACGCATAAAAATCCTCTTACACGCGTTAACGGCATCGTCAATGCATTATCATCTGAGATTGCCATTGTGACCTCAGTGCATTGCAGTGCGGAACACTTGGATGCCCCTGTGGAGACGCAACCCGCACACCACATCCATACATTAAAAAAAACCCCTACATCGAAGTCATGATTTTTCCGGTCCCAACAAATTCGTTGCATGGGGGTTTTACTGTATTAAACCATTTGTGGTGAATCTGAAAGTGTACATTACATTGATCCTGAAACAGTTTCTTCCTGGAAGTGCACAACTTTGCATAATCATGTTGATGGCTATGCGCTTAAAGACATTTTTAATGTGGACGAGACAGGTCTTTTTTTTAAATAATGCCACACAAAACCTTATAGACTTCAAAGGGGACCCTTGCCATTGTGCCAATCACAGCAAAGGTCGCATTACTGTTTTATTAGGAGCTAATGCAGATTGCAGTGGGAGACTGAAGCCCTTTGTTTTTTGTAAGTCCAAAAATCTATGTTGTTTTAAAAACATTTAAACCTTTCCTACAACCTATGCAGCCAACACAAAGGCACGGATGGCATAGACTATTTTGAAGAACAAATGCATGCTCTTGATGCAACGATAAAAATATGTGTAGGTAGACACCACCTCAAATCAAGTTGTGTGAGTTAAAATATGAGAATACTTTTATTTTTTGTTAACTGTGTTTATTCATTAATTTATGTCTCTATTTGGCGACCCTTCACATATTAAACATCACCTGTTAAATAAAATAAAATAACATTAGGCTATGATTTTGCTTCTATTTCCCACAAATTAAGATTTCCCTCGATTTACATTTTCCCACAGTTTGTACTTTTTTCCTTCGTCCCCGTCAAAAGTGTAAAAGAGAGGTTTTACTGTACTCAAACAAATCAAGTCTCATAATATGAGAATGAATTATAGGAGTTAAACCATTAAGCCAAGATTGGCAATGGAAAACACTGGTTTTTGCCACTTATGTACAGTTGTTGGATTCAACAGTAACAGTTGAATTCAGCAGTAACTGTTGGAATCAACAGAGATTAGATAATAACGAAAAATATTAGTTCATATCGTTCCTCAGCTGCTTGGTGTGATATCATAGTTTTCTACGCTTATCTTATTTTGTCATATAATAAGTTATTTATGTGGTTTTTGTGTCTTGAGGCAATGGTTATCGCCTAATTAAGTATATTTTCACCTGAGGAAGTGAAGGCAATGAACTTTGACACCAATAAAATAAGATTCTAAATAACTTTTGTGATGGCATAATGTCGCAATGTGCAGCATGTTGTGAATTGTTTAAAGGTGGTGATATTATTGTTCCTTGTAGCTGCTGTGGTGATTTATATCACGAAACAATGGATTGTATGGGTGTATCTGCATCAGATCATAAATTTTTCATTTTACATACCGTCAAACCGCTGTTAATCTACCGGTGTAAACAGTGTGTGACACTTGGTGGGAATGCAGTATTTATAAATGCTGTGACTGAATTAAAAGCATCTATAAGTAACTTCTCAGGTGGCACAAGGTGGCACATATCCCTAACGACCAATAGGACCTCCGCACCATTAGGGAGAAGTCCTCCCGGTTTGGGAGGTAAACTGATCCCTAAAATGAGTGAGGGATCAGGGAGGATTGTGAAGAAATCATGTAGAAATGAGGGAAGAATGTCAGTGATTATTGGAAGGTAATTGGGAGAGAGGAGAAATCAGGGAGGGATCGCGAGGAATCTCTCCCAAAATCCCTTTGTTTGATTGGCTCTGGTTAGCCAATGAGGGCCAAGGGATTCAAAAGAGCGATTGCAGTGCCGTGAATGGCGACTTCTTCATTGCCACCTACTGGAAGTTCTAGGAAGCTACTTCATATTCTACTGCTTGCTGTTTAATTATGTGCAGCTAATAATAATTTTAATTTTAACCAGTCATTTCATGGCAATTTCATGATCTGCTACCAGCCACATCCAACCATGATTCTGAAGGGCTTCCACGCACCAATTTCCACTCTAGAACAGCATCCATCATTACCTAAACTGAAATCAGAGAACACCCAGAAAAAGGACAAAAAAGTGCATTTGCACGTCCATCAAAAATATAAATAAAACATCTGTAGGAAAGGATGTCAAAGAATAAACCAACCACTGGAAATAACATTTTACCATAAATTAGTTTATTGACATAAGATTCCTTTAAAACAATGAAAGTAGCAGTGTAATTAACAATTCAGCAATCATACTCGATCAACAATGATCAATCAAGTGTAATGGCTTCCTTGATGCCCTCAAGTGGTTTCAAAATGATCTGGAAAATAGAAACAAGCAATAATTTCGTTACCTTCTATCGCTCTGATATTTAAAAAAATACTTTGTACAATATTCAAATATAAGTACGAAGGAGAATTCTTTATCATACAATCTGGACATTATAATGGCGATTCATGTAAACTTTGACTGGGTTCACTTAGTATTAAATTCCTTCGTTATTAAAAGAAATCTGAACCATCTTTATTCCTTTCTTCTTGCAACAATCAACCTTTTTCTCTTTCTTTTGTAATTAGATACCAAATGTTACAGCTTAAAGATCATGCCAAAAACAAATGAGCGATGATATTGCCGAGTGGGCATCACGTTCGCGTATGTTAAGTTGCTCACTTTCAACACTTAGCACGGGAAATTCATACATACTTTTATAGGATTGTTTCAACGTGGCATCATCGTTAGTAGTTATGTAAATATAATGTAAACCTTTACCGTAAGCATCTTAATATGTCACTGGAGAGATAATTCTTCACTAAAAAATATGCCACATATGCTGTTCAACAATGTTCGACACAAATTCAATCTCGACACAATGTCATAACTTTCATGCATGATGCATTAACACTAGAAGCCCTGGTGTTGACTACTCCCCCCCTGGAAGCCCCGCATGGATCAAAATGACCCATATGTCATTTTTGCTTATATGTATATGCATCATTTAATGCTTTCTTATAGTATTTTATATTTTTTGTCGTGGAGTGTCTTATTTAAAGAATCAGGGTTGCATATATACGATGAAATTACTGTCAAAATTAAAAAATAATTATTAAAAATTTTAAATTGACAATTTAATTATTTCGAAGATACATCTAACAAGTTAAATTGTTATGAGTAAGATTTTGTTGCAGTCGAGGAAAATGAAGTGGAAAAATGAAATTGCTGTGGAACCTTACAGGTAATTTTTACAACGCAGGTAACTTTTTTGCTTTTTTCTTGTGTTATACTGTGTCAGCATCACAGCATAAGCATATGACATTCCTTCTTTTACAGCCAAACACTTCCATACTGTTTTAAATACTTTCTGTGATTAGTAGCTGATCTTCACATGATGTCAGTTTCGCAACACTTTCAAGTGCATCTACCAGTACTGGCTGAAGTGACAGATTATGCCTTCGCTTCCTCCACGGTTCTGCCAGTTCCCTCTGCAGCATTGCATAGTAGCCAATACTTAACTCTGTATTTATCTAGCTTACTGAGCAAATACTGTAGGAATGGACGAGTTTTACAAGAGCAAAAGGGAAAGGGAAAGTCTTGTAAGTGCAAAGAATTTCCTCTATTTTCATATTTTCAGAGGGCTTGTTACTAGAAATGCAATTACAATAAATGTTCTCCAAAACTCAAGAGACAAGAGAAAACTTGTCAGTAGCCCTCTTTTGTGAGACCCGAATATCAAATCGAGGCTTGCCCGGATATTAAATCTTAAATACTTCATCAACTATAAAGCACCTGTGCGTTGACATGGTTTGCTTGAAAAAAAGGTGCTCCCCATTTCTTATTCAACAAATCCTTGTGGTCCAAAGTCCTTGCACCGGCTGCACCTCAAGCGTAAATGATGGCTACGGAATATTCTAGTTCCTCTAAACTTACTGACCACGTATCATCTCCCACCTTATTTTGGGCTTCTGTTCGGGTGCATGTTTTGGTCACGTTCAGCATTGGAGTAGAAATAAAAAGGCACCAAGCTGCGAGAGGGGAGTCACCTTCCACGGATCTATTTTAGCATGCGGTGTTGGTCCCGGTGTCTCGAGGAGCACATTTTGGTTACCACGCCGACCTGCAATATTCTCTCTAGGGATACCAGCCCGTGGCACTCCATTAGGGCTCTCCTCTTTTGCACTGAAGTGAAGACAGTTGCCTCCACCAGGATTATTAGCTCCTGCACCACAAACATTGCCATGAAGAGTACCTTCAGCTCGAAGCCTTCTCCGTCCCCATCACGATGCAGACTGGCCCCAACGATGCTGAATGTCTGGTTGCACATGGGGAACACCGTCAGGATTGTTTACCACTTCTTCCAAAAATATTATGAATCATTTAATAACCCAAATTCATCAAAATCTGTGAAGACATTATCCAGAAGTGTTTGGGTATTGGCAGTTACTCTCGTGGGTGTATTAACACATTCAATGCGGGCCCTATTTTCATGAGTCATCAAAATCAGCTCGAAAAAAGTGAAAGTGCTTTGGAAGGGAATGACCACGTCAATTGACTTGCTCCGCCATTCGGAGTAGCCAGCAGCACGTCTATTGACGTGCTCCGCATTGAATGTGTTAACCAATGGTTTCAAGTTAAATGAGTATACGGTCTGGAGTAGTTGCTACTGCTCTTGTCCATCCACCAGCAAGTTGCAATTAAAATCACCAGTGAGAATGACTGTTGGTCTTTTTGGATGGTTTGTTAATGAGAACAGTAAGTTATCCAATTTTTCAAGAAATCTTGAGAAACTGCTTTGTGGAGATCTGTATACTACTAAAACCAAAAGTTTTTTATCTGTAAATGTACACTTTATAGCAGAACATTCAAAGGTCAACTCTTCATTAGTGCAGTGACACGTGTGACATTTTGTCAAAAATAATAGAACTCTTCACAAAAATAACCACACCACCATGTAGGTGATTTTTCCAGCAGTATTTATCACCTATAACATAACCAGGAATTGTTATAGTTACTTTTCTCATCCAGTGTTCACAAATGCAAATTAAGCCAGGTTTTGCACTCAGTGCAAGTATTTCAAGGTCAGCTAACTTATTACTTAAACATTGAATATTTAACATTAATATTTTAAAATGTGAGTCATTCGGTTGACTGTTTCCCTTTGCAACCCCAACAGATGAGACAGGTACAGAACTTAACTTGGCACCGGTTTTCGGCGAGCTATCCAAAAAGAATACCAATCAAAGAGAATATTTTTAAGGAAGAGTAATTACCGGTAGTTTCCAACTGTTCAACTTCCACATCACCTGGAAACCTTCCTTTGAGGTATTTCACAACATCTGCTGGTGTTGTGTTCTTAGAAAACCGCCAAACATGCAAGTTGCTCATCCTAGGAACACCAGTGAAATTGCATCTCTCGTGCCCACCAACGCCGGCAGGGTCAGCAGTACCTTCTTCCATTGGTTTCCTACATCGCCAACGTCGTTGCCAAACTTCTGTGAAATTTTCAGAATCAGGGGATAGGGGAACACTGTCAACTTCACTACTGTATTTTTCACTTCTCTTTCCCTTATTTCGATTAGAAGCGGCATCGTGATTTCCACTACAGCCACTACTGCGAGTGTTCACTTCACTTCGCGTCGTCTTGTCGGTATTTCCCTCACTCAAGGAAGAAAGCATTGGAGTAACTGTCACTGTTGGGTTTTCTATGTTTTCCTTGTTGCTTAAATTTACTACAGTTAGTACTTTGTTTGCAGTACTAAGCGCATTGGTGCCATCCTTCCTCATGGCACTCTTCTTTGGATGCGTTGATGATTTTTCGATCGTTTGCAAGCGAGCGATCTCATTGAAGTCTTCTTCTGTGGATTTTTGCATCACAATTTTAATTTTTCAGGGAAAGTAACCTTTTTTGGAGCACATTCAATGGCACTGGGTTCCTGCTTTCTTTTTAAACTGCCGAGTTTGTTCTTCAAATATTCAATATCGGCCGCCATGTCGGTTAGTGATACCTTGTAAGATCGGCAGTAAAGACATCTCCAGTTAATTTCTCGGTTTTCAGATAAGGCTTTGAATGCTATATCATTAAGCCTTGTACACTTGGCGTGGCATATTCGTGAACATTGGTCACAGGTAACTAGCCTGTCGTTAGTTTCAAATAAAACTTCGCAGCAGCCACATTTCCGTGCATCACACTTAGCCGCCATCTTGTATATTGATATGGATATTTGTTAGTGGTCACATCAATTCAAAACATTTGCCTGGAAATTTTTCTCGTAATTTTTAAGTGATAAAAATTAAATATAATATGCTTTTCATCAATATATTTCCATCTGAAAGACTTTATGTTGTGTCACCTGATTTGAGGATTTAGGGAGAGAATTGGGAGGGAATTGGGAGGGTAGCACTTCTTCTCATCCCTCCCTGATTTCTTGCGAAGAACATCTCCCTTGTGCCGGCTGGGTTGCTCTCTGCATCAGAAAGCATAGAAAAACTTGTTGCTAATGTTAACAGTATACAAAAGGATGTAGAAAATTTAAAAGAAGCTTAAAAAAATATTGCTTCTTAACGTGATGACGTCAACAAACTACAGGCTGAATCGGCCAAATCGGCCACCACTGATAAAATTCTTGAGGATGTTGCAGACCTAAAACATAAGGTTAACCTTATTGAGAATGCGAGTGGCAAACTTTCTATTGACTCAATTGAACAAGAATTACAAGATAGGATTGAAAGGTGCTGTAATATGATTTTCTATAATATTGTAGAATCTGGATGTAATATAAATAGTGTATCTGTGGATTTTGCTGCTATTAAGGTCTTACTATCAAAGGTAGACAATATTAACTCTTCATCCATTTCGGTACGTAGGCTTGGTAAACCTGTTGATGGTGTTACTCGCCCACTACTGGTTTCATTTGCATCAAGGCCTGACGTCTTCGTTAAGTGCTTGAAACAAATTTCCGCCGGGTGTCAAGTTCTCCTGAATCAGCAGAAAATCTTACAATAAAATATATCAATAATGTTTAAAGGGCAGTGCCAGTTAAGGAAAATAGTATTTCTAGTTCAGAAAACATCAGTGTTCATCTGAGAAATTCAACTTCATAATATATTATGTGTACAAAACAAACCTCGAGCAACATGTACAAAACTGTAAAATTACTTACCTGCCTGATTTAAAAATGAAGTGAGTCTACTTAAATTTAAAAGTTGGTTGTCACATATCTTGTTCAAAAGTGCTTTTGCAATATTAATGAGTACCTTGAGTCTTGAAAACACTAATGTTTAAATTTTTTATTTCAATTTTTTATTATAATTATATTTATATTCAGACGAGTTTTATACACATACCAAAAGTATGTAGAAATACAAGTGTATAGTTCAAATGATATTTATTCTCGACCTCTTTTTATACATCGTGCAAATGTCATGAGTATAGGTCAAATAATATTTTTTTTTTTTTTAACTTTTGCCGACGTTTCAGATTTTTATTCAAACATTTAACATCATGTATCATTTGTTTATAGCCCTGAAGATAGATGAATAAAAATTCAAAAAGTCGGCAAAAGTTAGAAAATGAAATATATTATTTGAGGTAAACTCAAGATGACATTTGCACCATACACAATTGTATAGTGTCATTTGGGGGCCTATTCTGTAACTTAGGGGCGTTATGCACCGCCTGCGGTATTCTCTGCCTACAAATAATGCCTGTTGCGATTCTGTAAATACCGCCGTGCTATGTTCCACTGATTTTGGAGTCGTTAAATAACGCTATCGATGTCGGAGAACAGTATGAGAAATTCTAAGGGCAAATGCCAAAACATTTTTTTTAAATCTTAAAACCTTTATTATTTGGCAGGAATATATTGGTTTTGCCCATAATTTATTTATTTAATCTCAATTAATATTTATTTTCATAAAAAAAACAAAGATATAATTAAATTTTAACTTTGTGGAAGTTAATATCGAAAAACAAATGTGTGTCGAAACTGAGTGATGGCTCGCCGTGCCTGTAAACAAATCACGAAGAATATTCTTTGTGATACAAATGAATGGAAATGTGTGTAATGTATTGCTTAATAAAAGCCAAGTGTTATATATTATTGTGTAAGGTTTTGAGAGTTATAGATGATGGGCACCTACTAGTACGCATTGTATTCATATATGAATCTATAGATGTATTTCGTGTATGGAACTTGTCGGAAGTATGAGTTGCAAAAATGTTTCCTGTGGTTGGGGAATTTGGGAGAGAACTTCGATGAAGGATTGCATTGGAGGAGGCTAGGGAATTTTGAATTGTTCAGAGCTGTTTTGGCTTTTGTTTGGCAATGGTTTGATTGACAATTTTTGCATGCAATCTCGTGGAGTCAAAGCTATTTCAATCCTTGTGAATATTTGTCTATCCCATTGTAGTATGTTATTGATAAGGAGGGCATGTTCATGATTGATGCAATCTTCTGTGTATGCAAGGGATTATATAAGCCCAGGTACCAATTCAGGTTATTGTGGACTGTTATGACTTTGACCAAAATGTTGTCTCTAGAATCTCATGGAAGGTATCATCTTGGATAAGACATTCCTTACTGTATTTTTCATTATATTTCTCACTAGTTAGATTGTTCTTTTCATGGAGGCTTTTATCATGTTTGGGCGTCTATCTCTTATGAGCAATATTTTTTTGGTTTACAAAATTGAGTCACCCATTTTAGTTAAGCTTTCGGTTAGAAGTAGAGAACCATTAGGTATATTTACAAGTAGTGAAGTGATCAATTGCAAAGTAACTACGTTAATGGGATACTCATTATAAGATGATAAAAACCTCGTCAAGTAAGAAAGGAATCATGTCATTATTAATCTCTCCAAGCGGAATACTCATAATTCACTTAAACAAAGCTTGCTTTCTAGTTTTAATCAGTCAAACCACATACCCAGTCGTGCCATTTCCGAAGTCTCTCGAAAGAAAAACAAAAGACGGTGCCGATCCGTGAGCAATAAATGCAATCGGAGGGGTCAGTATTAGGGATAAGGCAAGCCGAAGGCTGGTGTTGGATTAGATTAGATTGTTGTTGGGGGGGCCTTTGTCAGGAGCCCGGGCACTTAAACCTTTCTTGGTTCATTGTGCCAACCCCATGCCTGTCTGCCACTTGCAGACGGGGCATGAGCACCTCGGTAGAGGTATGGAGGATTGGCCTCCCCCTGCCTCACCCCAGTACCAGGTATAGAGGATGTCCTCCCTCCAACCGGCCTGGTCTGGGTCTCCCTCCGGCCTCCCGGTATAGGTCTGGAGGTAGTATCATCTTTCCATCCATGCCTGGTCGAGGTATGGAGGAGGGTCACCCATCCAACTACCGTCCGGGCCCAACGTTGCTAGGCTTTCAACGTGGCTAGGCCCTTGCCCAAGGCTGGTGTTATTGTTGCTGCTATTCAACATAACGCTAGGGGCCGCTATTTGAAGTTACAGAATCAGGGGGGTGTACATAACGCCAAAACAGTGCCCTACTATGGCCATAATAGCGCAGGCGTTATCAGTTACAAAATCACCCCCATTGACTAATAAATTATGTTCAAAATGTTCATTCAATTGCTAAGAAATCTAAATTATCTCTGCTTTGCAAATTTTTTTCACTTACCTTATATCATCATAAAGGGAGTAGTGGAGTTAAAAATATGGTGAATATAGGGTATTGAGTTTTGGTGTAATTTTATGTATCACTAAAAGTAAAGTATGTTTTCATTATTTTGATACTCAGGTGGACTTATATTTTCATTAATTTTGAATTTTGTCTACAACTTATTGTAAATTGATTAGGATGATCATCTCTCTTGCTGCATACAAACAGTGATGTTATTTGTAAAAGATCAACTTGCTCGTTTAAGTAAATAAATAAATAAATATTCTCATTGACTTCCGAGAGTTATCATGAAGAGTAAAGAATTGAGAATTAAACTGAATTGCATGTATTTGCATGAAAAGACCAGTTATATGCCATTACATTCAGAACATAGCTTCCCGACAACACCACCACACATCTGCTGAATGCCATAAGGTAATTCCATAAAATATCTTTAAACCACAGACTTGTCTGAATCACTGAATCAATCCACACTTTACAATTAATTCTTTGGTGAAGAATTACAAATACACTGCTGGAAACTACACAATTTTATGATGTTCCCAATATTGTTCAATTTTTTCTCGACGCTCCAAAAGCACAATCACATTGCTGCATACAGTACTCCCTGAGAAAACAGAAGGCCAATGATCACCCATCGTTGCGTAGGTGTAATGAAAATCAGGTTTTACAAATCTTCACTGTAGATTCTGATTCAACTACTTCAGGTGGTAGAATAATTGTATGAACATTATTCGACAGACTTTATAATAACAAATATAACTATTTAGATCAAACAGGCGCATGATACCTTTCGAAGCAAAGTGTATGGTGCACATTTTTTTTCCAAAAATAAAACTGTTTTGCTCTACTTTCCAGAAATTTTGGGAAAAAGTCAATGTTGAGGTTGATAATAGTTTAAAAGGCAATTGTTCTTAAAATTAGAATCATTGATTCCTTGAAGATAATACGTTTTTACTGTCAATGTCATTGTGTCGAAGTTACGTCGACGTTTTTGATTACTTATTATTAGTATTTTTGTAATCTGAGTTATTACATATTATTGTAACTATCTACAGTGAAACCCCTCCTTTACACTTTTGTGGGGAACAAGAGAAAAAAGTGTAAATCGAGGGAAAATTTAAATTGAGGTTTGAAAATTTCATATGCGAGACAAAAGACAAATGAAAATAGAATGATGTTTTGCAGATACATATCATACACAACTTCATGAATTTCGCATGCACTTCTCAGCATTTCGTACATGGCCTATAATTTATCTTTCCCCTTTACTATTGAAGATACAGTTGAACGGCTTAAGTTCAATGATCTTCAGATTGCAGCAAAAAATTCTCCCAGTTCAGCACATCTAATAATTCTCAACTTCTTCTCGACAGTATTGAGTTTATGCGACCTACGCTTATTTTCGTTGGTCTCAGTCACATAATTTTTACATTTTCCACCCATTCTTATCATAGAATATAAATTATATTCAGTAAATAAACAAGTTATACCTTGCTCTAAGTCAACACTGCCCACATTCACGTTTAACTAGCGAGCAAGAATGCCATATAAAACAGTTGAATGTTGGATGGGCCATGCACCATCATGGGAAATTCAAATATTGTTCGACAAATGTCCGAAAGTCCGAACTTAGCGTACGAAAGTGAAGTGAAAGGTATCAATTTGGAGCGTACAAAAGTGCAAATTGAACGAAAGTCGAATGTACGACAGTCGAGGATGGCCTGTATTATTCATTGAGGAAAATACACATTTTTCTTCAATTTTTAGATTAAAATAATTTGCTGTAAACTTTCTCTGCATGACAAATACAATGCTTTTTTGAAATTAAACCATTACAATTGTTTCATTTTTAACGTTTTATTCAAGTTTAAAGTAATATACAATGTTGAAAAATTAATTAATAAGGTATTGAGCAAATTACAGTAAAAAATATGCAAAAGACTAATTTTTGCATTTACAAATAAAAATACCCATTTAGTATTTCTCGAGCTTCTTCCCATGGTATTCAATAAAGCAGGGACGAAGACATAATCATGGCTCATCAGGACAATCTGGGCAGAAGGTGGTGATGGTCTTCCTGAGTCCATTTGTATGACAAATGCAGTACCCCTTTTGTTTCCGTCTATTCCCGCCCTCGACGGGAAGGAAATTGGGAAAATGCAATTCGGGGGGCTTCAGTGTAGACGGACATGAGGTAGGGACTGTTTGTGCTTCAATTAGGGAGCGTATTTGCTCTATGCGGAACTTGTACAGTGTTTTTTTTTGTGTCCGCTACATTTTTGATAAAGTAACTGTTTACAACGATCAACTGAAAGATGAGGATTGCTAGTTTCTTATACCGCTTGACCAATCTATGCTAGCATTTGATCGCAGTGATCAATGCCTCTCATATATTTATTCTACTTAACAACCGGTTCTGGTTTCAATTTCATGATGAGGTCTAAATAATGGGGTGGGTGATCCCTGGCTGGGAATTCCCTCCACCCGGGACACCCAGTGAATGGCATGCTTGTGCTAGCAGGTTGCTCACTACGCCTCATTTCAGAAAGCCAAACAGTACCTGAGGGTTTGGGTGCCATGGTTTCAATGGTGGTAAAAGTTGTAGAAATATTGGTCCTGTCATGTTCAGAATCTCCAAGGTCCTCATCCTCGCTCTCTCCTTCAATATCACTATCTTCAGTATGGAAATCTTCAGCGCTATCCTCCCATGAGTCATCATATTCTTCCCAAGAACCCGTCTCAAAGAACAGCCTCTTCAGGTCGTCCCCAGTCATTCTATGATGTTGGGCTCGCGAAGGATCATTCTTTGAACATCCTAGTTATTGACAGAAAAAATTATCTTATTAGTGGGAAAAATTAGAAATTATAACAAATTTAAAATGAAATACGTTTTCCAAACTACAACTTTATTGAAACTCACCGGAGACAGATGGTGCTGCTTCCATTTCAGTTTTCCTGCTCTCATTTTCATCTTCTTCCGCCTTCCTCTTTCTTTTATTCCCAGTTACTAAGTATACAAATATAAATACAATATTTAAATATTTATCCTTACAAATTGAATATGAACGGCTGTGTGGTGAGTACTTACCAGAAGTACATACGGTGGTGGTGGTATCTTCTGTATGGGAAGAATATTTCTTTCTGTGCATTTCGAACGTATACAATTAAAAAAACAAGATGTTACTGTCACACGTATGTCAGCTGAACTCAGAGCTAAAGTGAAGAATCACAATGTGGTATGGTAGAACTGAGCTCCACTAGTAACTAAAATTTGAGTGGAGTGTATGCTGTTAGGGATTACCCTACACGCAATAGTTGCGCTCCGCAGCTCACGGTGTCTCACCCGCACAGTCTTGCCCCAGACTTCCGAGTCTCCGCTCTCCCCGCAAAGGCCTCTCTTTCCCCACTATCCAACGACCACATCACCGACGTATCAGCAGCTCCTCAACGGCAATGTCACTCATATCTTTAATAAACCCAGCATAGTTATCTTAAAGATTCAGGTGAGCTGGAACCTGACACCTTATCGTAATGATCCCAAAACCACCACGGGCCAACCATGTAAAGGGAACCAGTCATGGTCATAGTTCAATGAGATACTCACTTACAGAGCTTTATTTTGTCTGCGGAAGAATATGAGGGGAAATGAATACACTGTCGGACTAGAGGATGGTAATGAAGCAATGTCTGGAGGTAAGATCCGGAACAGAGAATTTTCCGGACAAGTAAGTTCGGTAAGCAAGGAATATGAAACAATGTAAGACCTTCTGCGGGGGAAACTCAGATTCTCATGTGTTGCTAACATCTCATATTCACCGGATCGTTAATTTGGTGCTGCATGGCAACGGAGGAGCGAAGATAATGTGGCAATTTTTGGAGCAAGAAAAAAACTCACTTTGAAACTAACATTGATCAGGTGAAACACCTGTGATTGCCACCCTGCCCTCCGCAATATCATAATACAAAAATCACATAATAGTAACAATGAAATAAGACAAATATTACATACAATGATCCAGAGCATGACGCACAACATTGAAAATTTGAGCAAAAATAGTTTGGGAAAAATTATAGTGGATTAAGAAAAAAATCTTTAAATTCAGGAATGGATGTGTCCAATAGAAAGAATGGGTTGCAACGGACTAGAGTGCGTCCAAAAAGGCATTCTAGCTTAATACCGGACACAAAAAAAATGAATCAAATGTTATACCACGGATGAAATCTTATGATATCACCCTCCACATATGGGAGAAACTCGTGACATCTTAAGATGTCACCCGCATGGAATGTGTTAAATTATTATTAAATATATTTCAAAAATAAAAATGCCCTGCCACCTTTATCTTTTTGCATCATGCTGAATCAGAACATGTCAAAAACTAAATTCAGTCACTGGCCAAGTTCAATAATTTTTCCCTTAGAGTGCAAAGGTTTAACTGGTATCTGCTTCCAATGGAAAACTTTAGAGATTCTTCAATTCTGAAAAAGAGAGAAAAATAAGTTGCAATGGTGAGGCATATCACTTGTTATAATTATATCCATTACAATTCACCAATGGAATACAAGGAATGCTGATTATTTTGTTATTTAAGCAAAAATCTGTCAAGAACATGTCCACTTAATGCTTAGACCCTTGTATGAATTTAATAGCTCAGTGGGTTTGATCAAGAGGTTTGCTTACTGAAGGTGAATTTGCTTGCATTGCAATTACTTAGTTTCCAGGATCTGGGTGTGAATTTCTAATATGGAAGTTTTTTGTACAGAGGTCCATTATGGAGAGATTTTTACAAACTTCTTGGCTGTAAAGGATTAAACTTTCTTCATACTAGAAATAGTTGAATTTTTAAACTTGAAATCTTGTAGTAACTTTTATCTCTTTGATATGTGAAACATTTATATATGCATGTTTATTTATTATTTTTATTTTATATTAGGATAAAAGTGGGGATCAAAATGTATGGTAACACAACATTGGAGCTGAGGAACCCAGATGGATTGGCACAGCTTGGCACATCTGCTCGCGTTTCGACGTACTTCAAAACTGACAAGCCAAATGGTTTTGTGCTCTACCTTGGAAATGAAATTGATACCAAGAAGAGGTTGAGGAGAGTTGTATCGGTAATGTATTTTAGAATATTTTCTTTTGTAATCTTTTTTCGTGAAATCACAACAAAATGAGAAAAGTCTGCTAAGTTTTCACTCATTGGGAGAGTAAAAATCACTTTGCACTGCCATAAAAATACGATTTCCTTCCATTAAAAAATTTGTAGAATTGTGCAAATACTATTCATGAATACTCAAATACAGGTAATTCTTATAAGTATTCAATATTTGATATCTTGAATACAAGTGTTCATTCTGGGAAGGAATGTAACTATACCCGCATCCCTGATAATCCTCCTTTCCCCTGCTAACTTACCTGCCTGACTTGGGCTGCTGCACCCCCTACTTCTCCCCCATCTACTCGCTTTCCCTGTCCCTCACTGCCACAACCCCCTTTCACATCTCCCCCCTAATTACGAGAGGTATGTAATGCTCAAAAAATTTCCCTGTTTGTTTACTACAGTTGGTGTGGAGTTTTTGGCCGATTTTCTCTGGAAATACGACAAATTTTGGACCAAGCACTCCTTGGAAGTCATTTTTCTCTAAAAGAAAGTAATGACAAGTGCTGCACTATGAATTTCGTACTTATTATTTTTCCATCGCTTCTTTCAGCGTATTTTCATGGACTTCAGTCTTGAAGTTTTAGTTCATTCTCATTAATGCCATAGTATTGCAGTTTTTGGAGAAGGATGGGATTGGAAACACAGTCGAAGGCTTTGGAGAGATCACAGGCAGTTACTCCAATGGAAGATCTATTTTCAAAAGCACCGAATATTTGGTCAATCACATACTTGATTGCTGAAGAGGTTGATTGACCTTTACGAAAGCCAAATTGACATGATGAAAACGGATTGGTATTTTGAAAGTCGTCGTACAGCTGTTTCTTATTAACTTTTTCTATTATTTTCCCAAAAACTGGAGTTGTGGAAATGGGTCGATAGTTGGATGGTAAATTTCTATCACTCTTTTTGTAGATAGGGATTGTTTTTGATATTTTCAGAGCTTTTGGGAAAGCACTGGACTGAAAACAAGTGTTACAGATTGTAGCAATAGCAATTCATTTAGTACATCAGCTAATTTTTTTATTAAGTTAGCAGATAACCCATATATGTCAGCACTGGAGGATTTTTTAAGATTACTTATAACCTTCTGAATATCTAGTGGAGTAACCCAGGTTCATTTGAAAGTGGGTGTAACTACAGAGACATTTTTAAGTAAGTCAGTGGCTGTTGCTGATGGGCAGTTAATATTGGCGATTATATCTTTGATAGAATCAATGAAGTACTTGTTTAGTCCGTTCGGATTGAAAGGGGGTGCTGAGGTTAAGCGTGAATACCCGAGTTCCTGATTAATTATTTTCCAAGCTGTCTTGAACTGGTTATCGGCATTTAGTATTAGGGAACCATTAGCCTTACTTTTAGAGATATGGATTTTATTAATGTACTCCTTCCTAAGTTGGTGCCACTCATTTTTATCATCATAGCTGCTGGACTGATTGTATTTGGCATGCAACAGTATTACTTCAGACCGTAGAAGTGATAGTTTGGCAGTAAACCACTTATTGGCTTCATTTTTGCTCTTAATTTTATGAACTAGTTTCTTAGGTAAACAGTGCTCAAAAAACAGCATAAAATTTTCAAAAAAACAAGAGAAATGGTCATTACCAGTACGATGTGTGAGTAGGGAGACCCAGACTACATTAGACAGTAAGGATTTTAGATTATCAACTGTAATTGGAGTTATTACCCGACTGAAAGTAGGACTTTTAGAATAGAAAGTATTAAGATTGGACTTGCTTTTTGGTTTTACGATTGGAAAGAAAAACTCCAGGGCAAGATGATCAGCAATGCCAAGATCGATAGCATTGACAGAAAAGGAGTTAATGGGTAAACTGGTAATGATATTATCTGGACAAGAACTGGCTCTTGTAGGCTATTTGTTCACACAAAATAGGTTTAAGGATAGAAGTAGAGAGGTAAGAGCAATGGTCTCCTTAGTAGCAAAGCGAACTTCTACATTTAGGTCACCATGAACAATTATATTCGAGCCAAAGTTGGACAGGTAAACGAGAATCAGCTCCAGCTGTTCACAAATCATTTTGAAATCTCCATTTGGAGTTAGGTACACACAGACCTTAATGGCATTGTAGTCTTTCACACACACAGCACTTGCCTCACAATGCAGTTCTCTACATGACCTACTACGGTCAATTTCTTTTACAGTTAATTGACGAGCAGCATAAATGGCAGTACCTCCATGTTTAGCCTGGGATCTTGCATTGGAGGCCACCAAACAGTACTGATCAAAATTATAAAAGCTAATTTCCTCTGTATGGAGCCAGAGTTCGGTTAAGCACAAAAATTCATAAGGGAGCTCCCTCGCCATATCTTCTAGAGCACTAAGCTTTTTGCGAAGGCACTGGACATTAAAACACAAAAGGGAGGAGCTGCCTTTAAATCCTCCTAGGTCACCACCCACTGAATAGTATAAACTCAGACTACCTGAATCCGGGTCATTGGAGCTTAGTCATAAAGTTTTGGGTTTATGAACCCCGGATTTGTTTCTTGTTTCCATGCCTTTAGGGGGTTGGGGCTGCGACAACACTGGTGGATCCTCCAAAGGTAGTTCAGTAGGGTGTTTCTTTGCACAATTGGTGTTTCCCGTCGATTCATTTACCTTATCACTACGGACGGAGGGCTTGCGAAAAATAAATCGCTTTATACATACACCATCTATTCACACATTCACATTGAGCAGTTCATCGAGAATAGTTAAGTCAGCTCCAATCAAATGAAACACTTCACTCCTTTTCACGTCTTCGCACCACAAAATCACGTCGCAGAAACCCTTATATTTCGCTGGTAGTAGTTTTCACATTAATACACCCAAGAAATATCCAGGCTCATCTTGGTTTTGCTAGAAAGGTTTTCTCTACCGTGTTTGACCCATAAACACAATAATTATGATTCTTTTTGAGCTCGTAGCTCGCGGAAGAGCTAGTTAACTCCTGTTTCATTGCACGCATACGGATTTGGGTATTGTCCGTCTGGTGGTTTTGTACCTGCTGCTTTGTTCTCCTGTTCTTTTTGTTAGTAACTTCCTGGTAGCCGTCGTTCTCAGGATCAACAGCTGCACTTTGATTATTCTAATTAAGGATGGAAATATCACTGCTAGTTCCAATTTCTGTAATCTCGGATTCCCCATTTCTCCCTTGTGGGAGAATGTTAACAACCGTAAGAGAAACGGATACATCTCCATGACACAGACGAATCATGGGTTTCCTCTGGTTTAGAAATGATCGATGGAACCGGTGACTTCTTAACTATAGACACACTGCCGTCATTCACCTGGGTTAAGCCGTTAACTTTCATTTTAAGGTGCTCTACTTCAGTTGTAAGTACAGTTATCGTGGCGGTCATCTTGAAAACAGCACGAAGTTTGTTTACATTACAATTAACCCTTTCGCGCCGAATGCCGCACATATGCGGCGAGGATTTTCTTCGCATACGTACGAAAGCCGCATGTATGCGGCGTCAATTTTCCGACGCAAACAAGCGAATGCCGCATATATGCAGTGTTGGGTGGAGGACAGTGACCGCCGCGGAAACAATAGACTCAGGTATGTGGTCGCCCCTCGAGACCCAACTTAGCGCGAGCCCTGGCCCTTCCTCGGCCGATCAGATCGACCCTTTCCTATCCTCTCCACGCGGTCAACTACATTTTTGTAGTGTTTTTTCTAAAAAAATATTTGTTGCTCACTTTAGAAATCTAAAGTTTGAAATGAATTGTTCTTTTTTTGCATACCACATGGAAATTTTAAACGAAATTATAGCGTTAATATCAACGGAGTTACAGAACGGCAATCGACAAAGGCATTAACGTGCGCATTTGGAAAAACTTGTGGTTCAATTCAAAGTTTGTAAAAGTTATAACTTATAGCATCATTCCATTTTTCCTCATGCATCATTTCTTTTTAAGTCCCCGTATTCTATCATATCACTTTTGCCTTCAGTTTTGGATTTGGGAATGCCCATTGCTTCTTAACCTACCTTTGTACCACAAGCATATTCGTGGTGACGTTTCGTTGACGTAATGACCTGTTTCGTCGAATTCTGCTTTTGGAAGGTTAATTCTACATTTCTTAGAAAGTGCATCGTAAAGAAGCCATTACTTAGACATTACGTTAGGTAATCCTGGCGGAGTCTTGTTACTGGTGTTCAAGAATGGCAGTTTAGAGCTGGATGGCTAGGTCCTCTGCGGCGTCCCAGATAAGAGACTTCGCATAACCTTTACACCCCTCCCAAGGCACCTGATGTGTTGTGTGTAGCGTACGTGGTAAAAGATGCGACTCTTGTTACATGTGCTAGGAGTGCGACGTGGGACTGTGCGTGGCTTCATGTTTTAAAATTTATCACACACAAAAATTTTTAATTTCAGAACACTTTTGAAGTAAAAAAAGACACTGAAAATATAAAAAAATCATAAAATACAAAAAGCATAAAAGATATTTTTAACTTTGCCAATGCCGGTCCAAAGCCCGGATGAAAAAGAAGGATGCGAAATATATAATCTCCAAATCAGTCGATAGGGATTAAAAATATACTAAATCCGTCAATATGAACATTAAAACTCCAATTTTGAGGATACCGGGACTAGCCACGGTAGTTACCTTTACGGAGTCACCCGCAAGTGCACATAAGTGCGATATTCCACCGGAGAAAAATCATTCACCTTGACCGGGATTCGAACCCGGATCCCGGTCAAGGCGAATGATTTTTCCTCTGTGGAATATCGCATTAAAACTCCATTAAAAATTTTTGCTTAATCAGAAAAACACAAGGAATTTATTTTTTATATAAAGAAATCGATGAAAGCAACAATCAATTGTTTATATAAAACACTGCATTTTCAGTCAGATGACCGTGGAATCGCACTGTGAAGGTGTCTTTAATCCTTCTAGGGTCTGGGACAGCGGCAGAGGAAAGGGATGGGCGTCCCGCTGAGTTGGGTCATAAAACGGTAAGGGATCGGACCTCTGCCTTCCGTCGACGCGAGAGAGCTTCGTACAGGGGAGTGCAGAAATTTTTCAAGAGACTCGTAACGTGGAAGAATTTCCCTCCACGAGGCTTCGGCGCGAAAGGGTTAAATCATGTCCAGAGAAGTGACTGATTTTCTTGGACAACTTTAAAACTGAGCTAGGTAGTTCAAGTTTGAGCTTTTAAAGTGAAAATAAGTCAAACATCCCATGAAGGATAATTTTTTTGGTCGCTTTGACAATATAATAGCAGGAGCCGCACTTGTTTACTTCTTCACTGGACGCCATCTTTCTGTCATCTTCCAACCAATAAATAGTATTTAAGAAATACGAAAATTCCCATTATATTTTTATCACACCTTGTATATAGGATTATTGCCCCATAAGGCCCCCCTCCTTCTAGTTGATGAGAGGAGTCCGCAAATACCCAATTTAGAAATAATTAGGAAAGTCCCTTCGCCATACTTTCTAGTTCGTGACGTTTCCTCAATAGCACCTTATTCTTAAATAAAGATTTTAACAGTGAGGGTTCCGTTTCAGCCACCACCTGCCAGCCAGCTCTCCGCATACCACTCACGCCCTCTCCTTCATATAGCAAGCGCTAATACTCTTAATTTGCGACCACTACATCGATTTGTGGTGTGACGGTTCTTCGGAAGATGAAGAGAATGATACTGCAAAATGATTCCTTGAAAATTCCATAAGGCAAATTAAATATACTCGGCGATGGTTTTCCGGATGCTTCGATAGGTATTTTACACAAAATTGCAACATAAAAAATTATCAAAATTTTGACAACTGCGCATCGTTACCTGTAGAGGTGCTTCATTATCGGTACTTCTCCGCCACTGGTACATAGTGAGTTCTCAATAACATCAGTGAAGTAAAGAAATTGTTAGAGAGTAATTATGATACCATCCATCTTTAACACCTTCGAAATAATAAGATGTATTTGAAAAAGAAAAGCTGTCAACTTGCCCACCAAAAGAAAATACCAGTGTCTCAATGAGGCACATACTTAAAATAAAAAAAAGAATTCTGTCAGTGAATTATTTATGATTCATGCTGGATTTTACATATCTATCATGTACCTTCACATAATACCACAGGTTGCCTATATAATAATGGTATAATTACGTACCCCTAAGACCTGGCTGGCCATAACTGGCTTTTACTGTATTTTTATCATCTAACGGTGCAACCCACCAAATGGCATGCATTAGGGGTCAAAGGTCAATTATAGTTCAAGATGTGCATTATTTTGGCTTAAAGAATTGCCCTTTGGGTAATTATGTTCTGTTGAATTAAGTTATATGTACTTGTTTTTTTCCAGGATGATTTCATGGCTTTGGAAATCGAGAATGGTTATCCAATACTGAAGATAGACCTGGGATCTGGGGCCCAGAGCATTGCAAGTGACAAGTATGTAGCAGATGACATCTGGTACCAAGCCATAATAGAAAGGTAACTCATAGAAAAATGTAATATCAATGGACATTTATGCCTGTAGCATTAAAGGTTTTGTTAAATGATTAATTTGAGATTTGCAGTAAAAATGTTGGTGTGATAGTTTTCACTTTAATCTCTCCATGCACGGCAGTGTTCGAGGATAACCAGCATCAAGTGTAATTGACATAATACAGTCAAACCTCTTTAGAACGAACCTCTGTAGAAGACAAATTCTCTATACAATGAAAAAAAGTTACGGTCCCGATTTTCTTCCCATAAGTTATGTGTATTTTCATCCTCTGTACAACGAACCTCTGTACAGCGAAAATTCTCTCTATAACGAAATAAATTTTTTGCCCTGAGTCAATTTTTTACCTCTTTAGATCGAAATAATGAAGTTTGTGATTTCTTATCCTCCAATTCATTGCTATCATTTGCACTCGAAATAAATGCTTTCAATTTTTTTAAAGGGAGTACAGTAGAACCTCGGATATACGACCCTCTTATATACGACGACCTCATTTATACACCATTTTTTGGTCCGGTAAATAACCCCATAAGACCCCATGTATTTCCAACCTCCTTTTGAAACTTTTCATTTATACAATGAACTCCGTTATAAACAATTTTTTTCCGGTCCGATGGTAGGAAAGTCCTCACTTATACGACTTATCAGCAAGTTAACTCACCTACGGAGCTTCATAAATTCCGACTTTGAGGGACTGTTGTGAGTTCTTCGTGAGAGTAAGGAAAATGTGAAAGGTATCAGCCTTTAGGCAATTTTAATGGTAGCAAAAGGAATTCATCAGAATGGAAAAATAACCGACCGTTTGGAAGCAACGGACGGAAAACCGGAGTCCTGTGCAACCACTGGACGAAAAATCGGCCATTTTTAATTGTTTTAGGTGGTTTTTGAAAAAAAATCTTGTTTTTGCGACGGAAAACCACAGGCCTGCGCCTGCGCCGAACGAAAAATCCGCCATTTTAAATTTTTTTTGGTGGTTTTTGAAAAAATCTTGTTTTTGCGATGGAAAACCATAGGCCTATGCCGGCGCCAGACAAAAAATCCGCCATTTTAAATTTTTTTCGCTGGTTTTAGGATAAGAAGTCTGGGTTTTCGCTACTTATTCCTGAAGTGAATGTCATTGCACTGACGCGTGTCCACTTTTAATGTCATATCTCCATTAGTAGAGATGAATGAGTACTGTTTCATTCCATGAGGGAATGAAACAGTTGAGAATCTTACGAAAGGTGCCATTTTGCCAGATAACTATGAGGGTTAGAAAAAAACGGAAAGCAAGAAGTTGTAGACCTCATGAAGGGATGAAAATCTCTGCTAGTCAAAATTGAGGTCGAACTCTTAGTTTAGGAGCTAGAGTCGAAAAACCATAAAAAACGGGAAATTTTTCGCCAAATTCCGAGTTTGAGGCCCTCTGGTGAGGAACCTATGAGACCAAAAGGCGGATTTATTGTCCGGCGCCAGTGCAGGCCTGTTGTTTTCCGTCGCGAAAACGCGATTTTTTTTTTCAAAATTCCACCGAAAAAAAATAATTAAAAATGGCCGATTTTTCGCCCAGCGGTCACGTAGGCCTCTGGTTTTCCGTCCGTTGCTTTCGAACGGTCGGTTCTTTTTCCATTCTGACGAATTCCTTTTGCTACCATTAAAGGCTGGTGGGTGGCATCTTGTAAGAAATTCAATTATCTGCTCTGAATGTTTTGTCAGATTCCAGATCGGACGCACCGTTAAAAGATTACGGCACGGGAACCCGAGGTCGCTTTTTCAAAGTAAAAAATCCACAATTTTAAATCATTTTTTGGGTGTTTGCACTCTTTAGATGACGAAAAATCAGAGTAAATTTATTATTTATAATTTCAAAATAGCTGAATGAATACGATGTGTATATAACTTCTAAGACCAATTGCTTTCTGATATTTAATAGAATCTCTTAAACTATTTTCAGTTAGATCTGTTCATGTCTAGTGATATTCTATTTTAGAAGAAAACTGTTTGGTAAGGAAAAAATTACCTATTAATCACACCAGATGTTTTAGTAAAAAATACTCCTGCATTACTTGGTGCTTGTTTGTAGAACATGAACAGGCAATAAACATCGATACAAAATGTGCCAAGCATTAATTGAAACTAATTGTAAGCCCTGCTGGTAAAGTGCCAAGAATGCTGACTATTAGACCAAGAAATTTAACTTTGGTAATATATCTTACCAAATTTCAGGAATGCAACTGCACATAGTTTCTTTCTTGGTAACATGAGCATGCTTACATTTGTAGAGTTATTTGTAAGTATGATAAATTATTAGGTTTCATTTGCCTGTATCCAAACATGCAATGGCAACCATAAAACAAAGCAGACCAAATTAGACAGTTGAAAAGGGTTTATTGTTCCCTAACTATGAAACCTCTGCCATATCAAAATTTTACATTTTTAAAGTAAATTTGACAAAATTTACCATATTTATGTGGGTAACATATCTTATTTAAGTGAATTCATAAATAGATATCAGTCCTTTATTTGCTAAAGAGCTTTTTAGTGCATTGAAATGGGTCATAACTTCTGTACAAGGGAAATCTCTGTATAACAAAAACCTCTGTACAACAAAATTTTTTCTTGGTCCCTAGCATTTCGTTATAAAGAGGTTTGGCTGTACTTGTGTGTTGTGTTAAGTGTTTTGTTATTCAAATGAACTTTTTACATCACCATGCGAAAAGTGTTGTGCAATGATGGGTAGATATAGGAATATTGTTCATACATCATGCTTTAGGAGGCATTTTTAACTGTTTTATGTGAATGTTTGCGAAAGATGGAAGGATAGATGAAGCAAATAAAAAAGACGAGCAAATCCTGGGGGCCTATTCTGAAAATTGTTTCTCTGGAGTTAAGCACTACGGTTAAGCATTCCCTGAGTTTTCTTCCTATCCTATTCTGAAAATCGGTGGGGCTAACTCTAACACTGAATCGGGGTGGAGAAAAGTCAGCAGACGAAGTGGTTCCGGCTTGCGAATGATCCACCAATTACAACCTCTGTTTCATTTTTTTGACGTTTTTCCTGCTTGTACTTCCGGAAGAGAGCAGACAGCCTTCGTGAATACCAAAAGTTAGTAATATTGTTGCATTATTGATTGAACGACTTTAACATATAAACAAAGTACCTTTTAAGCAATATGCCGTCTATTTGACAAGATGTAGAAGCTCAATTGCATTTATCCAGACATACACTGCCGAGTTTAACGTGTTTGCAGTTGGGAAGCAGGGAATACGTGAGCTTAATGCATGCAATTACATGATTTTACTCGTAGGTTCTTATCGAGAAGAAGAACAAAGCAATAATTAAACACCTTGATAACGAACATTATTGCCTGCATCAGTTGATTATTTACGAAAGAGGACAAAATACTATAGTAATCATCTAAGTAACAATTCATCTTCAACAGCTGTTTCTGCAGAATGCGAACGGTGAATTGAAAATAATAAGATTTCCTTTCATGTTTTCCTTTATTTTCAAATTCTTGATGGTTAACTTGTTGTAAGGTAAGATGTATACGTAAGGTAAAATGCTTTATTTAAACCTGTAGCAGTCGTTATCAGTAGGTCAGCAATCGCTTATGATCGTCAGTGTGATGTAGTGCATGATGATAAATGCAATAGATCGGCCATTCACTGAGGGTATCTTTGTTAGTGTTATATTTGTATTAAATTCTCGAGTTTATTTCCAAAGCAAAGTTCTACGGAACTACACCCAAAAACGAATACTTTTAAGCAACGGTTCTACGTTAGGCTGCTTGCACTCGACGAATCTGTATTACATTTACGCTCACTTTCTCTTAGGAAACGTACTATCTGCTTAGTTATTTATTTACATCATATAATTACCGGTTATACGAATATGAGCAATCATTCTGCGAGTGCATGCGTATTATCACTGCAACATATATATGCAATTTCCCATTTGCAATTATACACACAGATTTTGTCATCGTTTGAACTTCCATAAACATACCTATCATTCTATCGTGTATTTTCCTTCTCTCCACGCAACAATGTCAATTTTAAGATTAATACCTCGGACTGCAGTTGAAAGAATGCTATTATAATAGGTGAGCGCAATAATCGTACTCGACCACACATTAAGAACTTACTTTACAATAATCAAATTGTTGATCATTATAGTTGATAAAAATGGAATTTACAATCACACACTTGCGGGTTAACAACATCAAAGTAAGAACATACGTGAAAACATCACAACATATATTTTATGACAGAGGAAGTGCTCCTATGATCATTGCCTACAGTTTCATTAATTTAAAAATGATTCTGAACTGTCAGTATGACAGGTAAATTCAATGGAATAACCTATTAAACATGGAAAACACATTTTTATTGATGAGTGTCCACGAATTGATCTCCGAAATACAAGTAAAGCAGCAAGATTGACATCGAAATAAGCTTTCCATTATGTTAACAGGGATGGGATTTATTGGTTAAAAATAAATCCTTTGGGTATTTTGATTATTTTGCCGTGGTAGACAATGGCATCACCTCACGAAAAACTACCAATAAAGAGAAAATAATATCATCGGATTCACAACAACATGCACACTTCTTGAAAAGTCTACAAAACGCTGCGGGAATGCGCATGGATTCCACTGTAGAAAACTTTTAACGCGGCCTCGGCCTGCCATCCTTTGCGAGGCTCCTGTCGGAGACTATTTTAGCACCGGAAAACCCTCCGTGACGATTACAGAATACGGATGGGAGAAAAGGAGCTAAATAGTCTCCTGGCTCTTATGGCTAGCTCTTTCTCCGACATTCAGAATACCATCGGGAGAAAAGAGCTAAATTAGTCTCTTTTTAGCAGTTAGCTCCAGAGAAACGATTTTCAGAATAGGCCCCCTGGAAGGAAAATCTAAGGTAGTATGTTGAGCATAGCAAGAAATGTGTTGGACCTGGGAAGTGAAAATTGCACAGCATAAAAGTGTTCTCCTCCCAACTAAGTTCAGTGGATATGGGAAGTAATTGAGAAATGTTTGTGGCAAAAGTAGGAGGGCTAGATGTGAGTGGGTCATAAAAGAATGTGGGTATGATGCTACAGTGATGGACATGTATGAATTATAGTTCTGCTTTGTTCATTTGGCCATGTTGAAAAAATAGATGAGAGTCCAAAAACGAAAAAAATATAGGATGCCAACCGCTGCCTTCCAATTGGTTGAAGAGTTAACCGCTCCGACGAATCCGACCGCTCCAATATTTGGCCTTAAGGCAGGTGACAGGCCTACGTTTTCTTCCCGTTTCTGTCGCTACGACAGCTAATAAAAGGTCAAACACATAGATTCTTATGGAGCCAGCCAGGCTTACAACCAACGACAGTTTTGAAAGTCCTGCATGTCGTGTTTATGGTGCGATACAACAAATAGCCGATGTACGCTCCCAATACCGAGGACTGGCGGACGAGCCGCTGCTTATCGTGCCGTGATTGCACGCTTGACATTGAGTCGCAGGTCATCACCCGGTGTATCTGTCGCGGCAACAGAAACGTGGAGAAAATGCAAGCATTTCACCGACCTAACTGAACATTCGCGTAACTCCGGATCCGTGTAACTCGGATCCACGTAAGTCGAGGACTTACTGTAGATGAAAAATGTACTGAGAGAGTAAAGTCATAATGTCTTAGAGTTTAAACAGATGTTTGCAATATTCCATCCTATGGACTTTGCCTTTGACCTGTACAACCCTTTCTTGCAATATATATATCTATATATATATATATATCATGCATGCTAATAGTTGTTGTGAAATACTATTTCAGAGTCGGTAAAAGTGTGAAATTGATAATTCGTGAGGAGTCCAAGGATGGCCATGAAATACTCCATGAGAATGCTGTGGTGTTGCCTGGAACATCTTCTATACTTAATTTGGATCAGAATCTGTCCAGGCTGTTTGTTGGCAGTTACCCAACCATGTTCAAAATGCAGCCTGATGTCAAATACTCTGCATTTGAAGGCGAGTTGGAGGAGCTGATGGTTGGAGATATTCCAGTTTCCTTCTGGAACTTTAATGATGCTGATAATATAATGGATGGCACCAAGGAAAGGTATGTATTTACCTGTCACATTAATGTCTCAAATTTCTTATTAGCTCAAAGTTTGTGATGCCTAAATACGTGCAGCAAAATACTGAGATGAAATTCTTTGGGGCATGAAATTCTTCTTAAAGGGCATCATTCCTTGCAGGGGATTTTTTCCCTTGGAGAAACCTTCCCTGCATAATTTTTAAATGAATTTCCCACAGGGAAAACCTATGCAGTATTACCTGCAAAAAAAATCACTAAAGGGCACAATTGTCAATGTAGAAAACTTTTGATAGATTACCTGGGGGGCTGTTCTCTATCTCGAAGCTACCGATGCCGTAGCTTCGAATAAGCTACCAGAATTGGCTGCCAACCATATTCTCTAACTCGTGGGAGCTTTCTCAAGAACGTAATAGGAAGTGGAGAAAGGTTTGGCGAAAGGCGGGCATGAGAATATTTTTAAACCAAATCCGCGGAAACTTCATTTCTGGTGACGTCATTCTTAGAACCAATAGGAAAGCTCGTCTCAATATTTTTCCATGGATAAAACTGGTGAAACCTGTTTTAAGGCCGTTTTAGACGGTGAAGATGTATGTGCATAGTGTTTAGCGAAAAATTCCACGCATTAAAAATTATGCGAGCCAAATTCTAAAATTTTTTATTTTTGCTCACATAATCTCGTGAATACGAATGCACGACGTCCATCTTGGCTGTTTTGATCAATTGAAATAAGATTGTTCGTAAATATATTCGGGAATTAGGGTTTATGTCAATGATATGGTTCAATATGATTCGTGCTATTTGCTTTCGTCGATTACTCGTTGCTTCAAATCATTTAAATAATATACGATGATGAAGCTTTC
Organism: Pyrrhosoma nymphula; assembly: GCA_963573305.1. Lineage (NCBI taxonomy): Eukaryota > Metazoa > Arthropoda > Insecta > Odonata > Coenagrionidae > Pyrrhosoma > Pyrrhosoma nymphula. The sequence goes on from OY754329.1 coordinate 8,498,560, forward strand.
AAAAGAAATGCGAAGGTGATACACGTTACCACTAAGTATTTCATTATGGGCTGGAAACACGTAATTCACCCAAGGTAAATATGGCTTTCCATCACTCCAGTTAATATCTTTTTTGTGAAAAATCCCACAAATGGCAAAAATGACGAAGTAACACAGTGAAAGTGCAAGGAATGCGCATTTCATAACTGTAAGAAACATACCCGTGAGTTGAATAATTATAGATAGATAAGTGTAATAAAATGACCAATATTTAAGCAGGGTATTCGGAGGCCGCGCTTCGTGAGGCTACCGTGGGAGCTTATCGGGGCTACGGAAGTAGCTTCGTGACATTTACAGAATATGGGTGGGAGCCTAGTATGCTACCGGTAGCTTCTGCTTGCTCTTTCTCCGGTAGCTTCCATGATAGGGAATACCGATGGGAGCAAGTATCTTATTGAAGCATCTTTTCACCAGAAAGCTCCGATGCTTTGAGTTAGAGAATAAGCCCCCTGATTAGCTGAAGGGGATAGAGAAACACATGCTACAATTGATTAAAAATCAAGGAATTATACCATAAATAAATTTGTTTTAAAGCACAACCTATTGTTGACAATCCTCAACTAGGTAAAAAAGTGCTTAAATGAAAAGTAAAAGAATAAAGAAATTATGTTGCTGCGGCTGCCTTATTAGTAGAGATCCGTGAAAGTAGTTTTATTTTCTGCTAAAATTTGTTTTAAAACTAAGTGACTTTGATGTTATAGAAAATCTTGGCAATGTTGTTATAATATAACAATTTTTGCACATTTCTAGGTGTTTTATTATTTTTTGGTACACGTTTTGTAAATGAATAAACTTTTATTAACCTTTATCTTACGAGGTTTTTTGCCGGCTGTATATCTAGACTACCGAGGTTTTTTAAACTTTCTCTTTAAAAAAATTATTACGAGAAAAGTATTTGTTGTATCACAATAAAATAAAAAGTGCTTTATAGAGTTTGTACAGGGCTTTCATGCGCTTTGATTTTTATAGGGGTAGTAAGTATAACAATATTTGGAATCAAAGTTTAATTATTGTTTATGCAAAAAAATTTAAATTATTTTCGAGGGTGGAGGGTTTTTTTGCAAAAGAACGAGCAATTCTTCTACAAAAATAGTGTAACACAACACCATAAGTTCAATTTAAAGTTTTCAAGTTATGGAATCGTAAATAACCATAAAAAAATGGAAAATATCCAAAGTATGACAACTACCTTTTTCCGAGAGTCGCCGTTTTCTCTTCCAAACACTGAAAGACAAATTTTTCACCATAATACTCATATGTTTTTTGCATAATAAAGTACTTTATTTGAATTGATTAATTAATATTTCTGCTGTTTTTGTTTTATTCCTTCCTTTTAGACAATATTTTACCGGATTATTGATGTAATTATGTTCAAACACATGTTGCGTAGTAATGTTATTTTCGTGTTCCGAAAGTCTAAGAAAATTTCCACATGGAAAAAAAATGTTTGTATCCACATTATGAATATAAATCCTTCACACAGTAACCAAAAATAATTACGTTGACATAAATTGATTGTTTTTAGCCATTGATGGACCACTTCTAGCTCACTTTAGCGGACCGTTCAAATTGCGTCATAAGTGAAAAACCGCAGTTGGTGTTTTGTGCTGAGTTGTGCTATAGTAGCTGATGCTGCATTAACTCACTCTAACCCTTTCATTTTAGAGACGATGTCTCCAAAAAGAAAGGGTTAGAGTGAGGGAAAATATTCTTGATAAAGAAGGGGGAAGAGATAGGTGGAGGATGGGAGGGGGAGGTAGGGATAATTGAGAGATATGAAGAAGTGAGACGGAGGGAGAGAGATGGAGGCTCAAGGTACTGTTGAGGGTTGATGATAAAACCTAGTACGTACGGCGATATTTTTTTATATTTCTGATACGAAAACGTGAGTGCACCTTGCATACGGAATATTACAGGCGGTCCTCGACTTTCGTACACTCGACTTTCGTACAATTCGCACTTTCGTACGCTCCTAATTGATACCTTTTATTTGACTTTCGGACACTAAATTCAAATTTTCGGACATTTGTCGAACAGTATTTTTGAATTTCCCGCGAATTTTTGTATTTCCCGCGATGATGCATGGCGCATCACGGCATTCAATTGTAACATCTGGCGTTCTCGCTCGCTAGTATACGCGACTGTGGGCAGTGTTGACTTAAAGCAAGGTATAACTTGTTTATTTACTGCATTCAATTAATATCGTATGATTAGAATGAGTGGAAAACGTAAATGTGATGTTCCTGAAAAGAAAGTTGGGAATTATTACACGTGCTGAACTGGGAGGATCTTTTGCTGCGATCGGACGATCATTGAACTTAAGCTGTTCAACTGTGTGTTCAATAGTATAGGGAAAAGATAAAATTATAGACCATGTACGAAATGCTGGGAAGTGCATGCGAAATTGGCCTGTACCTACAAAACGTCGTTCTATTTTCTTTTGTCCGGTATAGGAAATGGCAAAATTTTGTTGCTTCATTAATTGTAATAAACTAAATTACATCGTGTTTAAGGTTCCAAAAATTAAATATCGTGATGCTTCTTGTTTTGTGTCTTTATAGTTATAGTGGACGTTATCAGTGAAATGCTAATTTCTGATTGGGAAAAATTAGAAATGCGTATGTTTACTCAGTACACAACGGTATTCTTTTAGAACCGTTTATCAAGACTACGTAGTTTTAAAAGTAATTACGTATTGTTTGAATAATAGTTAATGTATTTTTAAACTTTTGTATTAAAAATAACATTTCCTTACAATTGATATGAGGTTTAACTATGTACATTTAACTCTCCGGGAACGTAACCCGTAATTAGTATGGGACTCTGTTGTTCGACTTTCGTACATTCGACTTTCGTACATTCGACTTTCGTACACGTTTTCAGGAACGCATTGTGTACGAAAGTCGAGGACTGCCTGTACTGTAGTTCAAAAACTTAAATAGCAACTTTGGCAATAAAACCCATATTTATGAGATGTCATGTAAATTTCATAAATACCTGCACATTTTCCTTCGAACTGAATATTATCATAGTGATGTCAGCCAGCTACGCATTTCATATACTGACAATTGTGCGATAGATCATGAAAAAGAGGTCTATACACAGCCTAACTTCACATTCCGGCACTAAAGTCGTGTTCCTTAGAAATATACCGATGAAAAATGACTCGTCCTTTGAACGACACAATCGCCTCGTTCCCAAATAACTTTGTTTCCAAAAAATAATTCGACAAAATCGAGGAGACTACTCTCTATCGCGAGTGGTGCTTGATTTTTATCTAATCTATACCATGGTCCGGTGAGCGCATGCATTCTTTGCTTGAAATTCCGCAACGGTAAACACCAGGAGGGCTCAACATCCATGTCAGTCTCCATCACAACTGCTCTCTATCAGAATTTCTATACCTTCCTCTTCTTCCAGAAGTTTACTTCCAGAAGTCATACAGCTAGACCTACGATATTACTAATAATATTGTCTCAAAAATTCTCATGCCACAGCACACAACACTCTTGAACGATCAGTTTCAGGAGAGACTGTCTCACCGAGCCAGTCCGCGATGATATGAAAATGTTAGTCATTACAGATTTGCAGACGGGATGGACTTCAAAGTGTATGTATTCAGAAAGGCTCGCATGCTACCAAAGGCATCATTCAGCATCCTGTTATCTTGATTTGTGCTCACGTAAAGATTCCCTTTCCTCCTTACCAGTGAGATAAGCAAACTCGAACAAAGAGGATGAGTCATTCAGGGAACAGATGGTCCAGCGGAACCTATTACGCATATGGTGATAAGGAAAAAACCTTTCATGAAAGTAAGATGCTCCTATCGTTGAGTGCTTTCTGAGAAGATAAGGATATAATTGGACTGTATATCCTTCATGGCAAAAGAATGAAGTAAAACCAAGTAAACAAACCTAGAGTAAGGAGATGCATCATTTAGGCGAAATATGGTCACACAAAATCTCATTATCTTGACATAACCAAGAAAATATTCTCATGATAGGAGGACCTTCTATATTTTGAATGCTTCTCTTATAGAAATATATATCTTTGTGCGGTCTATAACTTCATTTGTACTGAGGAAAGTATTCGGTTCCCCCCTCATACAAGCGGCAAGCAAACCTTGTTGACGGGATTTAGATTCTTCATGTGATATTACGTCAAACAACATATAATAAGTGTGAGATATCCACAGAAAAAAATTCAGATGGGAGAAAGATGTATCCTTAGTCTACAAAAATATGACTTTTTATCATTTGACAGTCCCAGGGGCCTTGAGAGTGAAAGGAGGACGCAGTGTGCCACATGAACACGCTCGGCAGTCTAGGGATATTTTCTTTGTGGCGGAAAGTCACGCTCGGCTGATAAAGTTTAAGCATTTTACAAAACATATTTAGTAAAAGTTTGACTGCACAAAATTTTGGATGAAACTAAAAATAAGGAAATGGTTCAAGTTATGTTAATTTTATAGAATGAGCAAGAAAAGGTGCACAGTGAACATTTCACTTTAACAATTGTCTTTGTGAGGAAGACTAGAGTAAATATTAACTAAATGGTATTGAAATTTGCTTTCAATTTCATTGTGTTGATTTAGACCAATGTGAAGTGGAAAACACTTTTCTGTGAAGTCTGTCATTTCAAACAAAAGCTTGCCTTGGGCAGATCTACAAAACGAGTAAAAAACCGAAGTTAGACTTATTCAAGTGCAAAAACACATAGAAACTAATTCTATGGATTCAGACTACTGCAAAATAGAAATTACAGTTGAACCCCTTTTTTGTGTTTTTCAAGGGACCCTCATAAAAAGTGTAAAAAGTGGGAAAGTGTAAAATGTGGGAAAAGGCAAATAAATCCCTTCAACTCATTTAAACATTCAAGAATTAGTAAAAATAATACCAGGAATAGAATGGAAGTTAAAAGACATTTTTATAATGAAAGTAAATGATATTTCCTATCTTAAATATGTAAAAAAAAATACATGATGACTTAAAGAAAAAGTCTTTTTTGTAACTTGCTTTTCCATATCCGAGTGCAGTAAAAGCAAAGTTGCGACAAATGAATGTGTTACTTCTGATTACGATCGTGTGTAAATACATGCTTCAGAGTACCTAAACGATGGAAGAACAGTGCAGTTCCATTTTCAACATTACAAACAAGTACAATGCAAAATTAAAATACTTTTAATAACTAAAACATTTTGTAGCATTGTGGATAAAAGGTATTATGAATAGAACTCACGCTTATTGAAACTACAAATATTATTATTCCAGTCGAGTGTCAATTATCCGTCCTTCAGTTATCCATCCAGCGGATTGTCCGTTCATCATCCCTTGACAACCTCCTCCTTTCTCTATTTCCGTCCCCTCCCCTCCCTCCCCTACTCTTCCTTACCGACGTCCTCAGTGGGCTGTTCAATCACGCAGATGAGTGTTGCATTGCCCTCTGAATCACTGCTCTGCGTTCGCCCAACCTGGGCTTCAGCGGGCATTTTATATTTGCCAAGTTTTCTTCAGTAGCAGCTGGTATACAGCTGGTTGAAAATGTTCAATTCTTCAAAAAATAGAAATACACATTTCTAAGAAGCTGAAGATTATTGAAAGGGCGTCCAAGGGAGACCCAGTGGTTAATAAAGCAGTGGGCTCTGGTGTTGGCATCTCCACAGCACGTGATATAATGAAAAACCAAGCCAAATTACTGGACTATATGCTTCAAAATTGGATAGGGTGAGTGGACTTCAGCAGGGGAAACCAAAGAAGGGTACGGCTATATCCAATATTGACAGTGCATCATCTGTCCGGGCATTGGGGTGGTCCATGACCTTGCCTTCTTTTCTTCGAGAGTAAGATAACTCCTGAGGGGCGATACTATAAATCGCACTATCGTGGTTAATGTCCACTTTCGTCACACCAGCCTGAACGTCTTTTTCACCCAGTTAAAACTAACGTATTGCCATGAAATCCATGTCAGTCATCATCCCAAGTATGCGCATTTATAAAAACTTTCACTCTGCGAATTAACCCATTTCTCTTGAAATAGTAATGTGTCAAGCCGGAGAAGTGCCATTTTCCCTCTCCGCCGTACGTGAGATAGGGTCGAGCTATTGAGAATTGGTATCAAAGGCCGAGCAATAATATTTCGACCCTCACCGGTGCTATCCGCCGTTCAGAATACCGAATAGCCACCGTGCTGTTTTTATCTTTAGAATAGCCAATTACTGTGGCTATTTTAACATTCAGAATGCCGAATAGCCACTGGGTCTCCAGAATCATGAAAATAACCACTTTTTGTGCTATTCTGACGAATAGATCGACCTTATTTTCATTCAGAATAGGCCTCTAGGAACAATGCGATTCTATGAAACATGAGACAAGCATGATTTTAAGCTTTCCCGGCGGATGATGCTGATGAGTTATTCTCGGGTTTCCCACTGGGTTAGGCTCTCCATGATTGCCGACGTTTCAGCAGGAAAGTCTCCTGCTGAAATGTCGGCAATCATGGAAAGCCTAACCCGGTGGGAAACCCGAGAACAACTCATCAGCATGAGACAAGCACATGCGCACATGCCTTCCCTACTTGCTATAGTGAGCCTGATTCCAAACAGCTTCAGTTATGCACTGAGCCCTGTGCTGAGATGCTGGAATCAATCACACATTGACTATAGAGGGTGCAATATCAAAAACGAGAGATTTCATTCTCTAAAAGCAATGAGAAATATTAAATTGTAAATGTATGTGCTGGGTATTCTAAGGCTCACAGGTTACCCTTGAGCTTTATCACTGGGGAGTTCATGCTAAGCCAGCATCTGCTCAATGGTTTATGACTGTATGTAATCAGAATATAAAGGTTTCAAATTAATTTCTTCCCAGGGATAAACTGGTGAACTTACAACCAAAGACAGGATTCCGATTTGATGGGAGTGGTTATGCCATTTTGAGTGGTGGAGGATACCAGATGCGACAGAGAAGTGATGTGCAATTAGATTTCAAAACCTTTGCTAAAGACGGGTTACTATTCCTGGTGGAGAAGGATGATTCCTTCCTATCTGTTGAAATGAGAGGTGGAAGGATCTTGTATCAGGTACTTGCCTTTCTACATTTTTATCTTTATTAATGTAAGTGAATATTTCTCGAATTGAATGCAGTTAATTATGTTAGTCTTTCTTCAGACCCTTTGGTGTGTGCTGTATATATGTTAATATTTGCATGCCTTCTCTGGCACCTGTTCACAGTTTGATTTGGGATCTGGTGTCGTTACCCTCAAGTCAAAGAAATCCTATAGTGATGGCAAGTGGCACACTGTTGAGGCTGTGCGTCAGAAGAGTGAAGGAGCACTGAAGGTAAGTGAAATTACTCTTCTTATTTTAGAACTGATGCAGCAGATTTTGAATTTTCACTCAGTTTTTTTGTTTTATAAAAATTTTTAATTTGGTTGTATTTTATAAAGCATTGGTGCATTGAGGGGGAGTATTGCCTTGAAAGCACTCAGACGAAAGTGATAGAATTTCCCCCTGAATGGAAAATGCAAGATTTATATGCTCATATCTGAATAATACAATTTTTGTTTGTCAATATAAGCACTTCACTTACAAGGAGACATCGCGACACTGATGTTTGGGATCCAAACATTGCAATTATTTTCTGAAACTATGGAGAAAATGTGGGAAAAGTGTAACGGCGCTCTACCACATAGGCCTGGGTTTGCGAGAAAAGTACTTTTTAAGAAACTTCCTCCGTATAAATCCTTTGCAGTGCACGCCTCTCTCAACGGAGGTCGTAGTCGGGTGAGTTGATGCGCTGAGCAGGCTATCCTCATATGGTGACTGGGGCTCGATCCCAAGTTGTGGCAAATTTTTTTCTTTCGAATATTTTACGGAATCACTGTAAATTGCCCAATCCCATACATTTATGGCAGTAGCAACAGATCTTTTTAATTTTCAGCCTATTAGCTGAATTTTCAATCAATCCCCTTGAGAGACTTTCGAAGCTTATTTCGGGATTCTTGTTTGGACGAAAAGAGGCACTTTCATAGAATTTCTTTATTCATAAAAAGTAGAATTCATTGTCTCAAAAAAAACATGGTACAAAATTCCGCAAATTATTTTATTGCTGTCGACCGGTTTTGAAGACTAAAGCGTCATTTACAAGACAAACCAGAAGGTAAAATTGCTATTTCTAGCCTTATATAATAAAGAAGGGGGGGTTGGGAACATGGAGAAATGAGGGGAGGTCCGGAATTGACGGTTGCTTGGAAGGAGGACGGATAGGGGGGGAAGACTAAGTTACGTGGGGGGGCGGGGGGGGGGCGGGGGTAAGGTCGGTGGTGGTAAAATGTAAGGAAGGAGTTGGTTTGTAACAAATTAATCACATTTATCAACGGTAGAACCACAGAATATTAACGGTCAACAAAGAGGAGGAGCATTAAAACGTTACAATCAAAGCATTTAATGTCATACACTTCAAACGAAAGAGGAAGGAGGGGGTTTTGATGGTAGGGAGAGAAAACTGAGTTAGGTGAGGGTGGTAGCGGGAGCAAGAACAGGTGAAGGTGAAAGACAAGGGAGGGGTGGGTTAGCAACAAAGAAGTCAGATTTTAAAGCGGTAGACAAAAGTGAGGAGCATTTGAAATCTGATAAATAATTAAGAATTGTACAATCAGATGAGAGACAATGTTTGGTGATTTCCAAACTTTCTAGGACATCCAGTTTAAAACCTTTACCCTGAATATGTAAGATATTGGGATTAAAATTACACTTGTGTCCAGATTCTATGAGGTGCTTGGCGAAGTAGGACTTGAGGTTTTTAAGTCTGGTGAACCTTTTGTGCTCTTGCGACCGGTCTGGCCTACGTACACACAGTCACATTCATTACACTTGAGAGTGTAGACACCACTTTTATCTACAGGTAGCACTTGGTCTTTGGAATTAAAAATCACTTTCCCAAGGGATGTAGGTGAATAAAGACAAACTTTGTATTTATCTTTGGGGAGGAGGTTGTAGACACTGTAGGAAAGGGGGCCAAGAAAGGGTAATTTGCACCTATATTTCGGTTTCTCCCAGGGGATAGGTTTTAAGCTGGTTAAGGAGTTTATTGATTTAGTGTTGGCTTTCATTTGCAGTAGCTTTTTCACAAGTTGATCACTGTAGCCATTGCTCCGGCAAATTGTTAAAATGGTGTTTAGTTCTGAATTGAAGTCTGGATCGCTTAACAGAATTGAGTGGAGTCTGTGCACCATAGAGTTAATGGCTGCTATTTTATGACAAAATGGGTGGTGTGAATCTGCGGGAATGATGACGTCTGAAAATATGCTTTTCCGGTAAATTGAAAATAGGTGTTTCCTTTCTTTTATGGAAATTGACAAATCTAAGAAATTTATTAAGTCACCACCGATTTCTAACGTAAAATTTATGGATGGGTGGAGGGAATTGAGTAATATAAGGAATGATTGCAATTGCCTCTCGCTACCAGTCCACAAGCATATAATATCATCTACGTATCTAAAATAGTAAACCACGTTCTTAAGAAGAGGGTTGTTGGATTTAAAAAGGTTGAGTTCTAAGGAGTTCATGAGTATCTCAGCCAGAATATGTGAGAGGGGGGAGCCCATAGAAAGGCTGTGATTTTGTCAGTAGAAGGCACTGTCAAACTGGAAGTCATTTTGTTCCATGCACACGCATAGGAGACTGTTGAAGCCCCTCACTATTTCATTACTGACTAGATTTTCGAAGTTGGTCCAGGGTTATGTCGATGGCTTCTTTAGCTGGTACAGAGGTAAAAAGATTGCATATGTCAAAAGAAACCAGTTTTCCGTTAGAAGGGGGGTTATGTTAGATAGCTTACTAGCCAACTCGGTGGAATTTTTGGTGCTATAGGTATGTTTGAAGTCTAAAAAGGATTTGAGGAGGAGATTGAAGGAAAGGAGGTGTGAGGACGGGGCCCAAAAGTGAGAAACAACTGGACGCACGGGGGTGTTGGGTTTGTTCGTTTTGGGAAGGCCATACATTTTTGGGTGCATAGGATTCATTTTAATCAACTGTCTCTTGTCTCTTGGAGTAAGCAAGGAGGATCAACTGTTCAAAGTATATTTCAGCCTCTCTTGAAAAATGGGAGTGGGGTCTTTATTCAAGTGTTCAAACTTATTCAAAGAAATTAAGTCTAAGCACTTTTTGAGGTAGGCACTTTTGTCAAGAATAACAATGCTCGAACCTTTATCAGCTTTGGTGAAAATGAGGTTGTGGTTGCTAGCAGCTGACTTGATAGATCTTAAAATGGGGGAGGGGCTATGAGGGGATTGGTTGTCGGTTCCTGGCAAGATACTTGGATATAAGATCTGCTATTTGTTTTTTTTTGCCGGATGATTCATGGCACAAAGCGACTTCACAGCCAACTAGGAGGTTTGACACACGTTATTGGTTAATGGGTGAAACAGGTGAGTATTTGTAACCTTTACTTAATAAATTAAGCTCTTTATCGGAGAAAGAGTGACTGGAAAGGTTGACCACTCGAGAACAGAAGGTCGTGGGTTGTGGATTCATTCGCAGCGGATGGCTAGGGTGTCGTTGTTCCTGACGGAGATTGGTAAGTTTTTTCTGTACTGTGTTTTTTTTGTGACAATGAATTTATCTTCAATTTCCACAAAGTATCACCACAATCGATTAATTTGATTCATAAAAAGTATGTTTCAAGCTTACCGTAAATCGCACGAGCAAAGCTGGAAAATGATACAGTTTTCTGTAGTTCCTCCCTAATTGGAGGAAAGCTGAGTTCATCAATGGGCAATCAGGTAATGTCCTTAAACTCTCCATCAGCATTCGTTCGATCTTTGAACTCAGCGCATCATGGTGGGGAAGACTACTGAAGTCACACTCATTGATCGCTCTCAAGTGAGCGCAAATAATTATGCTACTGCCCAAACAACATTACGAAAACTTATTTATTTATTTTTTGTTGGTAAATATATTTCTTTAAACCAATTTATGTGTAATTAAGTTCCATCCGAGATAATGTGAACTTGATCAGGACTTTGGGAGGGATCGTGGAAAATAATGCACATTCTCCCCCTAAATGTAATAATGTAGACACAATGATGTAGAGTCTCCATGATTTCTCCCTAAGTGCAGAAGAAGAAGTAGCCATATTGATACAGATATTTGTTAGTGGTCACATCAATTCAAAACAATTGCCTGGAAATTTTTGTCGTAATTTTTAAGTGATAAAAATAAAATATAATATTCTTTTTCATCAATATATTTCCATCCGGAAGACTTTATGTTATTTCACCTGATAGGATGATTTAGGGATAGAATTGGGAGGGAAGCACTTATCCCTCATCTCTCCTTGATTTCTTCATATTACTTGTGCCGGCTGGGAAGTTATACAGCACCCTTTGCCAAGGCTGGAAGGCTGAGACTACCCATTAATAGGTGATATCTCATCTCTCATAGGTCTCCATGATGTGGTAATTCAATGATGGAGATGCTGTTACCCTCCTTGTGTATTCTTCCATCTTTTCCAAACATTCAGCCGATAGGTGCACCAAATAACCCACTTAATTTTTCATCACCACTAGTTTTGAATAGACCACACTGCATTAGAAAAATTGATGTTTCTGTCATTTTCAGGTTGATGGAGAGTTACTAGACCAGGGTACATCCCCTGGGAGTGCCACTGATCTGATAGTGTCCGAGTCCGTTTACTTTGGAGGCTATCCTGGTGACCACCACTTTATCAGTGTTACAAACAGAGATTTTGATGGGTGCATTGATCAAGTCCACATAGATGGCACTCCTGTGGACCTCAGCCAGAACTTGGAAGCCCTTGGAGTGAACCCTGGATGTCCCGTCAAAGTGAGTGTCTAAGAATACCACAAACTACATTTTATTCCGTGATTTCACCAAAAGTCATATATTGTGACCTCGCACACGGGGGGAAGGGGAGGTATGGGAGGGTTTCTTTGAGGTGCGACGGGCAAATACGGGGAAAGGGTGGGGGACGTGCGGGTGATCCCGGGCACCTGGATCGGGAATGGAAAGGGAACGAGAAAAAGGGGGCAGGGTGTGAAGGGAAAGTTTGGGGTACCTCGCAATGACCGGAGGGCTAGAGAGAATGAGAGCCGTGACAAATTCTTTGTTAGACATATACAGTAAAACCCCTAAATTGCACTTTTCTAGGGACCCTAAAAAAAAGGTTCAAATTGCGGGAAAGTGCAAATTGCGGGAAAAGTAGAATTTTCACTTCTACAGCCATGTTCCTTCACTGGAGTAAGAGTAAAAATAAGAAATAGACTGATAAACTGAAAAAGAGCACTGTCATAATTTATTCTTTGAACTAGCTCTTCTCATTAATTTATATACGATGAAAAAAAGACATTGAACACCTTAGATGAATAGAAATGTGAAAATTATTTTTCTCCTTCATTATTGATACATAAAATAAGGGATTACTACATATCGCACAAAATCAAGATCAAATGAATAAATAAAAGTTACAGAAACAGCTTCTTAAAAATTCACTTCACTCATGGTAACTGTGGACCCTACCCATAAATAATAATAATACATATATTAACTTCAGAAAATAATATTTTTGAATCCATCCAACCAACCATTGGATGCTGTGAAATTTTCAATTCCCAATCTTGTGGCGATGTGCAGAGCTTTTTCTTGTATGATGACACCATATATAGGGATATTTGAAGACCTAGCACTCAAAAACCACTCTTTAAGTAACCCTTCCATTTCTTCATACTTAGAATTCTTAACATATTTTCTCTTTTTAGACAAATTACCGCACTGGTTGGCTTGTTTCAGAATCCCATCGCGATTTCTCACAATTATAGTATTTAGTGTAGAGATAGGCAATCGTAGCAGTTTCGCTAGATCGACGCGAGTTCCACCGTGAGAATCGACTTGTTCTAAAATGTCAATTGTCTCCTTGATTGAAAAAGTTCTTTTTCCTCCTCGCTTTTCCATTGCCAAGCAGGATAAAATTACGTCCCAGTTTAGTTGAGGATGACTTAACAACACATGAGAATCTGACCAGTCATGATGTTTGTCTAGTCCAAACAATTGTTCAACTAAAAAATAAACATTATGATTCAGTCTAATTAAGGTACGATACCGCAAGTTTCGATAAGTTTAATTCATTTGTAGCCTATCATAGTTATAACTCGGGAATCGAGGCAGTGCAAATGATCTGTTGTCTACTAGTACGAGTTCTTTCATTTTTCATAATGTCTGGATAAGAATCCATTTTCATTCTCCAAAGTTTCTACTTAGGTAAAAAATGAATACACCTCCGCAGGTTTAATTACATTGTATAAATTTCGTAGTTAGCTCCTAGCCTTACAATGTATTCATTTCATAGCTTGAATCATTTCCTGGCAGATTGACGAGTTGACGTAGTTCCAATTTCTGCTACGAATGGCGCTGTAAACTATCCCGCCAAATTCAAATTCTTTCTTCTAACAGGTCCTATTACAGCTCTCTTTCGTATTTTTTCCGCAAATATGTGCAAGACAAAGTCAAAAAGTGTTTAACAAAGGATTATATGCATGATTAATGGACTTTGAGAGTTAAATTTTATTTTGATTGAGCGCTTTGTGGTGCAAATTGCGGGAAAACTGAAAAATGCACAGTCTAAATTCGGGGAAACATTGGAAACATAGGAAATGGAATGGGACTTCGTAAAAGTGGTGTAAATTGCGGGAAAACGTAATTTCCGATAACGCAAATACGGGGTTTCACTGTATTTAATGAGATAATAAAAAAGGAAACGAAACACATGGAATGGTACACAATATCGCCCACTCTCACCGGTGTTGGCGGAACTGATCAATGACAATAAAATGAATAGTTGAACAAACATGAAAAATAAATGAAAAATAACTTCCCTCTCTGCGAGGTATTAACACCCTTAAAAAAAACTGTCGACAAACTATGTTGGATACACTCGAAAAATGAAACACCATAAAACATCTATAGAAAAAAAAGCACACCCTGTTCTTATAATTCTAAAACTCATACGCAATCACACATCGGGAAAAGGGGAGGGGGGAATCAGAATGAATGAAAGATGTGATTTGGCGCCTCTTCATCAAGGGGGTCTCTTCTAAACTCGAGGGGGAAGGATGATTTGGGGTCCGTGGAAAGCACTGATGGGGGGGGGACTCTGAATCGAAATCTTCTTTTTAGGGCAAAATTTGGGGTTTGTGGTATGGCAATTCTACTTATCAGGGGTTCTGGCTCTCTATCCCTGCCGTGGCTTAATTCCTCTGCTGTCTCTTCCTCACGGGTTGTTGCGCCTTCCGCCGTCTCTGTGGCTGAGAGAGTTTCTAGTGGAGTGCGTGGGGTGACTTTTCCTTGGCGATGGAAAACTCCCAGTCAGTCTCCTATTTCCGCTCCGCCCGCTTCTTCTCGGGTCCAACCTCCTACGCCACTCCAAATCTTGTCTCACCAGGCCACACTCTCGGACAGGCGTTTTCCCAGCATAACAGGCTCACAGCATAACAGCGTAACAAGCTCCGGATAACCAGCACAGGTGGCTTGCGCACTGCTATTATATACCACGAAGTAGGGAAAGTATGGGGGAGGGTCGTGTTCTTTCGAGTCGCATCATCGTTGGGAGGGGGGGGGGGGGTTTCTTCTATACTTGGGAGGGGGGAACTTGGGTTCCGTAGACCGCCGAATTACGTCCTTGTTCTCGGTCGGAGAAAGTGGAGGGGGCCCTCTTCTTTTTTCGCGAAACACTCAAGGACACACAGGAGGAAGCATGGGGTCGGAAGCATTGGGGGGTGGGGGGATGAATCACACAATCCATTCACTCATGTATTCCATTCAAACCAGCGTATTTACAACCAAACACAAAATGAGGCTCTCTTTCCCTCTAGTGACCCATTCACCTCCTCCTATGGAACCGGCCAAACGGCACCGGTTACAATATATTTTATTTTATTGATCCTAAGATCATTTACACATGATGTGGGACAAGTTGTGTTGTAAGATAAAATCAATGAAATCTAGTGATGGGTTAAATACAAAATTTATTGATTCTGAAATTCAAATCTGAATCTTTTTTTATGGAGTCTGGTGCAGAAATTCGGATTTTCAAATTGGAATCCTACTTTTCCCACATTATCAATTCCAGCTCCTCTTTATTGAAATATTATATTTAAAAAAATGTAAATCCTTTTATATTAATGGTTAGTTCTAGATTTTTCCATCGAAATCAAATCAGATTGATTATCTTTAAAATAGAAATAAAATTGGATGGCAATATCTTTTATATTTAATAATTCTGATACAAAAAATTACTCCAGAAATTACAAAATTTTGATTTAACAAAGCAAAATCTTCGGTCCCGACCAAAAGGGTATCTAATGAATGTAGCTGTACGTGATATTACAAAATAACAAAGTTTTGAAATTACGAACCTCATATCTTGGTCCCAACATAAAAAAGTAACTCGTTGATACTAGGGATGGGACGGTTCCACATTTTCCCAGTTCGGGTCCTCGGTTCCGGTTCCA
The DNA here is from genome assembly GCA_963573305.1 of Pyrrhosoma nymphula. NCBI lineage: Eukaryota > Metazoa > Arthropoda > Insecta > Odonata > Coenagrionidae > Pyrrhosoma > Pyrrhosoma nymphula. The sequence goes on from OY754329.1 coordinate 8,514,121, forward strand.
TTAATCAGTTCCCGGTTCTTTGAATGGGTTCCTGGTTCTCAACTCCACTTCTGAATCGCTGATAATAGTTAAACCACTAATAATACAATTGGAATAATATAATTTGTTATAAGATGTTATTTATAAACTAAAACACCAGTGTTTTTAATTACTTTATTTAAAGGAAATAAATGTTGTAATATTTAAGCCTGAATAAGTAAGCGTTAATTACAAATTAATTAGTTACAAGTACATGGGCCACATTCGTAGCTGTGCAAGAAAAGACAGGGAGTACAATTAAAAATTATTTAGATTTGTTCTTAATAACTGATCTCGTAAGTTTTGAAGTACCTACATGCCAGTCAGAATTTTTTTGTTGAATTATAAGTTGCTTTATTATGAAATAACTTATTTCATTGACGAACTGTATAAAAGAAACATATAGTTTGAAAGAAAAACAACCAGGAGTTATAAACTTATTGCTATTACCAAATCAGATGTAACCATTCTTCAAAGAAATAGAGCATAATGTATTGCTTTAATACCTGGAATAATTTCCTAATAGAAAATAGAGAATGAGACTTACAGAAAAATAAATAATGTTCTGTTGGAAACTTTTGAGTTAGTGGATCATAGTTCAGATTTCACTTCACAAGTTTTTGTTCAGAAAGAGCAACATTCTAACACGTTCTGGGTCTAGCCTAGAGATGGGCAACTTTGAAAATTACCACGGTAATTTTCGTAAATTACCATGGTATTTTTCGTAATTTACCGCGCCCCTTGAAAATTACCGTAATTTTCGGTAATTTTCAAGATAATTCACCTATGTTTGAGATAATTTTTCATACAGATAAATTCCCAAGATGTTCTTTTAAGCTAAGTCCACATTTCTGACGTGTTTAATTATAAATTTAGGAATGTTCAACTCATTTTTGGCATATTTTACTTAAATTATAACATTATTGAGTAATTATTAGTCGAATATTCTTCCTGAAAATTTCTCATACTTTGACAAAAGAAAGCCAGATTGCGTGTTGCTGCCGTATTTCTTTTTACAATTTTGAAAATTTCTAATAGATTAATGTTACATTAAGTATGGTTTAAACATCGTATCCTCTCCCTTTTGCTATTGGCATTCTTATTTAACCATACATTTTCTGTTTAATGCTTAAAACTGAAAATTACTGGAAAATTACGGTAATTTTTGAAAATTACCGTAATTTACCACGGTAATTTACCTCAGATGAAAATTACGGTAATTTTCCCATCTCTAGTCTAGCCTGTTTTGTTTTTTGTCAACAATTATGTTAGTGGTACTAAAAAGCCTTTCTGGGGCCCAAGTCTGTAACTTGGGGCGCCGGTGACAGGAGAAGCGAGATTCCTCCCGAAAATGTCACCCGACCGTAGTCTGTAACTGGGTGGAGAAACTTCAGCCGGCTGTACCGGAAGGAGAAAAGTGAGGGTATGAAAATTTCTGAAGCCAAAGCTGACTATTGGACATATTTCAGTGACCTACTTTTGAGAGCCAATGAAATCCACTGTACCTTTTCACAGCTGTAGGAGCGAAGGATTAGTCTGCTTTGTTTACAAAATTTCTGAGGACGAATATTCGCGATATTGTTTAATTTCCGCGATTTCAGAGTATGTACCAGTCAGATAATTAATACCATTATACTCTCGAGTTTCCGTTACACTTCATCCTATTTTAAAACTCACCGAAAGGGCATATTATTAAATCTTCCCGACAGAAAGACATCCCGTATCAACAAACTTAAGGAATTAAATTTGTTCAAACAGCGATATATGGATATTAAACTGAATAATTATCTAACATGTGATTCGATAAATGACCACATTTAATGAATGGGCTACTTACATGATAAATGGATGATTGACAAGGTTGAAAACAGAGTAATAGCCGTCTGTTAACTGACATTACAATTGCACGACGTTTTACTAACTGAAATTTATGAAGACGAATATTCACGATATTGATTAATTTACGCTATTGCAAAGTATGTACCAGTCAGATAATTAATACCATTGTTCTTTCGAGTATCCGTTACGCTTCATCCTAGTTTAAATCACTCCTAAAGTGTAGGTATATAGTATTGACATATCACATCGGCTGGGCAAACTTCATTGGAATAACATTTGTTGAAAGTGATACATGGATATTAAACTGAATAATTTTCTAATATGTAATTTTATTAATGAACACATTTATTTAATGGGCTACTTACATGATCAATGGACGATTGACAAGATTGAAAACAGTAACAGCCGTCAGTTGCACAATCGTTAAACACTTGTACTGTCAGTATACTGACATTAATCAGCTAAACCACTCGACAACACACGTCATTATTACAAGGCATTTAAAAAGTAGCATCCAAAGTTCAAGTAAACGCCGAATATACCACAAAACTTGTATGAAATATATCCAATGCTTGGCCATGTGTTTTATAATGTGTTACTGTGCACAGTAACACATTATAAAACACACCGATTTTTTTTAAGGAAGTTGCCGATGATTTTCACTTATATTTTCAGGATAATATACATATCACAAGAGCATCACTCCAAAAGTAAAATATCAAACACCAAGGGAGAGTTCCTTCATTGTGGGGAAACGTATCAGCGTACAATCCATGAATCGAGTGATATATGCCGTGGTATATGCTCAAGTCGTTCTAGTCGATAGTGTAGTTTAGGATTATATCAGCATCCCAAACACTTCTATAGCGGTGTTCAATCTGGAATTTGAGTTCAATCAAAATAAATCTCGGAATATAAGCGTAGAGAGAACAGCTAAAAAAAATGCCGAAATTCTTTGTCAGTGGAGCAAGTTAACGGATGACTTCTTACCCTTGTGTCACTGGTGTAAAATAATACATGGTAAGTATACTAGAAGACTATAGTCACACACATGGATGAATTAGAATATACGAACAAATACAAGACAGAACATATTCGCTAGCGTTTACAGCTGATATTCATGCACAGCTGTAATGCCCGTTCTTCCGTGTACACAGCATGACATCCAACTGACAACCGATATGCGTCCACATTAAATCATATGTGCAACCCGTACGCGACTACGGTGGATTTGAACGGCGATTGGAAATGTTACGATTAATCGTCATAATGTAAACGAAAATATGATGTTTCATTGAATTAGTACCCAAGTGAGATTAAGTACGATACGTATAAGGTAACTGAAAACTCAAATGCCCTTAAAACTGTCGATCAGCGTGAAGCTCACAAAAATAATGGAGTGAAATTTGTATAAGTAATTATAGTAACCTAGATAATAATACGGGACTTAAGCTTTAATTCAACGTGTGCATGGTGCACATTATTACTCGTCAAACTCTTCTTTGATGTAATCGGAGCAGCAGATTTTCATTTGTTGTGAACTATTAAAGGTGGAAGTGTAAACTTCAAACATCAAATTTGAAGACTCCGCTTCTCATTATGTTTACATGCCGATATTTACGTAGTCTAAAATTGAGATTTCAAATCGTAATTGAGAAACGCTTCGTTTATAATAATTAATGTGGATGAGGTCTATGCTAATGTTCCGGTCCTCATTGCTTTTTCAATTGGAAACTGACAGAATGTATATACTATACTCATGTACGTGTAAATACGCGAAAAGTACAGACTTTATTCTTATGAACGGTGGATTTGTTGTTTTCCAAGCAGAAGTAAATCATCGTGAACTCTCTTATGCCATTGGTCAAAACTTAAAATCACTGTCGTAATGCGCACATTTCTCCTGTGGAGAAAACTTACGTCGGTCTAGCAAGGCCGACGTAACTTGTCTCCCATCTGGGGCCGCCGGAAGTCGCTTCGCCGTGTTACAGACTTGGGTCGGGCGACAAGTTGTCTACGGGCGTTTCGTGTTCCTCCTTTCTCCCGGAGAAACCCGTTACAGACTACCGACGGGAGAAAAGGCTCTTTTTATCGCCCGGCGGATCTGTTATCTCCCGTTTTCGGGAGAAATCCAAGTTACAGACTTGGGCCCCTGAAGAAACTGGCTTCAGGAATACATAAATATTTCTTAGCGAGTTTTTGCAAACGTGGAAATTTACTGCATCCTTTCCAATATTCAGCGGTGCTGGAGAAGTGTATTAATGACCTTTGACTTCACTATACAATTCTTTATTTTATTTAAGGGTTCCTCTGTTCCAGAAAGAAACTCTGAATTTTCTGCCATCTTAAGGGCACTTTATACTTTTATTCTCATCGGAGAAAGTGACCAACTATTATAAATTAGCATTAAGTAGCAAGGCAATGAAAATTAGCATCTAATTAGAATGCTCTTTATCTATGTCATTAGGGTTAGCATTAAGAATTAACGCATTGAAAGATCAGTTATAAAAATTATCACCATGCAATTTGGCCATATTGAATTTCAAGCGACTGCTGCCAACCGTTACGAAATTCATGCTACTGTAGCAGCCACAGTACGGCTTCACGTTCCGTATTATGGCAGCAATGGCAGTCGTGGGGTTGATTGTGTAACTTTGGTGATTCCGTTCGGAATGGAATCGGGATTCCGAAGACGTTACGAATGGAATCAGCAACAATTCCGATTTGTGATTGTATAACTTCTGATTGTATATAACATTCCGATTCCATTCGTAGACTCTGTTTCCATTCGTATGAAATTCCGAGTGGAATTTTATGCGTTGCCAAATCTCACCTAATCTAAGCCCAATATAAGCTTCTGCACATGTGCTAATGAGTTTGCTCCCCCCCCCCCCCTTCCGACCCTACCCCCCTAGTTCAAAAAAATTTGAAAGTGTTGAGGTGCAAAATATGGTATTCAAAATATCACCTATATCGGGAAAAATGTATTAACACTCGTATTAGTTGCAAAATCGAAATCTGAGTTGAAAGAGCAATGTGATTGGTATGAAATAGACACGGAGCTTAATGATAATGATTAAATATCAAATAATGAGGGTGGACTTGCCTCTGAACGAAAGACATTAATAAAATAAAGGACAAGGTCTTTGAGATACTTAATTGAGGAGACATTTTTGGACCAAAGATTGGACCAATGGATTATAAAGTACATTTTGTTCTTAATTCACTGCCATTTCAACGGTGTGGATATATTTCTCCTTAGAGTATTTTAGAATTAGAAAGCATTTTGATATCACCATGAATAAACAGTCACAAAGTGCTTTAAGCGTTCATGAAACCGAGATTCGCACTTAATTTTTACCTTTCATTACGTTTATGACTAAGGATCCTTTTTGTGAAAGGAGTATTATCACGGTAATTTCACTCTTGAATAATGCGAAATTTGCGAAGAATATCATCACAGCGTAGCGGTACGCCATTTCCTTGCTCTTTAGAAGATAATTCCGATTCCATTCCTTAATTCCGGCACCTCATTGTTGAGTGGAATTATTCCGATCCGAAAATTCCGTGTGGATCGGACTTGAGGCTTTCACAATCGCATTTCGTAATTTCTCGCGTAATTAATCCAAAATGGCGGAAATTCCACTACGGAAAATACGAACGGAAAGTTACACAATCTAAAGTTACACGCAGTGAATTTTGGAATGCGCCCATAGACAATTGATAGTGACGATCTTTGGTGAACGATTGAACATGTCAAGGTGTATATCGATAATCGAAATTCAATAACAAGGTTCAAAAATATTTACTGGTTGTGATTAGTCTGTTTTCGTGTTATTAATCGTGTTTAACTAAGTTATTAGGGGGGAAATTTCGCGGATTATTATGAATTTTGCGTATTTCATTCAAAATATGCATATTTCGCGTTTATCATCGTTTTTTCGTTATCGCGAAAAGATCAGGTCTCTACTAATGACGGATGAGATGAAAATCTCGGATCACTGCACTCAGCTTTGCTCATTTCGTACCAGTCACAGTCCTTAGCAAGCATATCATCCTCCACAGTTCTACCACACAACACTTCCTCATCCCCATGTAATTTATCATATCCATGGAAAAGTCCGTTATTAATATTGAAGCTAAACCCTGATTCCTCAAGTTGATGCACTGACAAGAGATTTTAACTTATTGCAGGTACCCACAAAACCCATTGCAGTCCGACTCCTCCTTCTTACAAGGAGACATCACGTGACTTATGTTCAGGATCCAAATGAGGCAATCATTTTCTGAAACTATAGACGGGATGCGGGAAAAGTGTCACGGCTTTCTTCCACATAGGCTCGGGTTCGAGAGAAAAACGCTATAAAAGTCTTCCTCCGTATAAATCCTTTACAGTTCACGCCTATCTCAACGGAGGTTGAGGAGCTGTTGAGGAGGCCCAGTGGGTCGAGGTGCTCCCAGCCGGTTATTCTCATATGGTGGCTGGGGTTCAATCCCAGGTTGCGGCATTTTTTTTCTTTCGAATATTTTACGGAATTACTGTAAATTGCCCACTCCCATTCATTTACGGCAGTAGCAACAATTTTTTTAAATTTTCAGCCTATTTATTGGATGTTCAATCAACCTCCTTGGGAGACTTTCGAAGCTAATTTTGGGATTCTTGTTCAGCCGAAAAAAGGCTTTACATGCTGACAGACTTAGTATGTTTAGATTTTGAAAATACAAGGATACTTCCGTGAATGGTTAAGGATATCTGTGAATTTATGTACACTTGAACTTTTTCCTGACGAGGTCTGTGTATTTTCTGAATACTTTTGACCAATAAAACTTATTATTATTGCCTCCAACCCAATCGTCAACCCTTGTAAAGGAGAAGACTTTCATCCACAGTCATATCTCGATCCATGGTGTACAACTCACTGAACTTTATGTTCAACTTTTGGTAGATTTTACAAATCTTATTCAGTTTTGGATTAGTACATATTTCTGTGACATATTCCTCATTGTTGCTGAAATGTAAATATTGCTGAATTTTTTCAAATCAGTGATATGACATTGTTTCCCCTAAAAATGGCATACACTGAATCCACCGTGTTGTCCAATAATACTCTTGGTCCGGCTTTTTTACAGTGCCCTGCAGCATTATTAGTACCAAGAACACTCGTATTTCTGGAGCACACTCTTCACACCATTGTTCTGTGGAACCCATAGTTGGGATTAACGATTTCAAAAATTAACAATTAAAATTAGTCGTTAAAATTGTAGTTAATGGCCAATATGTCCAAATACCAGGGTAAAAATTATGAAAATGTTGACGCAATTCCATACACTAATGCGTCAAAATAAGTCTCAAAAACAGGCTGAAAATGAGCCAGTGTGTCTGCAAACGCCATCTGCTGCCTAGAGATTGAATTTCTACGAAGGGGACAAGATTACTCGTCCATGGCAGCTAGGAAGACAAAAGAGCGTGCAATGATAACTCATCCCTGATGCGCTTTGACCCGACTGGTTTGGACGAGTTATCTCGTCCTTGTCAGGGAAGGGGTTAATAAATTGAAAGTTCATAAGTAATTTTAGATTTTTAAAATTAACTGATTTCCTGGGGAATATTAGCAAAACTTTTTTTTCAAAAACTATTTTTGAAACTGGTACCTTGTATGGCGTTTTTGATTTCAGGTGGCCAGTATTGTTTCATTCCTGGAGAATTTCCCAGGCTTCATAATTTGGCCCAACACAACTACAGACAACTTCCTGCAGTTGAACTTCAAGTTCAACACCACACATGGAGATGGATTACTGTTTTATCTGACTGACTCAAGCCAATCAAGTGGTGTGTCATTATCCTTGGTCAATGGATCCCTGGTGATGCTTGGGCCTCAAGGCAGGACAAAGATAGCCACTGGCTCTGCAATCACATCCAGCCCAACCAAATATAGTGATGGCCAGTGGCATGTTGTAACAGCGACATACAGATCAGGTGCGATGCTGCTACACATCGATGATTATGAATCATTCAGGTGAGTGTTTCTAGTGTACATCAAGGAAAGTTTAAAATTTCTTGAGAAAATTCCTTTTCTAGTCTAGTTATGGAGTTTTAATCTGGTGTGTGTTCTATTTCCTTACTTTGTAGCTTTGCTTGAAGGTTGCAGTTTTTTCACACAGTATGTAATGGTTGTTGCAATTAAAAAAAAATAGCAGGATTGACTCAACTGGCTGTCAATGCTCGATTAGACTACCAAGTGTCCTCATTGCCCTGGATATGTCCTCATTCATACCATCTGGGAGAAATTAGCCTGAGTCCATAACTTTGGCTTTCAAAATTTGAAACCCCTTTGTCCTGGCATAAATCAGGTTGCCACGACAGTGGGATAAGCCATGATAGACACATTAATTATGATGAGATAGCACCATCCACGCAACTTTTAGGTCATGCGTATGAATCCATCATGGCACACTTTTATGACGTCTTATGATTTAGGTCTTCTGTTAATGCATTGTAACCTTTGGTGACTAAGTGCCTAAAAATCAATCTACAACTATTTGTAAACCTGTACGGCAAGCTGTAAAAAAAACAGGCACTATAGAGACGATTCATAGTGTATCAGGGATACCCTGTGGAAAATTTCAATTCAAAGTAACTGGATATCGTACTACCATGTCTTCATCTGTTTTCAATTTGCTTCAACTATAATAATCTATAGTAATGTCCACTCATTTAAAGTTGGTTGAACGGCAACTTCATGCCAGTGGCGGATCCATGGGGGGAGGGGGAGATTCCCCCCAAGGGGTCGGATGAGCATAAGGAATATCATACGACTTAATAGTAAACTTCATTGTGCCAACAGCTTAATAGCATTGATATGCTAGAAAAGATATGCCTCTCCAACAAGCATGAGCTATGTTTTCAGGGTGTCCACGGATCCTGGAAAATCTGGAATTATTTTTTGAATTTTCCGAACCTAGAAATTTCAAAGCTTATTAAAGCATTATTTTAGCTTAGAGGATGGGATGTTCGTGATAAAATAATCAAGGAGGGACTGAGAATTTGCAGTAACTCTAGTTGGATCAGAATTAATAACCTAAAGACCAAAGGAAGAAAGCAAATTCATGAGGTAACTCTTCATGATAGAATCTTTTAGAAAATCAACATTTAAGTCACCAAATATTACTATTCCATTCAAACTTCTGGTCAGTAAAGACACAAGAACATCAATTATCAGGGTGGCGATCGTCAGGGAAAACCGGGAAAACCTGGAATTGTCAGGGAATTTTGAATTTCTTGAAAAGTCAAGGAAATGTCAGGGAATTTTCGTAACAGTCAAGGAGAAACTCGAAAAGGAAATTCTCATTATTTTTCTTCCATTACGTTTATCGGCCAGTCTTTCCCACCCTTTATTTCACCAAAAAATTTCACCAACTAAAACTAATGTCTGTCGCTGACGTTCATGGAATATGTCCCATCAATTCGTGGCTCATTCAGTTGTGAATCTTAGTTATTTAGTAGTGAATCATACGTACAATGTATCCCTTTTGTATATCCTTATTGCGGTATTTGCCTAGTAATGTCAAAATTCACGATCACAATGTATTACGCTAATCACAAGGAATCCGAGGCTATGCTGTTCGGAAAATTTTACCTTGCATTTTTTTTTTTTTTTAACTTCCGAGGCTTAGCTTTAGAGGTAGCTGGAGCGGCTGGAGCATACTAGCTTGTAGTAAATACATGCTTACAGTTGTAAAAATACTAGACAATGATTATGAAAATGGTAATACAAGTACGTGTAAACAAAATATTACGCAAGATCATCTTCGATTCCCATATCGCCCTTCGTGAAACAGTAAGAAGAGCCCTCCTCCCCTCCCCTCCTTTCACGCTCGACGTAATTATTGAATGGCCCCCTTAGCTCCCTCTCGAAGCAATTTATTCAGGTCAAAAACCACCTTAAACATGATATTACTGAATATGATGCTGCCGTTGCCAATTGCCTCCTGTCTTCGCTCGCAGTGGCGCGCTTACGTTTTGTTTGTTTATCCAAATAGTTTTACATCGCAATTGATTTGCAATACTCTTGCAATCAAGGGGTTATAACTAGAGATGGGTCACTTTGAAAATTACCATGGTAATTTTGGTAAATTACCATGGTATTTTTCGTAATTTACCGCGCCCCTTGAAAATTACCGTAATTTTCGGTAATTTTCCAGATTATTCACCCATGTTTGAGATAATTTTTCATACAGATAAATTCCCAACATGTTCTTTTAAGCCAATTCCACATTTCTGACGTGTTTAATTATAAATTGAGGAATGTTCAACTCATTGTTGGCATATTTTACTTAAATTATAACATTATTGAGTAATTATTAGTAGAATATTCTTCCTGAAAATTTCTCATACTTTGACAAAAGAAAGCCAGATTGCGTGTTGCTGCCGTATTTCTTTTTACAATTTTGAGAATTTCTAATAAGTTAATGTTGCATTAGGTATGTTTTAAACATCGTATCCCCTTCCTTTTGCTATTGGCATTCTTATTTAACCCTACATTTTCTGTTTAATACTTAAAACTGAAAAATACTGGAAAATTACGGTAATTTTCAAAAATTACCGTAATTTACCACGGTAATTTACCTCAGATGAAAATTACGGTAATTTTCCCATCTCTAGTTATAACCACGTTAATCAAATTGTTATTCGCTTCTGAAAGTCACTCGAGCTATCCGATTTTGATCCAGTCCAACAACTTGGCTTTGGTTTGCATTTTTCGCGTACCCTAGGGATACATTTGCCGGAGTCCGACAGTAAATTGGCCATTGACTTTTCCTTCGATGCCTTTTCACTAATTCTCATCTTCCCAGAACTACCAAGACGCGACTATAATTTGGATGAGAGTTTAACTTATGAAGATTTAATATATTTTTTTCATTAGGATGTACATGTAGCTTTTAATGTAATGATTTAAGCTTTTAACATTTTCTGAGTTTTGACGAAAATTTAATTCAGCAGGAATAAAATATTCCAATAATAGGTGACCTTTTGGCCATTGGTCAGGGAAATTGGTAAATCCATCAGGGAATAGTCAGGGAAAAGTCAGGGAATTTAAAAATTGGATATCAGTAGCCACCCTGATTATAGTATTCAAAAAGATGCTAAAATTACCCCCAGGAGGCCGATAAATGGATAAGATTGCATAGGTTTGGTTTCTTAATTTTAGCAAAGCACCAGAGCACTCACAAGTTATTTTAACTGAACAATCCAAGTTCAGGCAGACCATATTTACCTTTGGTTGGCAATACAAAGAAACATCACCACATTTGTTCTGTTGTCGACAGTATGAGGAGATTAGATTGAAACCTTCAATTGCACTGGAAGATATTTTATCCTGGCGTAACCAGTGTTCAGCTACAACAATGTACTTAATTTGGCCATGTTTAGTTTTAAGTTTGGTAGGTGTGCTCTCATAATAATAATAATTTTTTTTATATGCCTAGCGACCTGGTACAAGTTATGTAAATTGAGAAAGAATAAATCACATATATAAGGCACATCAAGAAAATACATGTACAATCAAAGTATTATAAAAAAATAATTAAATCAGTCAATAGCATACAGATGCTTAATTCCAGTTCTACATTAAATCAGTATAATAACAAAGGGGATATATCTTGTATACACAATGTAAGAAACTGTTGAATATATCATAATGGAGATTGTGGGACATGGTCTTATTTTTGCAGCTCCAGTGAAGTCACGGAGTCCTTGTCCATTCGCTTTGGGAAGCTGTTCTTTGGAGGTGTGCCCTCTGACATGAGCGTCTCTCCTGGAGCAGTGGCTAGTGAGTTGCCCTTTGCGGGCTGCCTAGGTGAAGCCACCATCAACGGGAAAGTCATTAACTTTGCAAATTCTACCAAAGGCATTCACACAGTTCTTGGGAAATGTGTCACTGGTGCATATGACTATGGAAGACTCCCTATAGGTAAGTGCTCATGCATATTGGATTATGATAGCATGTTTATAAAAATCATTATTTGAGACTATTATAATTAAAATAATTATTATTCATTAAAATGCAATATTCATCGTCAAGATATACCTATATAGATACAAAGACGTCACAAGTGTGACAAGCACAAATACAGACATTAAAAGAAAGTAATATACTTTTAAATTTTTGGCAGCACAGCCACCTTCTTTGGAAAAAGATATAATAATGTATGTGGTAAGTAATTTGGTGTATATTCCATGCATACAGTATATACCTACTGTATACAATATAGTATATGCATCTCATTATACGTGGGTCTGGGTTTGTCTCCCAAAATTGTTAGTTCACTTTTCTCTTTTACTTTTCGCTCTGTATCGAACTTGTCAGGAGCCGTTCAATAGTTTCATGCTCCAATTTACAACAGTTAATTATAACCAGATTTATCATTGTTCAGCAGAAACATTACAGATTAGTGCATTTTGGTTTCCCGTATCAACCACGGTTTTAACTACCATGGCCCTTGATTGTCCACGGTATATGTTTTGAGTACTATATTTCTCAACTGCAGAATACCATTGATATCTGCATCTACTTTTTGAGTGCCGTGAAGGTTTGCCGAATGCAGCTTCCAACCACTCTGATTCAAATTTTCGTGCTGCACCCAAATCTGTGGTAAGCTTCACCAACTACGGAATGTGATTCAATTTTCTGCGGTTGCCTTCTGCTGAAATCTCGATTTTTATGCCTTTGGAATTTATGTTTTCCCTTGATTTACAACATTTTCTTCAGGTCTCAAGAATTTTTGAAACCTTGTAATGTTTTCTTATCCCATCTATGCACTTTCAAAATTTGCAATATCCCATGATTTACGACAATTGATGAGAAGCAGCTAATCTAAATTTTCTTGACAGCTTTTCAATGTAGGTAGCCTGTCCAAAGTGAGACTGCCATAATTTGTTCTTTCCCACATAGCAAGGCAAGCTGTATTCCTGCTGGAATCCACCTTGCGAAATCCAGTGTGCAAGCCAAAATCCAGCTGGATCAATCCAGTGGGAAAGTTGGAATCCAGCCTAAATCCAGCTGGTCTCTTTACATGATTTCAACTGGATTCTGGCTGTTTGAAAGCCTGGATTCCAGCTTGATTCCAGGTTGGAATCAAGCTGGATTCCTGCCAGAATCCAGGCGTAAAAAAAATATAAAAACAATATGGCGAGATTTGAAGCTGTATCACATGATTATCTCAGTCTCGCAACCGAACACCTTACCCCCTAGGCCAACAGCTCTCCTTACAGGCATGCATTGAAATTAGGCTATTTCATCCAAAAATCAGAGTTAATACACGCAATGAGTGACAGTAATTTTGTAAAGGTGGACAAAGAGTGCTTGCTATTTTTTGACCATACATACAAACAAAAGCCATAAGTTTAGAGATAGCCGCTTATTACATGTATGAGGCTATTTCTTCCTAAAATCAGAGTTAATGCATGCAATGACTGACAGTAATTTTCACTGACAACACTAATATAATACTAACACCACTGCACTAATAACACGTACTTCACACATTTCGCTATGCTTGAATATGCGCTCTTATACTAACCTTTCATTTTCTTCATTAACCCTTTTCCTTTCCAATACCATTCGCTAAAACCTGTGAAGTGCATTTCTTTCTCAACGCATGACCCTTCGATAGGTTTACCGTACTGGAATCAAGCTTTCCAATTCCAGCTGGAATCAAACCTATGGTATGCAAGCCAAAATCCAGCTGGAGTCAAGCTGGTTAATTCCAGTTGGAATCAAAACCCTGAATCAAGCCAAAAATCAGCTGGAATCAAGCTTGCCAATTCCAGTTGGAATCAAGCCTAGTATGCAAGCCAAAATCCAGCTGGAGTCAAGCTGGCTAATTCCAGCTGGAATCAAGAGCCTGAATCTAGCCTAAATCCAGGCTGGAATCCAACTTGCCAATTGCCATGTGAGTTGGATCCTCATGTAACAAATTCTTAGCTACACCAAGGTCTTTAATATCAAAGTATTCTACAAGCCTTTCTTTGATTTCAGAACGTAAATTATCATCACTGCAAAACAATAGGAAATCATCCACATACAATGCAATGATAGCTATTTCACCATTTTTGGAAATTATATATACACAAGGCTCTAAAATCAACTGAGAGAAACCTAGTACACTCAATACTGCATTACGCTAGTCATTCCAGGCTCTTGAAGCCTGTTTGAGACCATAAATTGCCCTATTTAACGTACAGAATTTCCCTTCACAATTCTCATTAACAATCCCTTCCTCCTGAGCCATATAAATTTCTTCCTCCAGTTCTCTGGCCAAGAATGCACATTTCACATCCAAATGGTGAATTGACCAATTATGCTTAACTGATAATGCAAACAGTAGTCTAAGACATTCAAAACGCACAACAGGAGAGAAAGCTTCATTATAATCTACCCCTTACCGCTGTGTGAAGCCCTTTGATACCAATGTTGTTCACATTTCACAGCCTCACCATTTTCATTTCGCTTGCTTTTAAATATCCACTTATTCTGAACCTAGTTCTTGCCAACAGGCAAGTATGTACAAGATCCCTAGTGTGACTCCTTTCAAGAGCATCAAGCTCCTCCTTGACAGCACTCTTCCATAAACATCACCACGAGATATATACAGTAGAACCTCTATTTTACGAATTTGAAGGGACCCAAAAATATGAGCTTTGTAAATCAGAGGGTTTGTAAATTGGAGGTTATCTTTCAAGCAATCGAAACCTCAACAATCCCAATCCAGTTTCAGTAGTGCACTTCATAAAGATAAATGGGATTAAAAGGGAGGTAATATTTCAATAAAATGAATTACACATCCAGTTAAATGTTTAATAGAACAAAAGGAAATTAGAAACCTACACTTCTTATATGTAGTGTCATATTTTTTATGCTCTCCTTAACAAAAATTAACAGAAACTTTAAAAACTGGTAAATATTTTTCTACAAATTTATAATGGTGTGAACTTGGCTGCTGCAACTGAATTAATTTCTTGTAGCTTCAAGTTGGTAGATATCATAATAAGGGGAATAAGTGAATTAATTCATACCATGGAGTATTTTAAGCATATGCATTAATTAGTGCTGGGGAATGTTTAGTGATAGTCGAATTGGTGTTGAAAGAGGCCATTTTAACATGGGAATGCCACGGATGCATTCTAACTAAGAAATTTCAAAACGAAGTTCCAATTGACCCAGTTTATTTTAGTACAAAGACTAGGAAATGCATTTATTGAAGATAACTTACCGTTTGAAATACCTTCAATAATATTTTGTAGCTGATGAAAGTCAATTTTAGAACTTTACTCGAGTTAATTTGAAATTCCCACATATGCGTTCTACAGCGCTGACATCTAGCGGTGATTTACGAGAACTATATACTCGCGGGTACTGATAGCTGTAAGTCGCGATCGCAAATTCTTACCTAATGGCGTAAAACTTGGCCCCGGCATGTCCTAAGAAGGCCCTGGGTGTATGGCGCAAGACTTGGTTACAGATGAAAGGAGAGATAAATTAGACTGACTCAAACTGTGTTGTTTGTGGGGTACTGCCCCACCAGTAAAAATTACAAATTTGTTGAGTTGTCTAGTCCCCATAGAATTATTTTGTCTAGAGATGTAAAGTTCTTTGAAGATAGGTTCAAGAAGGCTGGGGAGAGTCGTGATTTCTTTGAAATTGATACTGTTAAAAAAAAATGAGCCTGAACCTGATCAAGTTAGGACTATTGTTACTATTAAGAATGTTAAGAAAACTCCTGAATATAATGTAGAGCCCGAGATGCTAACTATAAGTAATAAAACTCTCAAGGGTGGTGAAAAGGAGGAGGTGCAACAACACTCTGATAGTGAGTCAGATGGGGAAGATGAGGACAAGGTTGAAGTGGGAAGTAAGTACTCTTGTTAGATTTAGAAAGCCAAAAGAGTTTCCTGATTTTGTTTGCTTTTCTGTTTCAGTTGATGAGCAAGAGCCTGATAGTTTCAAAATGGCGATACCGTAGAACCTCTTTTTTACAAACCTCTAATTTACAAAATGACATCAATTTACAAACCATTCTGCCAGTCCTGATCTTTGTATATAGGAAAACCATGTAAAATGACCTCCGTTTTACGAAACCTCCATTTTAATGATTTACGAAGTGAGAAGCCGGTCCCTAGGAGTGACTGACCCCTGTTTTACGAAGTATTTGAAATGGTTTTGTCGCAATGTTTTGAGGTCAATGCATCACTCAATGTGTAAACATTCGGCATTATGCGAACATTTCTAGATGGTACTTCTGTAATGGATCAGAATATACTACATATGTATTTGGATTCATTTTCTTTTGAATTTTGGATGTGATTACTTCATAGCATGCTCAAAGTCATCGTTAACGAATTGCTCTAACAATCATTGTAGTGGATGGGTGAATTGGTCTTTATTTATTTTTCAGTGCCACCAGGTGAAGGAGGAGACTATGATGGTAAGAGAAAATCAATTATGATTAGTCTTTGTCACTCTAATCTAATCACCACACTTAGTTTCTGCATGTCTGTGAGTGATGCATCAAAACCTATGTACATGCAAAACGAATGTATGCAAAAAATGTATGTACAACTTGCAGTAATGTAAATATGCATGTGTGACAGTGGTGGAAAGATATGGGGGGCGTGCGCCGCCCCCACCAGTCAGCCCACACACTATTCGTTCGTGTCTTTCGTCAGTCGACTCTGAGTTGAGTTATCGAGTAGTTGTACTTTCTTATGTAGCACGCGTCCGCGTCATCGTATTTTATGCGTTTCTGTCTGGCACATAGTACTAACCTACGAGAAAAGTCACGGCCATTCTAGTGATATCGATACGTTATTTTGTCTGGCATTTGTTCGAGAAAAGTTGTGAATATTCTACTGTTTGTATTTGTTCACACTCCTTAAAAGTCTGGAAGCGAACATTCTGGTACCGAATGTTCTCGAAACAACCGAGCTACATATATAAGGGAAACAGAGTCACTGCCAGGCAGTCAGTTTGAAAGCTACAATCGTCGCGATAACTTGCGCCTCCCTCTTGAGTTTTTTCTGTATCCGCCACTGATGTGTGAGAACACTTTTCAATAGCTTTCATTGCTAAATGAATTAATCTTTCAAGGTTTCAAGTAGTGGAAAACAAATGTTGAAGTAGTATTGGTAGGTAGTATAGAAATTATTAAAGCAGTCTTCAAAAACTGACAAACTATAGAAATCAGACCAGTCATGGCAACACAGCATGTTACAAAAGGCAATAATATTTTGGTCAGTAAAATATCGCTTGTTGTAGATAAAATGTTTTGTGCACTGATGTGGAGAGTGAACCGTGATTGAGCATAACTAAGGGTAATGATCTGATATATAAGATTTGAGTATCTCCTATTTGACATTCCCCAGGACAATGTTCGTCAAAATGTTGTCTAAAACATTTGAGGAATTACTGTAAACTCTGGTTGGTTCGATGTTAGTAGCACTGATGTTGAACAATGATAGCAAATCCATATTTTCTTGTTTGTTTTTCGAGTTCACCAGTACCTTACAGTTGAAATCGCCAGTAATAAGTAAGTTGGGATTTGTTACTGTCCTATTAAATATTTCCTGTAGTTTAGCGAGTTTGACGAGAAAGGTATCAAAATCACTCGAGGGAGACTGGTACACAGACACAACTATATACACGATATTGTCCAGGTTGAGACCAGCAACACTATATTCAAATGTTTGCTCCTCGTTGAGAAAAACGTACGCAAAATGTATCGGAAGAATACACACGCAATCAGACACTAGAATCATGACACCTCCGCATTTGTGGACTGAATGACAGAAAACATTGGTGATGAGATAGCCGGGCAGGTTAAATTCACTAAGTTCACTGGACTTCAGCCAGTGCTCTTGCACACACACACCACATAGGTTTATAAGCATCCACTAAAACCTCTAGATCCGGAACCTTGTTGTGTATGCACTGTATATTTACCTGCATGACTTTAAGGTAAGACGTTATCCTTCCTGGGTGTCCGAGCGAAGTTTCCAAAAAGAATAATTGCTCATTTTCACAAATTTGGGCCAGAATGAAGAATTAGTAAGAGTATCGCAATACATGCTATTCACTGAGATTCTGAAAGAGGAATAAGTACCCTGGGTCACGTTGAGCTTTTCAATTTCGATGTCCTGTGCCGGATCGAGGTTAGGAACTTTGGATTCAACGAACTCCATTATGGAATTGGCAGACGTGTCAGGCTTAAAATTCCAAACATGTAGGTGGGGACGATTAGGGATCCCCACGAGAGCACACTTTTTCTCAGATTTTCCGACAGCCAGTATATTGCAGCGTTTGCGATTATTTTGTACGTCCGTATATCCATCATCCTGCTTTGGGTCGTCATCACATCCGGCGAGAATTTCGTTAGGAACATCAAGTAGTTGGACCTTGGTTAGACTAGACTCGGTTGGAGAGGACTTCACGAGTTCCTTTTTTGCACTTCTTGGCAGACTGGGACGCCGTGTTGACTTTTTGCGGAATCAGTCAGTGGGAAGGATTCTGTTATATGCTGAGGCTTGTATGTGGCTTGGAGACTGTTCCACCGACTGGGATCACTTTTACAGATTCAGCGCAGGAAACACTCTTGCTTTGATCAGCTGAGACAGAAACACCAGAGTTTTTCAAAAGTAACAAATCCTGTTTGAGACGAACGATGTCAGCCGCCATGTTGGCTAGCGAGAACTGAGGCAATCTGCAGGAAAGACATTTCCAAAAAATGTTTCTGCACTCCTGCAGAGCCTTAAGTGTCAAGTCATTAAGGTTGGTACATTTAGGGTGAAAACCACGCTCACAGAGATCGCAGTTAACTAATTTGTCAGGCAAATCAATAGAAATATTGCAGGAGCAACACACCAGCGGAACTATCGCAGTCGCCATCTTGAATCGAAATCTGCCACGGGCCATCAGACCCAAGTGAACAGAAGATCCAGTCGTAGGCCTCTGTTCAAGAAGCTTCCCACTCTGTCTTCCATTTATATATTTTATTCAATTTTATATGTGAAAAAGAATATCAATGATGTAATAAAGAATAAAGATGTTCATGGGTATGATACCCGGCGGAAGTCCGACCATAGGACTGTGCCTCACAGCCTATCATTATTCTCTAATAACCCAAAATATGCCGGATCCAAATTTTATAATAAACTACCAACTAATGTTAAACACATTGAACCGTCCTCCATGTTCAAAACAAAACTATGGAATTACCTCATTGATAACTGTTTCTACTCTGTAGATGAATTTATGACCTCATGATCTCATATGTATTTCTGTTAATTTGTATTCACTGCCCCCCGTTAATGGTTTACATGTATGTATTCATCTTATAAGCAACGACTTATCCCATACTTGTAAGTCCTGGGATTCTTAAAGTATTATGTTAACGTGTATTACCTGCAGTGGCTGAAAGTATGCAAATATCTTTGATTGGGCATAATTTACTTTTGTGCAATATGTAAACGCTGGAAAATTGCTCCTTGCATCACCCTCACCCTTTAATTAGCAGGTGGCTCATCGGCAGAGGAAGAAGAGGAGAGTGAGGGGCGCGTGCCGAGTGTAGCAGTAACCCATCCTACTGTCATGCATACCACACCATTTTATCCTGTTGTCACAACAATGGTGCCTCCTGTGACCCCAAGCGAGGCACAGTGCTCTTTGCCGATGGTGCCAGCCGCAGATCCAGATGTAAATGCTGCCAGTGGATACAGATTCGGTGGGTTAACTAACCACAGAACAATAATAACAGTTCTTGGGTCCTTAAAAACTAAATATATCAAGCATGTAAAATATTTTCATTTATTTTTTCCTGTAGGTAATGTATTTAAAAAAATTTATTTATCTCAGGTCAACATCATAAAAACATTGTACAAGGTACATCATGTAATGGTACAATTATGAGGTACTGATACATTTTAGATTGCATGGATTGTCACAATTTTATCTATAGGCTGTTTATCATGCATTCTAATCTGTATTTCCATTGGTCCTAATTTTGTGAAGCTTGTTCCAACCCTAAATTAGTGGAGATGGCTAGAATTTTTCATATTGTTTTAATGTAAGCCTGAATTTAGAGAAAACCACTTGTGAGTTGTTCTTACAAACAATATGTCCTTGAAAGGAGGTATCTCAAGGGAAGGGAAGACTTTTTTTTAGAAGTTTAATGATGAGCTTGCAGTGAGCAAAATATAACTTCCTAAGAAATTTTAGAATTTAAATTTTTTTTTACAATTGTTGGGATATACCCACAGAAAATAATGTTTTATGACATGTGAGAATATGATAATCCCCTATAAAGAGTTCATAGAATATCTTAACTGACTGAATCACATACATATCGGACAAAAGAACTTGTGGAGTATATGCGAAGTCCATTACTCGTGTTAATATGATAAGTGAGGTGATGAGGTGGGTTGCATGAACTGATTGTAATCCATGGATTCTAAGGTTCATGCAGTCATTTACTGTTTTCACAGGGACTGAGAGAAGGAGTAGACTTGAATATTCAACTGTTCCTGGGCGGTACAGGAGTAAGTATGAATTCACAATTGAATTCAACTCCATGGAGCCAGATGGTATCATTTTCTATGTGGCAGATCAAAGGCACATAGATTACATCTCATTGATTCTGAAAGGTGGAAACGTAAGTAACTTCTATTATTTACTACTCCCTTAGTAGTATCCCTGCTTCACATAAGAGGTGAGTAAAAGAGCTGGGAAAGGAAAAACCCTGATAACAAATCCCCAGATATTCTGTAACTCATTAAGAATTCGTCGTTAGTTCGCCTGTAACAAAAATCCTCAGGTGTAGCGAATATTTCCTACCTACAACGCTATTCTGTAACACGTCCTAATGACAGGCAATTAAATTTGCAGTAGAAAAAATTCAGATCTTACCGGCAAAACATAATATTTTTTAAAGCACCTCTCATGGAGGCTACAATGTTCCACCAATCAGATGATTCTAAAGCCTAGTAATTCAGAGGCCTCTGGTTTGCAATTTGAAACGTACTAGGTGAGGAAGTAGTGCTAAGAATGCCACACAGCCCAGGTAAAAATATCTGGTCTGTAACTACATAATCTGGAACTGGTCTGAAAGGGCAATTTCTGGTCTGTAAGTGGTCTGTAACTGGACTGGACGGGAATTTTAATGGGTGAAACAAACTGGTTTGGAACTGCTCTGTAATACCAACTGGGAATCTGCCGGTAATTGCACTACTAATCTATATTATCTGTGTACCTATCTTATGTAATCTCTTCTGTACTTGGTGCAATAAATGAATGTATGAAGGACCTTGCCTAGTCCCAGGCAGCTCCGTGGGATGTCCCAGGGAAGCCCGAGGGATGTCCATGGGAATTCCCATATCACCTCCCATTGGACTTCCCTGGGATGCCCCGAATGTCCCATGGGAGAAGAAATTGGAAGTATACATATTTATGGGATGTATGAAGCACCTGTGGTGAATATGTTGCAAAAAATTTGTGAAGTACTGTAATTTATTCCAAGAATGTGTGAAACACACAATACTTTTGAATATGTATACAAAAAAAAGTATCATGTTCCTCAAATGGAGCTGTGCTCCATTTGGCTGTTCAGCACTTCTCTTCAAAAACTATGTAACAATTATGCTTTGAATTCTTTCCCCATTGCTGCAGGAACTGTCTCCATTGCTGATTGAACTCCCCTTAAGAAAATTAACTGTACAAAACTTAAAAAAAAAAAACTCAGTGGAATACTGAGTCAGAAACTTTAGGAGTGACTGAAAGTTAATTGAAACAGTTCAGAAACTGAAGACAAAAACTGGGCAAATAACTTTTGATAAAAGTTGTTTAACTACTAAAATATAATAACTAGAAAATATTTACCATGGGAGTTACGGCAATGGAAACACAATTTCTAAATATATAAACGAAAAAAGCTATGAAAAAAAAGAAAAAAAATTTTTCCACAGCAGAGGATCGACCTTCATACCTTTCACTCCACAGACCATCACCTTACACCACTACTACACAACTTCCTTGAAGGAGTAGGGCAGCTCACGGGGATTTAATTTTCATAAGTTCTGATGGGGATTGGTCGGTGACTGATAGGACTTCCTCCGATGGTTAATCCCAGACCCTGCTCTCTTTTAATATGCTCTCTGCAATGGAATGGTCTCAAATAAAAGGTTGTTATCCACTGAGTTTGAAGGAAATTTTTATTGTGTCATTACAATTGTCAACAGCTCTAAACAGTAAAGGGACGTATTTGGGCATCTCTTAAATTATGTACAGCGCAATATGATCAGGTGAGATGCTGAGTCACAATTCTGGTTATATGCACACCAAAATTCGACCCTTGTCTAGATGGCAAATACCAGCACCTCTTTAAACACATTTCTAACATCAACCCAGGTGACAATGGTTTTTCCACCAAAAAATTGCTCTCTAAATAGTTTCTGAAGAAACTTAAAAGATGGTTTAAGTTACTGAAGCATTTTTTAGGCAAACTTTAAAATTTTAAAGTAACTTAGGCAATTTCAACAGTTGATTTTCTTGAGGTCATGTCGCCATTGGTGTGTGAACTTTCTCCATTGCTCTTCAATTTTCTGAAACAAGAGAAAGATTTTATCCTCAAAAAAGAAATAACAAAATATTCTTCCTAATAATTTTTTTTATTTATTGAAATTCATGTCCATTTTCACAATTTTCAGCTGTTCTACTCATTCAACTGTGGCTCGGGGCCTGCCCTTATCACATCGGAGGAGACTTACAACGATGGGCAGTGGCACTCTGTGACATTTTCACGTCTGCACACGCAGGGAAAATTGAGTGTTGACCATGCTGAAGTTGGCGAGGGATCGTCCAAAGGTAACACCAAGGCACTCAATGTGCTGCCACCATTCTTTGTTGGAGGAATCTCAGAGGCTGCTGGATTGGAAGCCAAGGGAAATCTCAGGGTGAGTACAACCAAATTCTCAGTAGTCTATGGCTTAAATGAACTCTTTTTGGCATTTGGTGACATTTTTTGAATGAAAATTACTCTTTGAATACTGTTTCTTGAAAGTGACTGGCATTCAAGAAACAGAATTTTCGAAGTGACTTTTAGTAGGTATCACGCAAGTAGCCGTCTCTCGCAAGGGCCATCTCTAACTTGGGGTCCATAGGGGTGTGCCCAGGCACCTTGGGGCATCTAGATTGAGGGGTGCTTTTAAGCCGGAAGGTGAATGTTTTGAAAATTGATCCGCTAGCTCCCGAACCCGCAGACCCAGGGCACCACAAGATCCACACAACCAACACAGCAAATAGATGAGTACAGCAAGTGCGGAAACATTAATTCCGAAGCTCCCAAACCCACATACCGTGGGCACCACGAGATTCACACAGTTAACTCAGTAGATGTGAGAGTGCAGAAGTTTTTGAAAATTAAACTTCAACCTCCCACACCCACATGTTTGTATTGCAACATCTTTACCAAAAACTATCAATGCTTCAAATTATTTTTGCTTTTACTTGAATAAAATATATTTTCTCTTTGTATAATTGCTGATAGGTTATTTAGAATACTGTGGAATCTGGAGGTTTAATTACTATAGATGAGTTGTAATAAGCAAAACTAAATGAATACGATTGATTAGTAAATGAGCTTAACTTATTTTCACCAGAATAGTTGTAAAATATGCTTTAATCTACATAAATTGCTTTTAACCTGTTGACTGTAATCTGTTGAATTCTGTCCTATTACCATATTTTGTCAAATGACATTGGTCCCTGATTACCATACACATCGTAATTTTTGTCTTGAAATTTTCAGTAAATTTTATTCAGAAAATTCTCTCAGGGTACTTATAATTAGAGAATTAATTAGAAGAATTAGATTTAATTAATTTTGACATAATTGAAAATGAAAAGTGACGCTGTGACATGGAATAAAAGATAAGTGCAAATATAATTTTAATGCTTTTATATATAGTGCGTGAAATTACTGATATGTGATTATGTAAACAAAGAACAAGCAAGGAAAATAAATGAAATTCAATTCAATTCTAAAGTAACAATTCCAAAGAATAGGTTTCAACTTTGAGCTAAATATGATTACATGGAGAAAGGAACAATGAAAGCAATAGCCACCATTTAGCAAGCTGCTCTCTACACACGGGCGGCGGGCCAATGCCTGGGACATCATTAACCCATACGTGCAAATAATTAACTACTCTTTTCGGAATTCAGGATTTAATTACTTTTTTTTGGGTTCGACGATCCCCATGACTGGGATGCCAGTGTTGAAGGTGTAAGATTTATCTCTCTGCATATTTTATGAGCTCAATTTTTTTGGTCATTTTTATGTTGATTGTTTTTCTTTCCTTCTTCAGCTGGAAACAGCTTGCAGTAGACCAAGGTGTTGGATACACTTATAATTAATATAATCTTTAAGGATATTTAAAACTTTTCATGGCAAAACTTGAAAATGAGAATGAATGTAATAGTCGGATGAGGTTGTTTATTTATGATTACCACTCTGATTCTGGCTTAGTTAGCTTTGCACCTCAGTAAATACAGAGATAATTACTGTACATCAAATCTAGCGGGGATGTAATCTGACATTGTACTAAAAATCTTCAAAAAGCTAAGCATGAATGGCACCCTTATTGGCCATTGCTAGAAGTTTCATCATAATACTTCCCCAACTTCCCTTCCAAAAATTCTCGCTGTTTCTGAATAATTCTCAATGTGGTTTTTCTCATGTTGAGAAAAATTGAGAAATTGAAACCTTTTTCTAGAAACAGTGAGAAAGAGAATTATACAGATTTACTCAGAATTGGTAAGCCTACAACGGAGGTTTACTTCTCAGATATGTTCAGATATACTCAGAATTTGCAAGCCTACAATAGAGAGTTACTTCTCAGATATGTTCAGATGTACTCAGATTGCCTCTGGAGATATTCCCAGATTTTCACAGATTCACTGAGAACTGATCCGTTCAGAAGCGCTGAGATGTACTCAGATCAACTCAGATCGTACGGGGCTGTATTATTCTCACGATTTCACGACGAATCTTTATTTCTCAACGATTCTACACACATCTCATTTACTCTGAAACAAGATTCTGTGGCAATCTGAATATTTCTCTCTTATTCTAAAAAAGTCTCTTCGATTCTGATATGGTCTGGTCATTTCTCAGCTTCCAAATTATATAAGCACCAAAGTTCTCAATAGAATTAGTCAGATTTAGTGAGAAACTGCGAGAATTTTTTGAAGGGTTGCCCAACAAATTCCACCACTTTCTAATACCTTTTGTTATAGTCACTATCCATCCTAATGAAAACATTGAGAAGTCTCTTTCAAACAGATAGCCTTTTATAAATTACATTCCACAGAAACTTAAGTGCTGCGTTAGCCTCTACAACCCACTTCCTTATACAGGGTGTCCGGCGACCTGGAAAACCTTGAAAACCGGGAAAACTCAGGGAAATATTTTGTTCTGGAAAACTCAGGGAATACTCAGGGAATTTTTGTATTTTTCCGAAAAACCCTGGAAAATGCATGGCAGCCGATTTCCATTAAGACAGAGAGAGAGGTTTAACCTGCGCCTTTGCTTGCATTATGCTCTCGGCTCAGCGTAGCCTTGCACTCCCTGTTCATTTCATACTCTTTTCATAGCTGTGCGCCTGCTCTCAGCTTGTGCTTCGTCATCCCACCCCACTCTCCCTATGCGCAGTCTAAGGAGCCGATTGCATAACAAGGCAAATTCCACACGGAATAATTCTCATGTAAAATGGCCGCTACGAATGGAATCGGAATTGATGCCGAAATCTGTTACAGGAAACAGAATTTCACGCGGAAATCAAGATTCTGTTCGAAGAGCCGTACGAATGGAATTCTTGGTGTGGCCAAATTTACGATAAATCTAAACGTCTGAGCATGCGCAGTGGCATTTCCCGCATTATACGAAAACCATTCGGCTGGCAACCTAAATGGATAATTGGGTATTGTTATATATGTAATTGATAATCCCTTCCCAATAATCTCCACCCTCCTCGTTTTAATGTTTGCAGAAATGTTTTTGAAGGAGCGGAAATACATTTTGCGGTCACTGCGTATAGAAATCACGGCCCTTGGGTTCGTAGTCGACAGGGCCACTGCACAGGGGCAATCCAACCTAATTAAAATTCGTGAATTGTCCAACAAATACAATTTTGTTTTACATAATTGAATTTTTTTGGGCGTTAGATCCGTACCTATCACAAAGCAATTAATTTACAGTTTCCGAAATGTTCATGTAAACTACAGTGAAGCCTTTTGGGAGAAGAGGTAAGGTACCAAGACCTCAAGAGAAAAAGAATAAGAAAGAGGTACATACTGCAAAAGGTTCAAGAGCTGCAAAGCAAAATAACGTAATTTCTTGAAAAGCCGAGAAATTTGTTGCTGAAATTGAATCGGAAATGCACTAAAAAAAATGTCACACCAGTTTCTTTTATTTACATGTTCTTTATCAAACTAGTCTGAATCTACTTTTTTGTGTTCAAAGTGCACCTGACTCAGAATTTTGTTATCAGTTAACCGTTTTTGTTTATTTGTTGGTTGAAATAAAACCCGTAATACTCTACATTCTTTGTATACTCTTATGTTTTTAACTCAAAGTAGGGACCAAAATTTCTCATTTTTTCATGTTGGCAAAATTATGCCGATTTTATTAGAAATTCATTAAAAATATGTTAGAAACAAAGTGCAGCAAGACCCTGGAAAATGCAAAACATTTGCCTGGAAAACCTGGAAAACTCAGGGAAAAAAGAAATTGTGATTCACCGGACACCCTGTTATAATTTCAAATCCACCTTGTGTTAGACTGGATAGGATATTTTTAAATTCATTTTTTTAAATGAAGAAGTGATTATGGAAACAAACAGTACAATTACTCATTTTTGTTTTATTGCTATGATTTATTTTTATGACAAAGAAGTTGAAATCAAAACAAGTTAGTATTTAACACCATCATTAATTTAAAGCAAATTGTGTGGAAACATCAAGTATATTATGGCTTTGGTGGAATTGCAGTTCTCTATAACCACTTACATCAAACCACATACACATTTATTAATTTTACTGCATATTTATGGAATCCATCTTCTTAATGTGCTGATCCAGATGGAGCAGCTTCAGTTATATTTTCAGCATTACTTGAGATTTCAGTACAGTTTAGTATATGAGCAGAGCTAATATTCGCTTCCTTTTTATTTCAATGTTGAGAGTTTTCCTTCTTTGTTTACCACAAAAATTAGCTCATTAGCTATTTCAGCAACAGTGAAGCATTTACATTGTTAAATTCATGACAGGCTGGACTTGAGTAAAATTTTAAAATGTTACAGCTGTTACTGGGAGAGGCATGAATACAGATTGGGAAAACCTAATTAGGTGGGTAGCATATATATCACCTGTTACATTGTTAACCACTTCCCTGACGGGTTTTTTTTTACAAAAATGGTAAAAAAAAATTCATAAATTTTTATTTCAGATTCAGAAGCATTAAACTGAGGCAAATGCAAATATTTTTTACTTAATTTTTTATTCCAAATAACTAATGAATTATTCAATAATTTCTGAATGTTTCCCCTTAACTTAAGATAATTAGGCCACCTGTATGCCAGTATAACTTTGCCCGAGTATACTCGGGCGCGTCAGGGAAGTGGTTAAGATAATCACCCAAAAGTTAGCCTGTCAGATGATAAACTATTGTCAATTTTTATTTTATTTAAGATAATGTATTAAAGGTATGAGTTGAAGATATATCATGAAGGATAAATTCTCCATAGGGGTTACCCGGACACAAAAACATTTTGAAAAAACCCCCCCAACTGCCTCCTCCAAAAACAAATTCTAATCACAGCATCTCCCTCACCACCACCTACTTCCCTGGTGTGGATTCCATTAGGCGGATTATTAGAAATCTCTACCCAATCCTCTCTGAAAACCCTACCACTTTCAAAATTTTCCCTCACTGCCCCTCTCTTACCTTTAGACACCCCCCTAATCTATCTGCCATTTTCAAAACCACCAGGCTCCTGTCAAAATCTTTTAAACCTACAAAATCCCTCCCAACTCATTGCAATCGCCCACGTTGCAAAACTGACCCCATGCTCATCACCGAGCCTTTGCCAAATAAGTTCCTCTCCTTTACTCTCCCCTTTGTTTCCTCACCCTCCTGCGTCACGAACAATATCGCCTATCCTGTGTCAACTCTGCGACTGCTTCTATATTGGCTTATCAACTTTGCCCCTTAATATTCGCCTAAATGGACATCGTTCTAATTACAATAACCCACCCTCCCTCTCTTCTTTTCTCCCTGTAGTAGATCACGTTTCCTCCCTTAACTCCACCTTCAACCACACCTCTAAGGTCAGTATACTCACTTCTCTCTGCCTCCCTCCTGTCCTCCGGTTTCAATTGAGAGATCTCACTTGTTCTTCTTTTTAACGCCCTCACACCACCAGGCCTCAACAAATCACATAATAACCCTCCTCCTCCTCCAACTCTCTTCTCTACCCCTCTCTACTCCCTCCGCCCCCCCTCCCATCCTGCTGAAATATGCGACTGCTGCTCTGTTGAAGGATAGAGGACTATTTGTATTGTCGACACACCGTTAGCCCTCTCCCTCTCGTACTCCAATTAATGGGGATACCACCAATCAATGCTGTCACCAAATAATAATGCTGACACTCTAGTTAACACTGGAATTATTGGAACTTCCGATACACCAGACCTCTCCAGGTCTGGCCACCTCAGTGGAACATCTCGCACTCTCCGTCCCTCCACGTTTACATCGTCACACTTCTTGCTCCCCGACGGAGTATCTCTTCATCTCCGCTGCATACCTCTCCCCACTCCCTTCCTCTCCCCCTTGTCCGATCATGGCATAAACAATATCGCTATCAGTCACATGCTGGAAGCCCGGGACACTTTCGTCTCTCGTTTGCCATTCTTCCAAATTCTCCACATCAACATTTTCAAATCCTTTCATGGTTTTCACTAAACCCCCCAACTCAGTGTCGTGCACTTCAGTTTCTGAAAATCCCCAAAAATCACCTTCTAGGTTAAACAAAAGTTTCCTCCAAGAACAAACTAGTGCAACAGGTTTTACTGAGGACCAGGCCTGTGGCACACCGTGAATTGCATCCAATTTTGCCATTTTCTTCCAAAAGTTCAATAAATTATCATCTTTATTGCTAGCGTCCTGAGAAGACAAACTCGTTCATTCCTTTTCATTGACGTGATAACGCCGTGATCCATTGGGTGAAATATGGAAGTGACATTCGGGGGTAGAAAAAACTTAGCTTCGCTGCACTGTGTTTCGAGAGGCTTGTTATGTCGCCGAAGTTATCTTGACCGTCACAGGGCACTCCCTCGTATTTATGGTCTTTCTTTTGTCTGTTATCTTTTCCTGCTGACAGCATGTAAGCTTGAGGATTTCTCTCTCCCAGGCACATTGACCTTGGGAGTTGATGAGGGTCCATGGTTATCCCTTAGTTTCCCGATAGTGCTTCTGGAGTATCGTATTACCCACATCTGCTAGATTTATTGCCTGTTGGCACTTCTTTACCGTTATTTTTTTCCCAATACGTCCTTCTACTCGATGATTTTCTTCTACTGAGCTAGCCTTTCGAGTTTGATTTTCTGCATTTCCTCACGCTCATTTTTTGACCCATTGCATATGGTTTGGACTTTGTCTTCGGAAATAATTCCACTGTGCATTTATTGATAATCTCTCTGAACTCTCCTAGATTTCTCTTCTGGTATTGCCCCCTGCTTTGTTTGGTCATTCATCTCTGGACTTTTTACCGACCTCTGCATTTGATTAGTAGCAGGGCGTTCTTTGGATTACCTGAGCCAACTTCAACAGTGTTTTGTTCGTTTATAGTCCTGCATGTCATCTTGGAATTATTTCTCGGCATTTGGGACTAATTATTTTTACATTTACCAGTGCTTTATTTTGGCTGTCTTGCGGCATCCTTGTAACTTAAGGCCGTTTTACACGGGGCACGTCGTTGCGCAATCTGACGTATGTCCGAAGGCGCAGTCAAAATTGCGTCGTGTAAAGCGGTGAATTGCGAGAACGCATGCGAGAATGCATGGATGCGAGATGGCAAAATAGCCTCTGTTCTAATTTTGTTCATGCATTCGCGCAATTGCCCGCCATATTAGAAATTAATGCAGCTCTAACCTGCGCAATGACGTGCCCCGTGTAAAACGGCCTTTAGGCTTCATTTTGCCCGTGGATTATCGTTGGCTTATTCTCCACCATCCCTTTTGAAACATTTATTGATTTTATGCCCAAAAATATATGAAGAACATCTCAGTGGATCTCGTGAAGTTTATCGTGGACGAAACCATTAATAAGTGTAAAGATACCAGCAAGGAAGATCCGTAGAGTGCATATTCAGGGCTTAGGAGTTTGAAAGATACTAACAATGAACAATGAGGGAAACATAACATGTTCATTGTGAGCTAGTAGGGAAAACAACTACGTTTACTAAGGTGGATTTGAGTGGCAAGAAATGGCCATAAGTAAGTCTTGCTTGTATTAGATTGCTAAAATCCAAATTGGTTTTTGGATTGATTTTTTTATATTGACCACAGAAAATATCGATGAAGAGTAAAAAATCACGCACAAATAATCCGCAACATGGATAATCCACACACAGATAATCGGGAGTTCACTGTACATATATATTTATATATAATCATATGTGTATATACAATTTTTTAGTTTCTAGTGTAAACAGCACCCATCCACCTGTAATTAATGTCTCCTGTTTTTTATTACCTCACCCATTTATTGAAACCCGACTTTTCTGTGTCTTGCCGTGTTCTCAGGGTGTGAACACCAGCTTCCCTGGGTGCCTTCGAAACTTCCGCATTAATGGGAAGACTGTAGGTGATCCTGCGGTGGCTGAGGGTGTCATCCCATGCTCTGAGAAAGTTGAGCCTGGATTCTTCTTCTCTGCTGCTGGTGGTTACATCAGGATAGGTATGTGATTGCTATGAGTAAGCATTCTGTAAGAGGAGGATACACTCTGTCCCGGAAACAAGCCAGAGGTGTTGTCAGTGAAAGTTTAAGTGAATGGAGGCTTCATGTGGCATAATTTCCACATCTGGCAAAACCGCACATTTCCGCATCACATTTCCTTCCCCAGAACAGATTTTTTTTTGTTTTATTTTACAAATAGCTTACATGCTGTAATTTCCCTTTGGATGGGTTACAAAAAATATTACAAGTTACACAGTTACAAGTATACTTTCTTTTTTCTGGTCATCATGAATGATTTTATCCAGTATGGTCCTGCTAAGCTGATGCTTATCAGCAGGTTCCAAGTTTACAATGTTGTGGTGCAATCACAAAGAAAATTATTATCTAACAATATTTTAAAAAAAGTTGGAGAAAATAAATAATAATAGTGCAGTTGAGGTTAAGCCAAAGCGGTTTGTCAGCCTCAGGTGCCTTTCGTTAAAAAATATATTTTTTTGCTGTGTAGGGTTTTGGACAATTAAGAGCTTAACAATATTAGCCCATGAGCCACTCTTTTAGTGATTTTTTAAGAACAGATATGCTATTAATATCATGCATTGATATAGGTAATTTGTTTTACAACCCAGGGACTACATGTGCCAAAGATCTCTTGCCATGGAGGTTAAAATACTTAGGTACAGACAACCTATTTATTCGACGCAGTTGCATGTCAGTATTAATCACACTTTGCTTGATAAATTTGCTGTCAAAGAAGTTGTCACAAATTAACACATATTTATACAATTCTTTTAATGGTAACAAACATTGATTCTTATATACTTCTCTCACATTGTTGTCCTTGACCGTTATTAGTAAATGTAAGTTGTGTATGTAATGTACAGTAGAAGCCCCATATGATGTGTAGGGGATATAACGAGGAACTAAAATTTGAGAGGGATGGCCAAAGAACGATTTAAAACCCTATGATTTGCATGTAAAATAAATCGGTATTAGCGAGGACCAGCCTCCACTCGTTTACTATTACGAGTGGCAAATGTCTGCTTGAATCTTGGCATACGTGCACAAACTTGTGCTCATGTTCTCTGTCATTGAAATTATGTGTCTAGCAGTATTTTTTCCGCACAATTTGATGTTCAAATGCACATTTCAGACATTCATGGCATGCCCATATTCATACAAATAAATTCCTCATAAGTCCGTGCATTTCATTGTTCTTTTGTCATCCTGCTTTTTTATCAAGTGCAGTCTGACTGATACAACATCATGGCTGGGAAACAAAAATTGTTGGATTAGAAATCTAAAATACGGATTATCAATGAATGCGAAAGTGGCGATGGGTCCAAAGTGAGATAGGGATAGGGCAATTTGGCATATCTTCCTAGATGTTGTTCACAATTCTGAAGAATAAGGGAAAATTTCGTGTTGCAGTGCTTCAAAAAAGACGTCCAAGCTGGCAGAAACATTTGCAGCCAGTAGAACATACACAGTTAGAATCTGCCCTTTTCTTGTGGTTTTGCCAGCAGAGAGCAGCCTGAATTCCGATAAATGGCCCAATGATGAAGGCAAAAGCAGAGTATCTAAGTGAGAGGTTCGGTATTGACAAGTTTAAATGTTCCGATGTTGAATACGTAAAATGTTATAAATTTGGATTCCTATATTTTAAGTTGTCTACGTATTGTATTGTCTTTTGTAATAGTTTCAAAGATTATAAATATTGAAAACAGGTTAAGGATGATTCATTTCGATATGCAGGAAAGGTATGTACTATCACGCTTCAACCGCTTCAACCATCTTCGCTTCAACCATCTTGTATATTCATTATCCTGATGACGATGGCTGAGTCAACCATCGAAACGTTGATACATTTAAAAATTCTTACCTGGTGTGAAACCCAAGAAACTTTCACTCATAGAGACAGTCTTCCACGAAAATGGCATTTATATTTTATGGAAAAATACCATTTTCCCCATGTTTCTCTCATTCCCCCATTGAACACCATGTAATTTCAAGTTCAATTATAGAGTAAAATAGCGTGGAAAGGTATTATTTTGTTCTTCATATCAAATAGTGGACAACTTTTTCAACAAGTAGACAGAATATGAATAAAATGACACACAGAACAAACAACCCATACAGCACGGGGAGAAATATACTCGTGTACTCTCGGTACACGAGTATATTTCTCTGTCGATATATGGGATAAGGGATAATTCCAAAATTATCCCTTTTTTACACGTGTTCTTTCAGTGTATATTTTGGTCCAAATTATCTGAGTGGACTTCTGTATTTTATAGAATTTAATTAATGTACAACATGCCACTTTGCCTTTTTTCATATTTCCATGGGAATACTGCATATTAAAGATAAGCTATACGCTATTATTCCGTTACAAAGAGATATATCTGTTATAAAATATGTTATATAGGTATGTATGTAACATATGTTAATTCAATATGCATCTACCAAAGAACTTTGTCTATTCGGTAATCCTGATAATCTTGAAAACCTTATTTGTGCACAATGGGTGGATATATTTTTTTAGAATAAACGATGATTTTTCCATGCGATAAATACTTCCTTTTTTGATCATACGTTGCATTTGGTACAATTGTAACCAACCAGAAATAAAATCATGTTCCACGATAATATTATCTGCTTTCGTATGATTCTGACAGCCATTTTCAAGCACACGTGAATATCTGCATTAATTTCTTGGTACCTAATATTTGTAAATATGTAGTTCTCTCCAGGCCAAGCACAAATACAGAATAATTTATATTGGTCTGGCCATGAATGCGGAGGAAATAACTTCTTTGCATTACCAACTTCAATCAAGTACCTTGGTGGCCGAGTGGGTTAAGGCGTAAGTGAGACCGGAAGTGTCAGGTTCAAGGGTTCGCGGCTCTCCGGCGGCAATTTTTTTTCCTGGTCAAATATGAATCTAAATCAGCCGCGAATTTTGCTGGCAATGCTGTCTAGCGGTCATAATACCAATAACAGTTTATTTTCCGTTGGTAAACATACATTTGCATGGGAATTTGCATATTAGGCACTAGGTTGTGGTCGATACACGTGTTTACACCAGAAATAGCGGACAGTAAACCGAATATTGACCATTTTTCAACCTTTCTTAGTCGTTGAAAAGCGGTTTTTCGACCAGATAAATCACGTGTTCTACTCGTGATTTCAACTAAATATGCTCCATGTGTGCTGTATGGGAAGTCATTTTACGGTGGAACCACCTTAAGTAAAAGCAATTTTAGAGGACCAATCGTGTTATGGCAAATATCGTGTTAAGCAAATTCGTGTAAAGAGGTGGATACCTTTACCAGCGAAACTGTCATCATTGGCAAAGTTCGAAGGCGGTGAAAAACCCAGAAACAATGGAGAGATAAACAGAGAGATCTTTCGTGCACCTCTCATAATTATGGTCGGGGTTTCGAAAGGGGGTTGGGTGTTGGGGGTCCGCACGACTGCCGTTGTTTATGCATCAAAATTCATAATAAATTTTTTTTTCCTATTGTGACTGGGACTAAGGTTTGTAATTTCATAATGCCGAAAATTTCATGATATTGTTTCTTTAACCATACATTTGGATACCCCTTTGATTCGGGACGAATGATTTTGTTTCATAAATACAGAAGTTAGTAAGAACGTGGTTCGTAATTATGAGAGTCTACTGTATTTCCTTTCCAGCAAATTCCTTCAAGGTTGGCATCAAGATTGAGATAGCAATGGACATCAAGCCAAGGAACATCACAGGTATACTGATGTCGGTGCATGGGAAACGGGACTTCCTGGTGCTCCAGATGGTCAATGGAGTCATCAAGTTCACTGTGGACAATGGGAAAGGTGCTATTTCTGCGGCTTATGTACCACCCCACCCACACTTCTTCTGTGATGGACAGTGGCACAGCATTTCAGGTTAGTTAAGTTTCGTCCTTCTGTTTCAGTGGAGGTGGCAGGATACTTGGTTTTATATGAACCTGAGGGCGTTTGTACGTATCAAACCCCCCTCTGTTTCCAGTGATTCTTGGATGACTCGGTAGCACGGTGGTCTGTGCATTCGACACAACATCGAAAGGTCCGTGGTTCGATTCCCTGCACAGTCGAATTTGTTTCACTTGGAATCGGCCATCATTCCATCTTCGCACCACCATTGGGTTAACACATCTTATGTGTTTCCTATCCTCTTTCTTTCACCCTCTGTTCAAACAAAATATTTATTATTTACGCCTCTTGAGCGGTTTGAATGAATGATTCAATACAATAGAGTCTCAATTTTATGGAACGCCTTGGGAGCCAAAATGCCAGCGTTTTGTTAAATCAAATGATGTAAAATCGTGATATTAGCAAATTTTGATAAATAAACTAAGATTTCTCAACATATGAGCATACAATGACATTTAAACTATTTCCACTACAAAGAGATTGCATATATTCTGTAGTAGAAAATAGGGCTATTTTAATTGTGGGGGAGAGATAATTATATTATAAATCAAAACACACAATAGAATTTAAGAGCATAATCGCAGCTTTCTGGGTGCTCAGGCAAAAGCACAGGTATGGCATTTTAACATTTGGAACGGCCACGGAAGCAATATCATCTCGCTTGCCTGGGTTGCACAAACAGTGATTCAGGTTTCTCATTTTAATGCAGTACTGTCATGTACGTAATTGTGTAGCCTGCTGCAGACAACTTTTCAAGAGGGCATAATGCAGCAATTTTGCAGACTTGTACACAGTTGCTGGCTGCGAGTTCGAACAAATACGGTAGTAGGTATGGAGGGAGGGAGGGGATGGAAGATGGGGTTGCTTAGGGATTGATCGTCGGATAATCGACACTCTACGTTGGCTCTACTGTACTTCATGCCTTATGCAACCCACAATGCACCGTTGTTGTAATTATTTTCAGCATTAACTATCTACGAGCAACGTTATTATTTAAAGCATAAAAATATGAGGAAAATTGGTGATACGCAAGGAATTATGAGTTGCTGGCAAAATTTTCAATATTATTCTTTTCAAGTTTTTTGTTCCAATTAGGCATGGTTTCCCGGGTTGCATTTCAATGTTGGCCCAAGGTTTTCATGTGTTTCACATCAGACTCTTTCAGACTTAACCCTTGACCTAGCTTGCTGGCAATGGCTGAGTTAGCTTTTGAAACATTAAATTCAACAGATTCAGGCGAGATATCGTGGAAGTTCTTCATAATGTAAGAGAAACAATTGCAGTTTTCCACAAATTGGTTTATTGCGTACAACGAATTTTGGCTCACAGAGCCATCATCAGGTACAAGACAAAGTTATAAGAGAGTACATCGCATATATATGTCTTTTCCGAGGGGGGGGGGGGGGTAGTGGGAGGAGACCAGAGGAGGAGGGGAAGGAGGAGGTAGTGGCTGGGAGAAATCAGGAAAATCCAAGGGAGGAAAGGGGGGGGGGGGGGGACAGACTAACCTGTGAGAGAAAGGCCAAGAAACAGCAAAGGGTGAAAAAATGTAGGTAATGGGAGAAGAAGTCCTTTATAAATCCCTGCACAAGATTGGACGTTTTAGAATCCTTGGAAATTATACAGTCAGATGTGGATGTTCTTTTAAATGAACAAGTGTTTGTAACCCATTCTCCTCTCTTCAAAATTCCCCTTCCCAAAAGAAACAGCCAAACTCCCACTCACCCTCCCCCAACCTACTCCCCCCCCCCTCCCTCTGATGGTTTTTTCCCATCCACTCACCCAGGCCCTCCACCCTTAAACCGGGTGGTGCCCACCTTATTCCTTCCTATTCATACCCCCTTTCCTAATTACCCTCAGGTGCACTCTTTCCCTCTCCTTTTCCTAGCGCCGCTTCCCTACGTTCTAATGACATGCCTATTCCCTGCCTTCTTCCCCCATTACCTACATTTTTTCACCCTTTGCTGTTTCTTGGCCTTTCTCTCACAGGTTAGTCCGTCCCCCCCCCCTTTCCTCCCTTGGATTTTCCTGATTTTTCCCAGCCACTACCTCATCCTTCCCATCCTCCTCTGGTCTCCTCCCACTACCCCCCCCTCCTCGGAAAAGACATATATATGCGATGTACTCTCTTATAACTTTGTCTTGTGCCTGATTATGGCTCTGTTAGCCGAAACGCGTTGTCGGCAATAAACCAATTTGTGGAAAACTGCAATTGTTTCTCTTACATTATTGAAACATTAGTTACTAATAATCCAACCCTGTTCAAAACTCTTGAAAATTATATTAAATCATTATTTATTTCTGTTGATATCTCTCACTCAAAGTTTTGGCATGAAAACAATGTTTTTCCCTCATTTATTGGCACTAATACAAAGAGTATAAAAATGGAAGCATCAGCAGGAGTAGTATTTCATGAGAAGTTACAATGTACCTATATGGTGAGGACTGACCCAAATATGCTTCTGTTTAAATCCGGCTGTGCCTTAATGTCAAGCTTTGTCAAGTTAATGTTGTTTCTGTCTCTATTTTCAGCAATCAAGAACAAGAACACTGTTTCACTTGCTGTCAACCGTGAGTATGTAGAACCAGGAATTGGTGAATATGGATCATCGTCCACAGACACTGCGAACCCCCTCTACTTGGGAGGACACATGCATGTTTTGGCTGCCAGATTCCGAGGCATCGAAACAAGGCTACCATTTGTTGGTTGTGTACGCAATGTAGTGATAAATTCTAAACAAGTCCAACTGTCAGTGAGTCAGGCAATTGGAAATGTCACTATGGGAGTGTGTCCTACCAATTAGAATTTGAAATCACTGTCAATAATGTGTATGTGCCTCATTTGAAATAATTAGTGAATAAATACGGTTGACTCTTACTTCATGAGAAAAAATATACTATTCGTGAGGTATTCCTGGTGAACCTTAACTGGATATTTTTTGGTATATATTGTGAAAATATTTTATAATATGTACAAACTAATTCTTTAATAAAGAGAGTGTATTTAGTTTACCCCCACAAGGTTTATATGCATGATGTACCCACAGATACATTGCTCACACTTGAAGATAATAAATACATTTGAAAGGGAAAACAAAATATAAAGAATCCAAACATTCTCAGTAGTTTCTGTGGTAGCTTTCAATGCTTTGATGATCAGTCTGTGCAGGGCTTGAAACTTTGCTGGCAGAGGTACATGTATCATGGAATACTTGCAGTGATATTAAAGAGGCCTACCAATATGCTGTAGGAGTAGAACCAATTCACAACTGATTCTGAAGCAGATGCACTTTTTAATTTCTTTTGCAAATATTATGAAAACTTTTTTAAAAATAACTTTATAATTCTTTTAAAATAATGTCTACCAAAATTACTATGCGTATGTATTTATATTTATTTTACTGTAGATATTTTCCAGCAACACACTCCTATACTACAAATGAGTTCCACTCTTTTCATCGTTATTCTCCATCGCTCCTCTGAAAATTGTACCCCCCACACCCATGTGACCAATTTCTCCTCCTCCTCCTCTTCAAACTTCCTGCTCTCCACATATAAACCATCTTTACAGCAGCAGTTAATAAATGCTCTTTTCCATGTCTGATGAATGCATATCTTATTATTATTATCACCTCCTCGATTTTATATGCATAAATGCATAGGCAAGAAATATATTAGAACTGAAATGACAAATTTGGTAAACTTAATTTCCAACTTTCTTTTTTGAACTCGAGCTGTGAGGTCTTGGGGGTGGTTTTGTGGCACGCTGGAACATTGAGGGGCCAGGGAATGCAGTGGGGGACATGACATTGGGGAGAATGAGTTGTTTTTGAGATAGAGCAGAAGGTGTGATGACAATCAAATTTGGATGAATATTTGGGATTTAAAAAGGTGGGGGTAAGGATGACTATGTGTTTCGTGTGCCGTTCTACTCATTCGGTGGAAAAATGTCGGCTGAGACCGTTCTGTCTTATGACAGTATGTGCTGCCATTTCTGATTCTGAACTTATCTTAGGTCGAATCATTGCTTTTTTTTTCGTGGGCACTACCGCCCTGCCGCGATACTGCTCTGCCACCCGCTGCCCATATTTATTTATTTTTATTTTAACATCCCCGAAAACAGCACTGACGGCCTTTTACATCGGGTGTTGTAACCTATATCAATTGACGAATACAAACACCCATGTCCTGAGTGGTGAAAAATCTACTCAGGCAGGACTCGAACCCGCGACCCTCAGTTTAGCAGGCGAGGACTTAACCCTGCCGCCACCGGGGCCGACCGTATCGTGACCGAGGCTCAAAGGCTGGCAGATAAAAAATTCGTGTAAGAGGCGCACCCTCATTTTCGGCTGCGATTTCTTGAAAAAAAGGTATCCTCAAGCATTCGAGCAAATATTAGGGCAATCTCAAGGAAACGCACCACTTGCCGGTTAACAGACCACATCCATCAAGGTTAAGACGGCTATAGCAATATTTGGATAGAGGTTACTCCAGATTTTCCTTTGGGATGGGGATAGAGTAGATAAAAATTGGTTCTCATTGGTTGAACACCGACCAATGAAGTTTTGAATACTTTGCTCTCCTAACAAGGGGAGTGTCCGATAAACGGGTCGCAGATCTTGATGAAAATTCGTATGCATATAGAACTCCGAATGCTTTTTAACGAATCACCCCACATATGGGCGTATAAATCCAATAGTTTAAACAAAAAAGGCATTTAAACATTTATAGATGTTATAAAAACCCTATTTATCCACCTCCTGCATCAAGGGTGGTGTGGTCCATTGATCAGCGTACGGGGCTGCGGTACGGAGGGACCGTGTTCGATTCCCATCTGCGACAAATTTTTCATGCTTATTTTCTTTGTTTTTCCTTCGTGGAATTCTATGTTAAAATCTATTTTTACTTTTCTATGCAAAGGATTTTTTTAACGAGTGGAAATATTTTTTTTCGCGAATACCATAGGGCTTATTTTTTTTTCTTTCCTGCGAAATTTCTTTGTTTCCCCATTCTTTCACCACGCAAACTTGATTTGTTCTTTCATTTACAAGACCTCCTTTTTATATCATAATTATACAATAATGAAAATTTTCTGCAAGTGGTCACTCTCGCAATTTATAACACGAGCTTTATTACAATGTATTTATTTGTACGTCTTTAGATTGTGAAATGGTGATTCGATGACAGAAATTAGTAGATAAGCCGATCACATTTTCCTCTCCTTTTTTCAATGCACGACAAAACAAGAAAACGGGATCTTTGATCGTGGGTATTATAAATAATGATATAACAATTATTTAGACTATTAAAGGTGGACGGTCTTACGATAACCGTCCACCTGCCTCTCCCAAAATAAAATCCGATATGGAAAGGTAATTTGAAACCATTTTAGAGGAAAACATGGAGCTCCTCCCATTAACGGGGTCCCGGGAATGTAACCAAAACGAAAAAGTAATCCAATATGATTTAAAAAGGGAAAATTGAGCTCCATCCTCACCACCTGCACCTTCACAAATGAGGTGGGGTGGATGAGTAATGCACCAAGAGGGGAGGGGGGAATATCAGTCAGTGCCAGTCGGCCAGCCGTAATCCAATACAGAAAGATACTCTGAAAAGATCAGATCAGGGGGGCTATTCTCTATCTCGAAGCTACCGATGCAGTAGCTTCGAATAAGCTACCATAATTGGCTACCAACCGTATCCTCTAACTCGCGGGAGCTTTCTCAAGAACGTAATAGGAAGTGGAGAGAGGTTTGGCGAAAGGCGAGTATGAGAACATTTAAAAACCAAATCTGCGGAAACTTCATTTCTGGTGACGTGATTCTTAGAACCAAAGGGAAAGCTCGTCTCAATGTTTTTCCGTGGATAAAACTGGTGAAACCTGTTTTAAGGCCGTTTTAGACGATGAAGATGTTCGTGCATCCTGTTTAGCGAAAAATTCCACGCACTAAAAATTATGCGAGCAAAATTCTAAAATGTTTTATTTTTGCTCACGTAATCTCGTGAATAATCTTGTGAATACGAACGCACGACGTCCATCTTGGCTGTTTTGATCAATTGAAATAAGATCGTTTGTAAATATATTCGGGAATTAGGGTTCATGTCGATGATATGATTCAATATTATTCGTGCTATTTGCTTTCGTGAATTACTAGTTGCTTCAAATCATTTAATTAATATACGAAGATGAAGCTTTCAAAAGAAATGCGAAGGTGGTACACGCTACCACGGCCCAATAAGTATCCCATCATCGGCTGGAATCATGTTACTTACCGGAGGTAAATATGGCTTTCCGTCACTCCATGAGTTAATATCTTTTTTGTGAAAAATCCCAAAAATGGCAAAGTAACCCAGTGAAAGTGCAAGGAATCCGCATTTAGTAAATGTAAGAAACATACCCGTGCGTTGGATAATTATAGATAGATAAGCGTTATAAAATGACCAATATTTAATCAGGGTATCCGGAGGCTGCGCTTCGTGAGGCTACCGTGGGAGCTTATTGGGGAAACGGAAGAAGCTTCGTGACATTTACAGAATACGGGTGGGAGCCTAATAAGCTACTGGTAGCTTCTGCTTGCACTTTCTCCGGTAGCTTCCATGATAGAGAATACCGAAGGGAGCAAGTAGCTTATTGAAGCATCTTTCCGCCAGAAAGCTCCGATGCTTCGAGTTAGAGAATAGACCCTCAGAAATCTCAGATTGCCTTTCTGTATTGGGTTACGGCTGGCCGGCTGGCACTGATATTCCCCCCTCCCCTCTTGGTGCATTACTCATCCACCCAACTATCACCAGGCTCAGCTAACGCGGAGCGGAGCTTTGGCTTCCCTAGCACGTTTCTTACTGTGGGAACTGTCAGAGTTGACTGTTCCCACCATAAGAAACGTGTAAACGAGCCTTCATGGAGCCAGAGCGTCAAGTTTCCTTCATGCCCTCTGCTCTGTAGGTCTCGGATGGGAACATTTTCGAAGCCCGGAGCAGAAGCGGTACTCTCCACTGCGGTTCTACTTCCTGCTTATTACGTAAATGTCTATGGAAATATTACCTGTAAATGAAGAATGCTACGTTTTTTTTCTCAATTATTCGTTCTAGAGGGGCACTTTTCATGTTTTGGGCCCAAGCGCAGACTTCGATGTACGGAGTTTTCGTAGTTAGAGAGGTTCGTTACGGGAGGTTTTTTTGCTTGCATTGTCCATTGGAAGGGTCCGGGACCGGGCCAATGACTTCGGAATAGGGAGTTTTCCTTAAAATTTCACTGTATGGGTGTTTGTTGTATGGGGGTTTTACTGTATCGCCTACATTAATAGTTGATTAATTTTATTCTTCTACTGGCTAAATGAATGCTTATCATGAATACCTTCCTATACTGACAATATTCTAAGTTCTCAAATAAGTTGTTCCAAATGAGGTTTAGAAAGCATGAGCTCTGTATGACTCGAGAGTAACAAGTTTTCCAATGTTTCACTTGATTAGAAAAACATGTACATACATATTGAAAATACCCTTGCTCTTGGAGGAAAGAAAGTTTGTTATGGTTTAGCAGGTCAGAAATCTGGTCACCTTCAGCATGGCTGTCAGAGGCAGGAACAGTAGGGGCAACAGAGTTATTTGATTACATTGTAATGGCATGGGCAGGGGTAGAAATGTTAGAGGCATAAGGATCTGAGGTTAAAGGTAAGTGAGCTGTGACCGCTAGTGTAATTGATCGTTCTTTCTGAAAAGATAATTAATTTAGTTTTCAAATATGTACTCTGTTTCTTAAATTATGATCAAAAATATGAAATTTGACCAATGACCGATGATACATATTTTAAGCACTCCTATCTCAAGTGTACTAACACCTACACTCTCGGATTTTTGTGCCCTACCAAAGTCTTACTTCATAATAAATAGAATGCCAAGAATCCTCTAGTATTCACAAAGCACACCATCCACTAAGAAGCAGCTACCTGTTCTCCTTCCTTCTCAAAGTGCCCAAGGTAAATGCCTTGACCTTGGTAAATGTCTTTTTGTCGTGCCATGGCTGTTACATAACTTCCATAGTTGTAGTGCTTTGGCATGCCTCTTGTGAGCAAAATCAGTCCAATTTTTACCCATTTACGACCAAAGATGCGAAAACGCACCATTTTTTAATTCATTAGTGAAAAAATATTATCCTTGATTTTTAAAACTTTTTCCGTATTAAATCATTCTTGAGACAGTAAATTAATTTTTCAAGCCATTTTATTTCAAAATTTTGCTGTAGTTATTTAGTTATTATTTTTTAAACTTGCTCAATTTCTAGTTCACTGAGACCTATTAATTTAACATTTTTATGTTATATTATAAGTATATAACTGATAAAAATCAGTCATAAGTTTATTATTTTAAAATTTTTTGAGTTTTTATACTTAGTACTGACACCTTCACCCACTTGAACCATGTGCGCAACCATTAATTGGGCAATCTATCATTTGACTGCTAGGGTTGTAAATAGTCAATGTGATAATGTTATCTCTCGTGGATCCCCAACACACCCTTCTGAAGCTATTAGTTTTCCTCTCTTTATGTCTCTTGAAATGTTCTTCTGACTTTCTGCCTCCAATAATTTAGTCTTAAATTTCTATCCATTTAGTTCCCCTTCCATTCTTCAGTACTCATGATTAAGACAGCTTAGTACTTTCCCACAATATTTTTTAATGTACGATGCATTTCGTCGCTTAACGGCATCGTCAGGTCAGGTACACAATACTTTGTTATTTGAGTTAATTGTTGTGGTAGTTATGGAGGTGGAGGGGGGAAAACAAACACTGGGGCAGGGTTGAGGGAAAGAAATAAAAAAACACGATGATTAAGGGCTGTTGAGGTGGGAAAGGTTAATTTTATCGGAAAGGAGGGGGGAGGGATGCGAAAATAATTATTCGTTGCGAAGGTTATTGGACTCTGATAATTTCTATCTGCTCATGTGCATCCATTTGCAGATCTTTGGGAAGAACGTGTAAAATTTCTGGCATAAAATCGCTCGTGAGATTGTTATCAAGGTGCTTAGCAAAAGGTGTCGGCCTCGGTGGTGGCAGGGTAACGTCCTCGCCTGCTAACCCAAAGGTCGCGGGTT
Source organism: Pyrrhosoma nymphula (assembly GCA_963573305.1). Taxonomy (NCBI): domain Eukaryota; kingdom Metazoa; phylum Arthropoda; class Insecta; order Odonata; family Coenagrionidae; genus Pyrrhosoma; species Pyrrhosoma nymphula. The sequence goes on from OY754329.1 coordinate 8,558,081, forward strand.
CGAATCCCGCCTGGGGAGGATTTTTCACTTCCCAGGACAGCTTGTCCATTGTTGATTGTTAATGCCCTGATGTAAAGGCCAACATAAGTGCTGTTTTCAGTGGTAATATATAATTAAAAAAAAGAAATAAAATAAAAAAAAGGTGAGGTGGAATCCATATTTCTGTAACTTCTCATGTGTTCTTTGATACGCGTGATAATACCAGTCGAGCAGATTTATGCCATATTGCAACAGTTGTATTTAATTTTATACTAGAATTCAGGAGTCTATCTTGTCATTCTTTGCCGTTGACTGGAAGTTTAGAAAAGGCTAGGGGAGTGTAAAAAGCTGCTATAAGGGAGTTTGGTAGGCGGTTTAAAATTCTATAAGAAATACATAATACCTATGAATGGCAGAGAGCACCACTTGAATATAATTGGTCTTTCTGTTAATGCGGGGGAAATTTGTTTTAAAGCTAGGGATTTTTGTTTTTTCCTAAGGATTTGGTGAACTAAATTTGGGTTGTAACATTTTTTTTCATCTATGGACATGATAATCATTAGTTAAGATTTGAAATTTGTGTGTGTAAGGGGAATTTGTAGGAGGCGATGAACCATAGAATTAAAAGCTGCATAATTGTGTGAAATTCACAGTGAAAAAAATCATTCGCCTGGACTGGGATTCGAACCCAGACCCCCCGAGATTTCACACCGAGTGCTCTATCCAGTTAAGCTACCCAGGCATCATCTCTCACTGTGAATTTTATGGAGGCTTTAAGGAGCAAGATGCCAAGGAGCGGGTGGCCTATAATAAAATATTTTGGCCATTCCCAGGCGTCGTAGAACCATAATTTAATCAAATTAATTTAAGATTACTGTCAAGGTTTAAATTATATCGATATAACTGTTGAGGAAGTCACAGCTGCTATTAATAATTTAAAAGATAAAACATCACTTGGTCCTGATGGCTTACCTGCTAGGTTCCTGAAAAAATGCATTTCTGCCCTTGGCAAACCTCTTTGTTACATATTTAATCAGTCTTTACAGGAAAAGCATATGCCTAATATTTGGAAAAAATCATTCATCACCCCCATTTTTAAATATGGTAATAAACAGGATATACTAAATTATAGACCTATATCTATTATTGGCTCAATTGCAAAAATTTTTGATATTATCATGACTAAAAAGTTAACTGACATGTGCATTCATATTATTTCTCGAACTCAACATGGGTTTGTTAGGTGTAGGTCTACAGTAACTAATCTCATCTTGTACAGTGATTATATTGGTTCGGCTCTCAATGAATTTTCTCAAGTTGATAGTATCTACCTCGACTTTAGCAAAGCTTTCGATAGTGTTGATCATAATTTGCTTTTGTACAAATTATTTAATCTTGGTTTAAATAATCATACTATTGAATGGCTCCGCTCGTATTTGTCCAATCGGGAGTTACGAGACAGAATTAGGGGTAATTTGTCCAGTCCTTTCCTGGCAACTTCCGGTGTGCCCCAAGGTTCTCACTTGGGTCCACTATTGTTCATTTTACTTATTAATGATGTCTCAAATCAATTAAAAGTAGAAAAAATTCTTGTCTTTGCCGACGATATAAAAATTTTTTATAAAATTAATTCATTCTATGATCAAGTGCTGCTACAGAAAGATCTTGATGTCATTGCATATTGAGCAAATCTTAATAGACTTAAATTAAATGGTGATAAATGCAAATTTATTTCTTTTGGTCTAAGATAAAATCAAATTTTAATTATACTATATTTAATAGAGAGCTTGAACGTGTTGATCATATAAAGGACCTTGGTGTGATTTTTGAGAGTAAGTTTGTTTTCAATATACACATTAGCACTGTGACTTCTAAAGCACCTAAAGTACTGGGATTCTTAAAAAGATCCACCAAAGAATTTACTAATATTGAGTCTATTATAAGTCTGTATAAATCGTTGGTTTTACCAAATTTACTATATGGTGCTATTATTTGGTCACCTCATTATGATGTTTGCATCAAGAAGCTGGAATCAGTCCAGCATAAATTTATAAGGTACTTAGCGTTTAAACAGGGTTCTCCTATGGGCTTCACCTACAACTACACTGAGTTGGCTCGATCATTTAGTTTGGGTTCTATTAAATCTCTGCACATAAGGGATGATCTTTGTTATGTTAAAAGAGTCAAGTTAGGTTTAATTTCTTGTTCGGATGTAGTAGATCTCTTTAGATCAAGAGAACTACCATATCCTTTTCGAGCATCTCGTGAGCTTGTGGAGGTGAGCTCCACTAGAAATTATGTGCATTATGCTGCCGTTAATAGATTAAGACGTAAGTGGAATATGTTACCAACTGAACTCAGGCAATCTGAAACGCTCTACAGCTTTAAGAGAAATATTGCTAATCTCATTATGAGATATCACTAAGTTTTCTCATACAATGATTAATATGTTAAACTATTGTAATTTATCGGATTATCTTTAACTCTTTATACTATTCTGTATTAAAATTATTGTAACAAAAGGGCTTTGCCCGTTGATCTTTTCAATAAATAAATAAGATTTCAAATACAGGCGGTCCTCGACTTTCGTACACTCGACTTTCGTACAATTCGCACTTTCGTACGCTCCAAATTGATACCTTTTACTTGACTTTCGGACATTTGTGAACAATATTTTTTTAATTTCCCGCGATGGTGCATGGCACATCCCGGCATTCAACTGTTTTATCTGGCGTTCTCGCTCGCTAGTATACATGACTGTAGGCAGAGTTAACTTAGAGCAAGGTATAACTTGTTTATTTACTGAATTTAATTAATGTCGTATAATAAGAGTGAGTGGAAAACGTAAATATGATGTGACTGAGACTAACAAAAATATGCGTACGTCGCATAAACTTAATACTGTCGAGCAAAAGTTGGGAATTATTAAACGTGTTGAACTGGGAGGATCTTTTGCTACAATCGGACTATCATTGAACTGAAGCCGTTCAACTGTGTGTTCAATAGTAAAGGGGAAAGATTAAATTATAGACCATGTACGAAATGCTGGGAAGTGTAATGCAAAATTCACGAAGTTATGTATGGCATGTACCTAGGAAACATCATTCTATTTTCATTTGTCTTTTGTCCAGTTTAGGAAATTGCGAAATATTGTTGATTCTTTAATTGTAATAAATTAAATGACATCGAGTTTAAGGTTCCAAAATTAAATGTCGTGATGCTTCTTGTTTTGTGTCTTTATAGTGATAGTGGACATTATCAGTGAAATGTTAATTTATGCTTCGGAAAAATTAGAAACGTGTTTGTTTACTCAGTAGGTACACAACGGTATTCTTTTAGAACCGTTTATCAAGACTGCGTAGTTTTTAAATTAATTACGTAGTTTTAATTATAATTAATGTATTTTAAACTTTTGTATTAAAAATAAAATTTCCTTACAATTGATATGAGGTTTTAGTATGTATATTTAACTCTCCGGGAATGTAACCCCTAATTAGTATGGGACTCTATTTTTCGACTTTCGTACATGTCTTCAGGAACGCATTGTGTACGAAAGTCGAGGACTGCCTGTATTTATACGTTTTTTTAAAATACCCCAGTCTCCATAGGCGTTTGTCTCCTGTTTGCACCTGTATTTTCGCAAACTTTTAAACTTAAGGGTTTGGGCGGCAGTGATTAATATTAACCGATTTCGGAAAAATTTGGCATGCAAGATCCTCATATCAGTACACAACTTTCCTGCATAGGGCAAATTTGATTCAGAAAAAACTTATTTCGGCTCACCCTAGTAGACATTCCCCTTCTCCTGGAAATGAAAGCCTTTAAATAGGGGTAGCCAGGGGTAGAAGTGGACTTTGGGAAGTCGTAGGGTGTTTAGAGAAGACAGGGGATGCAAGACAAGAGGTGGTGACTGAAGGAGGAATATGGACAGAGCATCAGCAATTAGGGTTCTGGACCTTTGACATCTTCATCGTGACCAACCACCCGAGTAAAACATATCAAAGAAGACAATTTCCAAAATTTATAATTATTTGCCCCAAAACTTGAAACACACTAGTTGCATTAATACCTTTAAATATATACTATGTACATATGACTCTCCTCTGTTCAGAATAGAGTTAATTGGTTCAATATACTGACCACTTGACAGTGTGTAAACACAAATTTCTATCTGTATCTATCTCTATAAATTTAATTTTGCCCATCCCCATGATATTCCTCTCTTTAATATCCAATTTTACCTTTAAGCCTTTCTCATCCATTGCAAGACATTCAGCTGTATTACGAGCTTCTAGCCTCTCTACGGTGCCAAAGTGACTCAATTTGGAATTTATAGATAAGGATTTTTAAGCACAATTTTCGTAGGTTGATATGCCCTAACCATTTTGTTACATTGTGAATTCATAATTTCTTTCTTCAGAATGTCCAGCCCCACCATTCTTCTGGATGCTTGATATTTCCAAATTGCTCTCCTCTCTCTCAAACACTGTTACAAGAAGTAATTCACTCGAACGCTAGAGCAGCATTTGTACCTGTTCTCAAGGGTGAAAACAATTAACTGGTAAAACAAGTTTTCTTTATGTATGTATATATATTTCTCTATGTATATATATATATATATATATATATATATATATATATATATATATATATATATATATATAGTAACCTCCTACTCTTCCATTCGGAGATGCACAAAGAATGGGGGGGGGGTAATGGGAGGAGAGCTGGGGGGGAAGGAGAAATTCAGTGACGGGAAAAGGGGAGGGAAGGATGCCAGCTAAGCTAATCGGAGCATTTGGGGTGGGGTGGATTCTCAATGGGCACGCAACCACCATTATGAGGGTGGGTGAAATACGATGCGGGTTCACCATCTCCCTTTTTTTTACCTTGGGTGGGACGACGTGGTGGAGGGGTAGCACGATTTGACAAGTAAATCTCGAACACAGAATTAACACTTTTACAATTTATTCGTTTACGAAAGGCACAAAAGAAACCAATGATCAACTGTAGATAACACTAACGGGGTGCTAATCCTAGAACAAGAGATATCAAATTTTATGAAAAAAAAAAACACAGAAAATAGACATAACTGACACAAAATAATTCGCCTTTGGACGGTGGGACAAATGATACAATTAACGGGGTTTCACTCGGTACCTTCTTCTATTTTGGGATCTTCTTAGGAGAATGGTGATCTACTTGCAGGGCATCCCGCGTCCAGTGTCCCGCGCTCATAAATTACGTCTTGTCCAAAAATTAGCCACCATGCTTTTTCATCCTGAGCGAGAGGGCGTAAGCCGAATTACGATCCGAGAGGGGGAAGAAACTGTCAGCCTAAGCTCATCACGGAATGATTTACCACCGTCTTCGCAAAGCAAACCCGAAAAAAGTATCCGGTGACGGAATAGGTGGGGGAGAGAACAAAGACGAAGAAGTCGGCTGAATCGGAGGCCAAGGTTGGCCTTGGCGCTACTATTGCAGCAAACCGCCAATGAAGAAGTTTGACATGGTTCACACCTTAAACAATTGCCACAATAGTATCGAAAATATTCTAATGAGAAAGGTCAGAATTCAAAGGGAAAGGATCATTTCAGTTTATAGGTGTTTTTGGCTCATATGGTCCATCTCAAGGCCGAGTAATGCACCAGCAAAAATGGTTGATTTAGGCTAAGTTGGGATTTTAATGAATCACCGAAAAATACTGTGCCTTCACTGAAAACCACTGGCAACACCGCGTGACTGAATGGAGGAGAGAGTAAGCTCCGAGAGTCCCCCTCCATGGGTCACCGCACGCTGAAGGCAGACAAACACTTGATATAAATAAAAATCGCTATGAAATACACCTGTGCTTGAATGTGTTCAAGAATACATAATTTGTAATTCCGAACTCACGACAAAGCCTGTGGTGTTACGGAAATCCATCAACGTGTCACGAGAACAGAGATAAATTTGTTCCGTAAAAATGAAGACAACATTCGATCAAATGAAGTTACAACTCTGAAATTTGGCAAAAACACTAACAAAGGTTTGAGAAATATCTTGTATAAATAAGTTTGATATGCATCAAATTAATTCTGGTTTCACTGGGGCGTCCAGCGGCCACGTCCAACCGCCTCGTCTGGACATCGCGGCTGGATGACGCGGCCTAATGGTTTCATTCAGGCGTCAATGTCCCGTTTCTGCGGCTGGGCGATGTGGGAGAATATGCATTTTCATTAAACGTGGAGAGAGCAGAAAAATCACTGAAAATTGGGACTGCCCGACTACGCATGGATGTGGACCATCAAGTGCTCTCGAAGCATTTGAGACGCAGACGTCAGGTGTCAGCAGTTGAATGCGACAGCAGAGACGTCTCAGCGAAATCATGCCCATTTGATATACATTGGATGAGTACGGCAGCACTTCCAACTGCTGGACACGGACGCAGCCGCGGGACGTCCAAGTGAAACCACGCTTTAAGGTAGCCGTTGCACAAGAAGCAGTCGAGACGCAGACATCAGCAGTCGAATGCGATGGCCGAGACGTCTCAGTGAAACTGTGCCCATTTGATATACATTGAATGAGTACAGCAGTACTTCCAACTGCTGGATGCGGCCGCAGGACGTCCCAGCGAAACCACACTTTAAGGTAGGCGTTGTGCAAGAGCTAATTACAATTGAGACATTAAATTAGGCGACGAATATAACGAGTGTGCCTTATAACGAGTACTTTTTTTTTAATTTTGTCAGGACTCGTAATAACGGACGTCTACTGTAAATTGAAGAACCAAGCAATTTCAAAATGATAACGAACAGTGTAATTCAAGACCAAGAAATTATAATTTTTAATAACTGATAATTACAATTGATGTTAACGTATATGCTACCTGTGCTGTTTTTACCCTTTCTAGCCGGAGCCTCGGAATGAAAAATGCTTCCCTTGTCATGAGTGCTGTGAGCATATTCTTTTATTCCTCCGTATGGAACTTACTCGTGGCTAGAAATCACACAGGTATACTCCTTGTCTGTCTTGGATCACAAATCAGGGAAGCCGAACCCTTTCCTCGGTCAATGGGCAGAGGTGATAACGACACTCTTGTCAGTACCATCCCCACTCACAGCCAACTATTCATTTACTCAGAGCGTCTGCTGAAAATATTTGCTTCTGGGCCTATATAGGCCCAGAAGTTCATTCCTTATTTTTCGTTCTGCATTTACTAATATTAAACGGTACTTTACCATTATTATTCAAGATGGCCGCTAGCGAGAGGACACGCGCACATCGTGCTCCTTTCATGTTTGCTTTTTTTGTTGTTTCTGTGCTAGTGATAGTGAATTTAACCCTCCGTGTTTATGCAGTTCCACCATGTGAACCCATCACATTATTTGTGGTCCGAGTTTCTCCTGAAGTGTTCAGTGAAAGAAGATATTATTTTTCTGCGTTTGCATCGTGTGGTCTATCCCTCTCTGGTCTCCATTGCCCCACCGCTCCATCGCCCAGGTTCCGGCGACACCCTCGACCCTCAACCACTAGACCGTACCCTCGGCGTGAGGCCGTTATCTTTCTTCTTATTCTTCTCTCGGGTGACGTGCAACTCAACCCTGGCCCTCCCTCTGACCTTCAAGTGCATATGTACTACCAAAATGTAAGAAGCATTAAGAACAAGCTCTCCACTTGTGATTCCCATGCCCATGAGCTCTCCAAACTAGACATCATCGCGCTCGCTGAAACTTGGCTGAACCCAACCGTTCGTGATGGTGAAATTTCCTTCTCAATTACTCACAGCATATATCGCAGAGATCGGCTCTCCAGAGGTGGTGGAGTGCTACTTGCCATCAATAATAAATATCCCTCTAAACGTCGCATGGACCTGGAGACTGACTGTGAAGTCGTGTGGACTGAGGTCTCTTTACCCTCCGGTAAACTTTCTAAGTCTATTAAAACTTTTATTGGCTGTTTCTATCGTCCCCCTGCCAGTGATCTCACCGTCTTGGATAACTGTCTTGATTCTGTGATGAGAGCCCTAAGTCTTGGCCCTATCATCCTATTTGGCGACTTCAACCTCTCAATTCATTGGGAGTCTCCAACGAGTGGGTGTCCGTCCGACGCCCATGATGAGTATTTCATGCAAAATTTTATAAACGCCCTTCATCTATCCCAGTTCTGCAACGAAGGGACGCGAAACCAGGCAACGCTGGACTTCCTGCTTTCCACCATTCCCCCCAAGGCACTCACCCCTAGCCGAAACATCTTTGACTCATACCATGAGTCCCTTGACGTTATTTACAGCTTTCCGAGCTCTAAGAATCGCCACGGCGTTCCCCCCGCCCCTCCAAAACCCTTCCTTGCCTGGTCAAAGGTTCCTTGGGAAACCATTAACCGCTCCCTTGGCCTCATCCCATGGTCTGTGCTGTCCTCGCTCACCCCCGAAGAAGGAGTGGACTTCCTGTACGCCGTCATTGAGAGTGCCATTAAGGATTTTGTCCCTATTGTGAAACCCAGAACAAAGAAATTCCCCTCTTGGTTTAACTCCGACACCCTGCTCGCTCTCAAAAACAAAAATCAAGCGTGGTATCTCTACAAGACCGCTCCGAACGAACACACCCGGCGCGCCTTCACGGAGCTACGGCGATACTCAAAGACTCTCATCCGTCGTGACCAGAAGGAGTAGATTAGATTAGATTGTTGTTGGGGGGGCCTTCGTCAGGAGCCCGGGCACTTAGACCTTTCTTGGTCCATTGTGCCAACCCCATGCCTGTCTGCCACTTGCAGACAGGGGACAAGAGCACCTCGGTAGAGGTATGGAGGATTGGCCTCCCCCTGCCTCACCCCAGTACCAGGTATAGAGGATGTCCTCCCTCCAACCGGCCCGGTTTGGCCTGGCCTCTCAGGCCTGCCGGTATAGGTATGGAGGGAGTATCATCTCTCCATCCATGCCTGGTTGAGGTATGGAGGAGGGTCACCCATCCAACCACCGTCCGGGCCCAACGTTGCTTAACTTCGGTGTTCTGATGGGAACCGGTGTTTCAACGTGGCTAGGACCTTGCCCACCAGAAGGAGTATGCCCATGATGTGTGCTCATCAATTACCTCCACCCCGAAAAAATTCTGGACTTACGTGAATCGACGCCGCAATCACTCCCGGATTCCGGACACTGTTTGTTATGAAAACAATAATGCTGTGAGTTTCAATAGACCGACCTTATTTCTTAAATTCTTTTCGGATTGTTTAATGCCAGCATCCAATCTCCCTACTACCCCTGACCATTCCCTCACATCTAGCTGTGCGTATTGTCTATCCCGGATAGAGACCGATCCACAGGAGGTATTTCAGTATCTTTCCAAAATTCCTCTCCACCGTTCCCCAGGTCCTGATGGTCTCAGTCCTATCTTTGTCCGTAACTGCGCCTCCTCTATCGCGATTCCACTGAGTCTCCTGCTGAATCGCTGTTTCACACTCGGCGTCTTTCCGCTCCAATGGAAAATGGCAAACATTATTCCTATTCATAAAACTGGACCTAAATGTGAAGTTGCTAACTATCGCCCAATTTCATTGCTACCAATCCTATCCTCTGTCTCCGAGAGGATTATCCTCAACAGATTATACTACTTCACAGCTCCTCTCCTGTCGAATACTCAACACGGCTTCCTTCCAAGACGTTCATGTCTGACTAACCTAGCTGTCTTTCAGCACCACGCTGTCAACTCAATAGCAAAAAATACGCAACTTGATGCCATCTTTCTAGATTTCTCTAAAGCTTTTGATTCTCTCGACCATACCCTCCTCTTTCACAAGCTTAGTCAACGGTTCAACGTGCACGGAAGTTTTCTTAATCTCATCAAATCCTTTCTTACCGATAGAACTCAGCGGGTAATACTTTCAGGCACTTCTTCTCAATGGTCCCCGGTAACATCTGGTGTTCCTCAGGGGCCATATCTATTTAATCTCTTCATTGACGACCTTTCCTCCCTTGTTTCTCCCTCTCAAGCTAATACTCTACTTTATGCTGATGACTGCAAACTTTTTAAGCAAATTCACGCTACCTCGGACTGCCAAGACCTTCAGAATGCCCTAGATTTGACTGCTAAATGGTGCAATACCTGGAAGCTCAACTTGAATTCCAGGAAATGCAATTCTATTTCCATCTCCCTCAAAAAATCCCCCATCAAATTTGACTATTCCATTAATTCTGAGCCTCTTCGACATGTTTCGGCTGTGAAGGATTTAGGTGTCTTAACAGACAGTAAAATAAACTTCTCGGACCAGATTAATTCAGTCAAGAGCAAATCCATGTCTCTACTAGGCCTCCTCTACCGCTACACGGAAATAACTGATCCCCAAGCTTTGAAATCATATTTCACAGCTTTTGTCCTTCCAATCACTGGATATTGCTCTCCAATATGGTCCGTCGCAGCTCCAACTAATCTCGCCTGTCTTAACAGTATCACTAGCTTCTTCGCCAGAATTGTAAAACACAGGGTTGCAGAATTCCGCAACATGCCTACTTGTTCAATCCTATCTTCTCTCTCAATCCCTGATCTCTCCCATCAAAGAATTAAAACCGATTTAAAATTTATTTACAATATTGTAAACTCATTCATTGATTGTCCTGAATTGCTTTCCTCCATAAACTTCAGAGTCCCTTGTCGATCCACACGTACGCATTCCTTACTCCATATGCCTATCCCCAGCTTATCCCTTGTCAAGCGCTCACTTCACTACCGTCTCTCCTCCCTACTGAATTCTCTGCCTAATAATATAGATCCATTTTTTCTCTCTTCGGACTCATTCATCAATCTCGCTATGCCCCATTTTCCCATGAATAAATAACACCTCTCCCATTTACCTCCCTTCCTACCTACGATTTATTTGTATTTTTTATTATTTTCACCGCATACCAATTGTTTTCATTGATTGTTGTTTTTATTTAAAGTCTGTTACTGTGTCACTTTAAATTGGCAGAAATGCTGTATGTGAGCAATTTAAATAAATAAATAAATAAATTATTAACAAAGTCCTTGTATAATTATCACTCCCGCCAACTATGTATGTATATCATAAGAGCTCTGTTTAAAATTTGGAAATGCACAGAAAAAAACATAATAAATGTAATTCTGAGCTTATATTTTGCCAGCATGCTACAAATATTGTTATAGTAAATCCACTGAGTATGCAAACAAATGCTTTACCATGGACACACACAGTGAAGGCATCTACCACTGAGACGAAAGGTTGGAGATTACCCCCGCCCGCAGGCTATGAAAGGGTCCGGCGACCAGCGGGTTGGGGAAACGATAAAGTTGTTAGCTTTTAGGTTCGATCCCTCAGTCGAGTCTACATAATTGATGCATCTAAACCGGTTTTCACCAAAAGATTCCGCTCGCTCAGGAAAAATAGAGATCCTCGTCTCTTATTCCTGGGCATGACGAAATTCATCTGCCTGTGGCTCATTCAGCAAGAAAGAGAAGGGAGTAACCTGAGAAGATCACTCCTTCGCTTTATCTGTTATTGTCTACCACCGCCCAGCTTTGCTTCGACAGGTGGCCATCACTAGTTGGGGAGGGGTTGGGCCTCTTTTTTGGGGCTTCTGCAGCCAACACTGGGTTGATTCACACACAAAAGGGAAGTCTGGTCAATTCATATTGGAACCTTATCCCTTAATTACCCCTGGAACTTTTTTTGCTTGCTTGCATCTCGCTTAGCCGCAGAGCCATGTTGGCATGTCTTCGCTCTCTTGCGTGGAAAGATTTACACCGTTTATAAGTGGCATTCTTATGCCTCCATTGAAACATCTATGTGTGAGCACGGTTAAGTTTGTAGCGAAAGGGTGGAATACGAAGTTTTACCATTCATAATGTTGCTTTCATTTATTTGTTATCCCTTCTCTTAGACGAAATTCAATATAAGAATAATGAATCCTCCTCATTGAAACGGAAACCACTGTATCTCAAAGACTTAGCCAGTGATTTTGCAGACTATTTTAATCGTTTGGGGGCACCACAGACTTCAAGTCTAGAAGAGTACATAGGGCTTGATGATGACACCCTGAAAAGTTCTCATGGACAAACAAATGAAGGAGATGGCTGTAGCTATCAGGGGCGAATATATGGGGGGGGCCCGGCCGGGCCCCCCCACGAAATAAGGCCGCTCGGCGCATGCGCGGATACGTACACTACAGCCGGTCGGCCCCCCCCAAAGTTATAACCTACATTCGCCACTGGTAGCTATGAACTGTTGAGTGACAATGAAGTAGATAAAAGTAATGAAGGCATCCCTGAACCCAAAAAAGAAGACATCCTGCAGACATTAAATAACCTGTATCATTTCTCATTACTTAATGAAGTTGATGATTTTAAAGGGAATTTGAGAAAAATTGAAAAAGTAATCCACTCAAAAAATGGAAGAATTAAAAGTGCAAAAAACATCACAAAATATTTTAATGAGACTTAATTCTGTAAATGAAATTTTACTCTCAGAGGGGTTTTTCTTCATTTTCATTTTCCCCAGGCAGTGTATTAGTTTGCTATGAAATGCAATTTGACTTTCATCGAGTGGTATATGTAATTTTCTATTTAATTATCTTGGATGACTTATTTTCAAATTTTATCTCTCAGTACAATTCACACTCTCCCACAGGCATGATTTTCTAATTATGAACAACTTGATTTAACCACATGCTTAACCCTTTCGCGCCGGATGTCGACCATAGCCAACGAGCATTTTCATACGCAAACGACCGAACGTCGGCTATAGCTGGCGTGGATTTTTCAACGCAAACGAACTGACGTCGGCTATAGCTGTCGCGGGGGAAGGGAAGTGACCGCAGAGATAGCAATGGTTGGAGGTATTCAAGCCCTGCCTGAGACCCAGCCTAGTGAGACCTTAGAGCTAATCCTCGGTCATTAGGCCCGACCCTCCTACTCATTTACGATCCTCATAATAGCAGGAATCCGTGGTGAAGTGGTTGAATTGACAATGATTTTTGCAAAGAAAAATTTACTGCTTACTCAAAATTTTTATACTTTGAAGTGAATTCTTCGTTTATTTCTGTGCATAAGCAATTTTTAAACGAAATTTTAGTGTTATTATTAACGGACTTCTTGTCTGAAAGCCTTAGTACTTTGTGTGTTCATATGCGATGAAAAATACGCAAAAAGAGAAATGTTGTCGTTTCATTGTCTATATTGTACGTGTTAGTTAAAATCTGAATGCCTATTTTTACTATACGTCCTCTATTTACCGATTTCTTCATTGATCCCCTTAGTAATTACTCATATGCCGGTATTTTTAGGCAATGTATATTGAATTGCCAATATCGTTCTTACGCTGGTGCGCTAATGTTTGCTACTCATTCTGGGTTGAACATTTGCTTGGCTGCCTGGCGATGTCTCTTATAACCTACTTGGAAAAACCATCCCTCCCACAGTGATGTCTCAATTGAAAGAAAAGAAAATTTCGAGACGTCCTAACTAGCTGTAAAAATGGAAAAGTCCTAACTTTGTTATTATCAACGCTAGAAATACGTTTAAAATTCTATAATGCTTAAAAAAATGTAAGTTATTCTTATATAAGTGTAAATTGTTGAAAATCATAGACAATATTTAATTTTAAAAAACACTGCTAATGCAATGAGTTGACCGTGGACTCCGGCTAAGAAAGGGTTGGAGGGTCGAGTCCAGTGGCCGGGGTAACAGTTGAGTAGGGTCCCAACTCGGAGGGACGAGAATACCTGGGTCACTCCACCCCAAAAAAGTGCTTCGCAGAGAGAGGTTTAAAATTTTCTCAAGCTCCCCGTAGCATGGACAACATTTTCCTTTCGTAGTCGCCGGCAGGAAAGGGTTAAATGCTATATCTTTACTTGAGCCTGAGCAGCCAAAAATCTATGATTACATATGTTCTGAAATTCTATTGTACATTTTGGTTTAAAATATAATTTTCTCTCCAACACAATTAAAAATGTTATTTTCTACAGCGGAATATAATACATAATGATCTCTTTGTAGTGAAAATAGTTTCAACGTCATCATGTTCTCTTATGTTGTGAAATATCAGCGCATTTTTCAAAATCCACTAATATCTTGATTTTACATAACACTGGTATTTTGGGTCCCAAGGTGTTACGTAAAATCATGACTACTGTATTTGATTACCTGGGTGGGGTCCGGTCCCAATTGATCAGGATAATTGTAGTTATACTGTATATCAAAGTTAAAAAGCATTAATTTTTATCTTTATGGTTGGAATATTATCATAATTTTGATGTGTAGAGAGGAGAGATTAGCATACATAATCAGCAAACTGGATTATCAAGAGTTTACTGTACATGCTTTTGACAAAAAAAATCATAATGCTTTGGTTCACTTTATTCAATAATGTATATGAAGTTGTTTAGAACAGATTATTTTGTACAGTACACAGTATTCAAAAATAAAATAATAAATTTCCATGGTAATTGAATTGGGACTAGTAATGTGTAGGATTGCTAGGGCTGGACTAAAGTGATGTAAAATTGGGAAAAATATAATATTAGGGGAGTGCAGGATCAAAGTTTTGTTTTAAGAGCACTTTTTTGAGGGTAGTATGCTGCACACCAGGTAATGCCACTTATTAACGTGTGTAATTGCTCTGGCTCATGTGTGGCCTGACTAGTTACCTCCTAAATAGAATGTGATGGAGTAAATCTTATTTTACTTATGCAAGGACCGCTGTGTAAAAGAGGATGCCAAAGTATCCCAACTGGCAATATTTGATGCATGGTGTGAAGGTCTTGATTTTGAATACCAATGATGGCAAATTATTAATTTTCAATGCAATTCTCACTCATATTTTCCACAGTATCTCTGCTAGTTAGTCAAGGAATTTCCAGACTCCTTCAGAGAAGTCATGTATGATTTACTGTCACACCTGATAATTTGCCTTTAAGGCAAACATGGGAACTTAAAAGAATTCCAGATGAAATAATACAATTATTTTAAGAGTATTTTAATATAATAAAAATTGATATTGGAGAAGTAGAGCACACACAGCGCTACTTACTTAATAAAGAATCATGTACCACATGAGACATAACTCATAGAATGTTGTCCTCCACTAAATCCAGGAGTTCTGTACATCTCACAGTCAGCAGCACCAAATGCAACTTAAAAGTCGGTCACCGAGAAACACAAAGAAACTGGTGAAGTGGTCATCACGGTAACTGCCAGTGAAAATCTCACGCTAATGTGTGAAGCACAAGATGCAATCACCAATGGTCTTCAGAGGCCATACAACTTGAGGGTGCGGTCCATACTGGTAGATGCAAGGTATTGAGCGTGGCGGCCAAAGCGAACTCCTGTAGCCATGGCAGTATGATCGTTGAACACCTTCAGTTCTTGCCACTGCTTGCAGAGATAAACTCTGAAAAAGAGAAATTTTTCCATCTTACATTGCATACATACTGCCAATGCATTAGTTTGAACCAAAAATCACGACAAATGAGTGGGATTACTGGTAGAAGAATTTCTATCCACCCCACAGGAGAAAGCATTTAACTAAGTTCCAATTCCACCTTCCGGGCACTATGCATATGAAACTTCAATTTCAATCCAGATTACAGTCTGGTGTGCAATAACTCTGTAATTTAGTGGGATTGCTTAAGATTGATGCAATTAAAAAAGAAAAGATGCAGCATGAATGATTGCTTGAAAGGGGTTTTTTAAGGGGTGTAAAGGAGGCAATTCAGGCATGGGGGAAATTATTTCAATAAAAAATGTCTAGTAACTCACGGCCATAAATTCATTCCTAAATAAGTTCCACAACATGGATGTGTAGAACTTGAAAAAATGCATGAAGCATAATAATTACAAACTCAAAAACACCAACAAGGTTTTATGACAAACAAAATTTTTAAATCCATTAGCTGAGTATTTTTAACCCTTTTAGCTTTGCTGCCTTCTGCCAGCGACACTTGCAAGAAATGCATAAAATATATATCACCCTGGGCAAGAAAAATGTTACAATGTTATTGTTTTAGATATTCATGGACAGGTTTTTTTATATATTATATAAATTGAATTAATTAATAATGATATGTACCATTCTTTTACATCGTCTGAAGAATGAATGTAATTTCATATTTCAGTGTTATAAAGTTGAACAATATAGTATTTGCAAGCCGATATATCGGCCTGTTGCACTTAGATGGTTGAGCGCATGAATTGAAATGAAATACCAATTTTTTTTTGATTCTTCACTTCATTTTTTCTCAAACAATTCTGAGAAAAAAATTCATAATTTTGATATGACTTAAAAAGACTGCAATGGCTTTGCCTGGTATAGACAAGAGTCAAAAGAGAGTCGTCAGAAAACCTAAACAGAGCATTATTGTGACATTACCAGGACTGAAACCACCTGCATTAACTATAGGTGAAAATCCTTCAGTACCAGAGGTTTTCAATTTAATTTCTAATGACAAAGTGATCCAAGTGAAGTTTACTAACTGCAAAATGGAAAGCTTAAGAAATCTAATCAACTGAAGAGATCACCCTGAGTATTCAAATAATGATAGTGTTGAAATAAAGCCATTGATTGGGCTTCTATTACTCTAATTCAGTGTTTAAGTATACATAATAGAAAAAACATTAAACAGCTTTTTTCTTCACGTTGTAACGGACAACCAATTTTCCACTCAATTATGCACATTGCTTTCGCTTCGATGGCCCCAAATCCCACAAGGAAAGGAAGAATACAAGCGCTAACACAGTGATCTGCTGGATATTTGCACGTTTCCTTGAGAATTCTCATAAGTACTTCTCAGTAGATCCTCAGGTTTGTTTATATGAAATGCTAGTGCCATTCCATGGCAAATGAGCCTTCAATATGTCAAGCCAAAAACCAGCACATTATGGAGTTAGTTGATTACAAACAGTGGAAAGGGATAAAAAAGAGTATTATTCTTCTGGCTCAAGATATTTGACCTCAGTGGTACAGGTAACATCACTAATCTAACTCTTGAGGCTAAGTTTTATAATTTCTTGTTAAATATTTCCTAGCCTTGAAAACAAAAGTTAATAGACTCTCCCATGAATAACAGGCATATCAACTAATGTTAAATAATTTATAAAATTCACTTCATAAAATTAAGCAAACAAAAAATCTAAGTCATCTTTCAATTAACATTAATGAGACATTATTAAATCGGTCCTAAGGAATAGAACATGAACGCCCTTCCACCATCACTAGTCTAAGAGTAGGATGAGGAAAATTAAGATCCTACAAAGCTAAGCTATTAAACCATAAACAGTACCAAAGGTTTTATTGCTGATAACAAAAATAAATATCATTATGATGAGATAAATATTCTGAAGAAGGCATAAGACAGATGGAGTGATTATATCCCCATTCTTTTATCGTCTTGAGTCAAATATTCTTGCTATATCACCTTTGTATCATAAAATGATCTTACCTTACATCCGTACCAGCAACGGCAAGATAAGTTCCACTTCTGTCAAAACACAAGTCACGAATTTCATAGCCTTCGTCCATTTGCAAAGTTTTGAAATTCTTCAGCTTTCGTAAATCCCAAAGCTTGACACAAGCATCATCAGCTGCTGTGGCAAGATAGTAGCCATTCTCGGAGAATGATAATGCAGTAATTGGACCAGAGTGACCTAGTGGTTAAAAGTTATAATTCTCAGTTTACAAGCACCAAGACTCGTTAACAAAACTTGGAGAAAATAAACAAATCACCAATAAATTTTTCAATGACAAACATACCAGGGAAGTTGGCAACGTTGGCTTGCTCTTTAAGATCCCAGATTTTAACCAAGGAATCTGAAGTGCCTGTGCCAAAGATGAGACCATCAGGATGAAGTTGAGCAGTGGTTAGGGCAATACCGGAAGATGCTTGGTCTGCAACCTACATTGAGGAAGATTTTGGATAAGCAAGTAACAAGAATCCGCCACTTCATATTTTTTACCAAGTTGCACATTAAATACCACTGGAAAGAACAAGAGTGGACTCTCCATGGCAGACCCACAGCTTCCAACTAGACTGAAATCAGCAAATATTGATTACACTTAGAAACTGGACCATTTTTCTTTTTAGATGAACCAAACATCTTCAATGATAACTCGCCAATAAAGGGTGGCCTAAATGTGTACTATCCTTTCTAACAACCAGAATACTCCATAGTCTATGGTGCATTTATAACCTTGCTTTGTGGAGTCTACGGGAAAAACTGTGAATGGTTTTATGTACGGAGAAATGATTGTGAATGGTTTAAACTAGGCATGGAGTAATGACTCATAACCCTTGGATTTGGTATGCATGCATTCAGCAAAACCATTGAATTTAAATACAGCTCAAATGATAATGGATCTCCATGAATTTGGGTTCAATTTGATGAACAGTTTTCACTGGACCAACTTGGATGATGCATGAGAAAAATTGGGTTTCGTGAGCTTTGCTGACAAAAAGATTGTTGATATTATAGAAACTGTGCATGAAACAAATTTTGGATTTAGTTTAAAATATTCTCTGACACGTAGTTAGAATTCACAATGATAAGAAGGAATTAGCATTTGGTTTTGAGAATTGGTATTTGATGAAAATAAAATATGGATTTGCATTTGAACAATTAAAAAAAACTCAAAAGAAATCACAGTTGTGCCATGAGGAATCTTAAACTCAGTCCATCCTTCATTTTGACTTCTTTAACTAATATGAATAAGAGGCTAATTTGCTTCATGGAAATGTTATCAAGGGACGTACGTTAACAGAATTAAACTGAATTACTTATCTATCATCAGAGAATACCCATCATTTTTTGAATCGCATTTTCAAGGGGCAAAACCTTAAGGGACAAAGTTTCAGAGCAGAGAATGGGAAGTGCCACCTAGCCATGCCCTTCTGCCTAAGCCACCGTATGAGAAGCAGTTTTAACTCAACACGCAGACAAGCCACTTTGAAACCTCAAATATTACCAAAGCATACCAAGGTGGCCAAGTGAAAACAAGTGTAAACATTTTGGTCCTTTGACACTCCCAAATACGTAGGTGGCAGCCATGGGATTCATATCCTGCTTTCTGCCCTGAAAGCCACCACAAGGACATGTGGCAGGGGGTGTTTTGACACCAGTCAGAAAGAAAGGAGGGTACAGGGACATGGAATTGGAAGAGGGAAAGGGCAGAAAGTGAAATGTATTCTGACACTGAGTACATATAAGCGCCTTCATATATTTTTATGTGAGGGGAATAACAATAGCTTTCAAATGAAATTAGAAATCGCATTTTTTTCACCTGCATTATGTCTTCTCCGCAGTGTTATGGGGCCTAAGCAACATCGTCTTAAAGGAAAATTAATGACTGAATAGAAATAGTTATCAAATTCTTAAAACTATTGTTGAATACATGAGCAAAATTGTTTTTCTGTTTTGATGAGTACCTCAGTTGTTCTCGGCACAGTTGCATCGTGGGTTGCATAAGGTCTTTACCAAGGTACTATACCAGGCTAATAAAGACCACACCATTATAAGATGACTTTCAATTTCTTAGCAGTAAATGGAGAAACAAAACCTTGTTTTATATTCAGAAATATACGTATGGTAGTTGGAATAAATAAGGAGTAACTGTGGGGGCCTATCTCATTTCCTTATGGGACACCTGATACAACTATGTAATACTTTCCAAAAGTCAATAATACAGGCAGTGCTTTTTCTTTCATGTAGCACATTGATATGGCCTCCAATGAATAATCATGGAAACTTAGGCAAAACATACCTTGGTAAGAAGTCGACCGGTTCTGATATCTGAAAAAGCCCAGTGCTGATCTGTGGATGTCGATAAGATGTAATCTCCAGTAGGATGTAGGGAAAGGCCAGTGACAGGTCCATCGTGTGCACGAAGCATTTGCATGGACTGTGAAGTTGAAACATGCCACACACGGATTGTTGTATCTGGTGAGGCAGTTATGACCACATCCTATCATATTAATTAGAAAGAAAAGAATTCACAAATGAAATTTTGGTTTTAGTATAATAAACTAGAATCCTTAGCTTAGCCTAAGAAAGGAATGTGATTACAACTTCCTTCCTTGCACATAAATTAATTTGTAGCTTAAATTAGGGGAATTATTTCATACTTGGAAGGTTCAAGCTCACAAAATTCTACACTTTTACTCCTTGAAATGAACTCAGAACAACTTCATTAGCAACTATACTGAACCCTAGTTAAGTAGTAATTCTAAATTAATATGATTTAACCCTTCCCAAGAAATATATATAAGTATTTCTCATTAATCCTTCTCAACCCCTAACTAAATGCATCCACAATGTTTGACACCCACACAGGCCAAGGGTGTAAAATGGGGAGGAGAAAGGTAGCAAGGAGCTGAACATTCTCTCCTCTGCCACCACCTTCCGAGAGAACCAAAATATCCTCCCGTGTGCTTCGTAGGGAAGGGAGGGGAGGTGGGAGCCGGAGAGACGGCAATGCTCAGGGCAAATTTTAGTGAACATGAAGAGTCAGGATTGACCCCCAACATTCCATGTTAGCCGATTATTATCACTGTATGTAAAATTATTTGAGAAAAGTTGACAAACATCCCACTTCATACTCATCGAATATAATAAATACCTCGTCCGGATGGTAAACAACACGGGTGACTTTTTTTGTGTGGCCCTTCAGGATTGCCACTACTTGCTCTGTATCCTTGTTGAAGACTGCTGCATTTCGATCTGCGCCACCAGTCAATATTTTGCTCGTGTCAGACGAATGTATGTCAAGAGCCAGGATCCCGGGTATGCTGGCACTGTGAAGACCCTGGTGGCAAAGAGATCAATCATCAATCCAAAAGCAGGCTGCTCAGATATCAAGAAATGGTTTTATCATTCTTAAGATTGAAAAATTGTTGTTAGTGGTTTAGTTGTGAACATTACAACTTGGAAATAGCCTGGCGGCCACTAGGGTTAGATTTGGCCTGCTTGATACTGAGTCACATTGAAGGATGAATCTGATTACCCCTGAAATTGTTAACACAACAAGATTTTCAGCAATCACCGTATTTCGCAGCCCATCTTATCTCTTATCCTTGAAGCCCTCTTGATCCCTCTTATCCTTGAAAATGAATTCTAAAATTGACCTGTGACTTATGGGCCAAGGAAGAACTATGTTTTCATGCACTTGACTTTACGCTGCCGTCAGGGATGCCCATCTTTCTACTTTCAGCACAGACTGCGTTGCCAACCATAGATGTGCTCTCCATCATTCATTTATGGGATTCTATGGCAAATAACTTTAATACAGTTGCTATTCTGGGAAGGTAACAATCCCATTTTCTTCCTATAAATTGTAAAAATTGATGGTTTTGATTTTCATATTTTTCTCCTAAAATATAATTTGAAAACTCAAAAGTTCATTTAACGGGCTGGGAAATACGGACACCTGTTCACTCATTCCAGATTTTGAAGGAAATTGTTTTTTATTTCTACAGTTTTTGGCTTGGAAATAATTTTGACAATATCCCCATCATTGTCAAAAAATGAACATTAAAATATAAAATAAAGTAAAAAAAAGAGAACATGCAAAGTATAAACAGCAAGCATACGCAATGCAATAAATTTTGCCTCATAGATTTGCAACTTTGGTTAGGAAATATTCCATCAACACCAACTCATAATGTTAAACACCACATATTTATCTTTAATGAAAAGTCTTAACAATTTATGAATGATTAGGACATTTTGCGTTTTCTCATTTTGCACTATATTATGTATTTTAATATTAATCAGCAGCTACTTCCCACTAAATGATTAGGAACTAACAAACGTCCATTCAATAAACATTCCAACTCTATTAAGGGCTTGTAACTGAACAACCACATCAAATCCAGAAATACAACATAATTTAAATAAATAATAAAATTATTTCATAAATTACGAAATAACAATACAAAACTAGGAACGCCGAAATAAAATCAATATTTACGTAAGAAGAGTTATGAACAACGAAAAAAGTAAACAGCTAACAATAGGAAACGAGGGATGCTGAGGGGAATTAGAGTTAACAATAAGCACAGAAGGAAGAAGGGTCGAGATCGTAAAAGTACGTGGAGCGGAAGGAACGTGAAACATCTGGAGGTAAGACTAGAGAGAGAGATGGGAAAATTGCCATAATTTTCATCCGAGGTAATTTTCCTGTATTTTTTATTTTTAAGCATTAAACAGCAAACGTATGGTTAAAAAGAAAGCCAATAGCAATAGGAAGGGAATAACCATGTTTAAACCATACCTCCTTATACAACATTAATGTATTAGAAATGTTTTAAATTGCAAAAAGAACTACGGCAGCAACACGCAATCTGGCTTTCTTTTGTCAAAGTATGAGAAATTTTCAAGAAGAATATTCCAAAGCTTTAATCTTATAACGTTATAATTTAAGTAAAATATGCCAAAAATGAGTTGAACATGCCTCAATTTATAATTAAACATGTCGGAAATGTGGACTTTGCTTAAAGGAACATGTTGGGAATTTATCTGTATGGAAAAGTATCCCTAGCATAGGTGAATAGGGTATTTTCCAAAATTTTAAATTTAAGTTTACGGATCTTTATATGTTACTTAAACTCGAACAAGCTCGCGGAGTGAAAGTAGTTTTAAAATTGATTCAATATTAATTGAGATATTTAAGATTAAAATAGTGGAAATTTCAAATTTTTTACGCCGCTGCGAAACGAAATCTGATTGGCTTGACGTCATTTTCGCTGAGCGATAGACGGATGTGAGGGAGAAAGTGAGTAACTGTAGAATATCTACCGTATATTTAAAGATTTTTCATTGAAAACAAAGACTATGGCGTGCAATGGTTTTATTAAAACCACATAAGATAATTTACCCAAAGTGGATATGTTTATGGTAGGCGTTTTAATGAAGAAGGACGAGCGATTTAATGCTGCGGTAATTCGTTGAGCTTAAGTCCAAAAAATGTAAGCCTAAAGTTTGCTTTTAAAACCGTCATTACTGTTTAATATCATTTTTGATACATATAATTATGTATTTGGTGTATGAACTTTATTAACTGTTTTTCCAATACACTCATATTCATTATGATACTTCTTTCTTTATCGAAGTCCATATCAGTCTATGCAACAGTAAACAAACAGTATCTTAGTAACATATAAGATAACACAGCACTTACCAAATGTTTGTGCTGCCAATTCTCGACACACCTAAAACATTAATTTTTTATTTGCTATTTAGTGATTGTTTGTAGAGGAGGTTTCTAGAAGTGACTTATCTGCTGTAGAAATGTCTAAAAATAGATTCTCATCTCCTAAATGTCTATTCAAAGTTTAATTTAAGTGTTGTTATATTATAAAGCTTCTCGTGAGATTTATGATGATAATGCTATAGGATACGTCCAAGTAAAGAGAGATGGGCCACTGTGCACAGTCATTGCAAGAATATGTCCAGAACACAAAGTGTGGAGTAAAGCATACATTTTTACGGGTGGACATTGAGGAATCCAAGGAAGAAATTTCAATCATTCAATGTTGTGATTGCGTGAATAAATTTCTTGTTCGGTGTTTCAACTGATGTATTTGTACATTGTGGCATAAAACACCATCTATATCCCTTACTTACATGCCATTTTCAGGCATATCTAGAAACGCGAACACATCAGAAACTAATTTCGCCGCATTTGTTTCCACCGTAAGCATAAGGAAACGCCTGGGTCTAAATGTAAACAGCGAAAATGACGTCACAGGCCATTCAGTTGTTTTCGGAGTGTGCTCGGGAGCATTCGTAACCTTCGACTTTCTTTAGCTTTTAAAACCGAAATTCATACAATTTGATTAGAAAATTTTTAGCCAATGCAATAAGTTCAAGTAACTGAATCAGAATATCGATAGTTTGAAATACGTGGAAAATACCCAATTATCTTGAAAATTACAGTAATTTACAAGGGAATCTGTAAATTACGAAAAATACCACGGTAATTTACAAAAATTACCGAGGTAATTTTCAGAGTGGCCCATCTGGAGGTAAGACGGTAGAAAAGGGAGCAACAGGAAGAACAAAGGTTCTGAAAGAAGGAGCGTTACCGGAGGTAATTGTGAGGCCGCGAAAGGAGCCGGAATGATATTCAAGAATGACGATGCACGGCCCAATCGACAATGGAATTACAAGGGGAAGACGGAAACCCATGCCCGTAGCAATCACAATAAGTGAAACAGAAATAGACAGCAAAAAAAGAAGTTAAAAGAAAGGACCCTAACGAACTCGAAATATTGATAGCACCAATCACATATAAGTGTGATCAAACTGCAAAAGAAAATAACTAACCTTAGCAAACAAAATTGTTTGCCATTTGTCAAGTAATTTTTAACAAATACAATTTGAATCAAAAGGTTAAGATTGTAAATTGGGCCCAATATTAACCATGGAGTAAATTTTTAAATATTGGTGTTTTAACCTTTTTTGATTCAATGTGTTCAGTGTCATTTCAAATGTTATATGAAGTGTTTTACTCATATAATGCTTATGTTCTAATCACTCTTGAATCCCATTCAGAAAGAAGGTAAACATATAATTATTTTGGTTTATCCACGTAGGGCATAATTTATATTATTTATAAAAAAGTGTGACCGGGTGAGGCTACAGGCTCATGGTGGATATAGATACACTGTGTCTAACAGAAATAATACATATTTCAATTTCTACCTATGACTATCCTTCAAATAATTAGAACCAATGGCTGTTCCAATTTCTAGCATTTTGACTAATTCTATGAGGTGATTGTCATGCATGAGCACCACAGCAGTACATCGGATCTAAATCAAGGTTAAAAATAGCCATAAATAGGAAATTTGAGTAGGTGTTGACATAATGATGAAATATCTAGGTGTATTATTTAGCCTAATTTTTGCTAACGTCTTAGTCTTCTGAAAGTGGAAGGAGGAAAATATATAAATCAATATAACACACTGTAGTATTCTTATTTTACATACAGGATGAGATGCCAGAGTGCGGTAATTGCGCAATGATTCATGTGACACCAGATCCTCTGGCACTGTTCGACCCCTCTTCTTGCGCTCCTGGGTGAGCACAATTGCCTTGTCATGCAGCTTCTGGATGACCTCTGGGGTCATTCCAGCTTGCTCTGTAGGCTGATTTGCGACACCAGCAGCTTCCATGGCAATGGCCTATAATTTAAACAAAGAAAATTCAAATTAGTAGGTGCAAACATAAAATTAGTCACAGATAAGGAATTCAGTGAGAATTGAAATGAAAATCATGCACCATACAATGATGGGAATGTTACTTCAGTCATCAAAATGATAGCAAGAAAGGCATGTGAGAAGGAGACAAGCTGAGAAAAACTGAGGACCAGAAATGACTCGGAGCACTGTCCTTTGAGCACTGTGATTATCAAGAGCAATGAGAGAAAACATTTCACAGAGAACTATAACTGTACTGGAGATGAAATCTGGGGGTACCACTCGTGATATTACAAGTGTGGGGAAGTCAAAAGGTTCTCAACCCTAGGATACCACACATAACATTAGTTTTGCGAACCAAAAAGTGATTATAAAAGGTGAAGTGTCGGAAAATTTCGTTTTTTATAACAAAATGTCGAAGTTACACTTTATACATGGCTTACAGGCTGTGATATTCCAGCTGGATTCGGAGTGATACCAGCTTGAGGTTTCAGGGTCGCTAAAGCCTCTCGGGCAGCAGTAACTTCCTTCGTAAGTCTTGCAATCACGCGACATGCAGCATCGTGTTGATACAGGGCATGGCTGTAAAATTTAGATATAGGAAGATTATATAAACAGAAGATATGAGTGGCAGTACTAATAGGGGACATTAGGTAAACAATGACATGCAAACCCCACACGTTACCTCAACTCCTGACGAGCTGTTTGCAACTGCTGTCGTAGCGTAAAACTGTGTAACATGACGGCATCCCATTCATCTTGCAAAGCTTTAAGAATCGCAGGTATACTCGTGGCAGACGGTGGTTTAGGTTTCACTATTGGTGTGGCTGTCAGGTGAATTAAGCAAAGTAATACATATTGAACAATATATTCTTTCAAAAATATTCAAGAACCATTCTCGGTAGTAAACTCACTTTTAACTTCTATGAGCATTTCCACGGAAAGCTCTCTGCCACTAATGGGATCCACTCCATTTTCTGTTATATATTTCTCAATCAATCGCTTTTCAAAAATAGATCCCGACACCGGTGATATGACAGGATTCTCCGGTACTTCATTCGAAACTAGAACAAAAACAATACATAAAATAAACAATGCCACAAGCCGGTTACACGACATTTCTCGGTCAGTTACTTAAATAGTCCACAGCAAACATTAGATAACAGGCATTGGAGATCCCACTCAAAGAAAAACTCGGGATTTTTCAATTCAACGCAATATTTTCAAAATTTATCATAATTAACACCGGCTATACTCACTAGCACAGCAGAGCGCCATTTTCCCTTATGATATTCTCTCAGCTTATTCGTTTATGTCAATTTTCAAAAGGTATGTAAGGACAAATTACCATACTTAAAAATTGTCCAGAAAATAATAGCGGCTACGTTCAATTGGCACCAGTAAAAAATAAATGATAATATTTGCAAAATCTTGAACTTGACAACAACGTGCGTGGGAAGAATGGATGACGAGCGAAGACAGCGATAAAAGCGAACTCTCTGCGCTGATTGCGCTAGTGGAATAATTTCCTTCACTTCAGGCGCTTCAGGCTGTTGGACAGTGCTCGTAAGCAGTCGCTAGGAGTTCCAGTGCGACAGGCTGTTGTTTGTGACCATAGATTATTCCCATTTGTTTGTGAAGGTCGTGGTTTATTTAAGATATTAGCTTGGAAAACTTTAGTTAAGTAGTAATAATGCTGCAGTGGAAGATTCCCATTATTTTGATTTTGGTAGCTCATGTAGTTACTCATATTTCGGGTAATATACAGTACGGTCGGATTGAAGTAAGTACTTAATCACGTGTGATGAACAACTGTCATTTTATTTAGCTTTACCAACTAATATTTTAATTTTTATTTCTTAGAGCTGTGGAGGATGACGACTGAACAAACTCCCCGAGGTGAAGAAGTTCATCTACGAGGATGTTCCAAAGTAGTATCCTTTTCTGAATGTGTGATCAATGAGGTGCGGAAAACCGTCGATTCGTGTAATTTTAGATAGAGTAAGTAATGTAGCGTTTTTTATTCATTCTGGTCTGGGGTTGAAATTTCTAGAAGATTGTTGGGCTGATGTTGGAAATCAGTTCACGGTTTTGGGAGTTGATAACGTTGCTATCGTGTGCAGAAATTTTCGTCTGAAATTTTTTTTGCTCGGCTGACTTTGCGGTACATATTTGCCCATTTCATTCCACCAGTCTTTCAATTTCATTCTTTTCGGAAAATGTTCGCTTTAGTCCCGTCTGCCCCGAAATCCGCCGTTTTTCTTATTTATTCAAATGCCATGATAGTTCCTACGGAAGTAGTAGGCCAAATTGGATCGGTCCTTCTTCGATGGTAGGCATGTGAGGTAGTGGGTCGACTTCTAGGAAGAGTATCGGATTTGGCCTGTATTCATACTTTTTCGGTGAGTTCACGTGGCGTGGAAAATTTCGTGGCATTGGAGCTGCAAGGGTGAATTCGGAAGTTTCAAAATAAGTTAGAACGACATTTAAACGTAATTTTGAATGCCCCAGAAAAGTGGTCACTGGTAAATTTAAGTTTCTGTAGCACTTTATTTAATCATCCTTAACATGTTTCCAGCCAAAATGTGGAATTCAAACAAATCGCCGGAGCCTCTCCAGTGTTAGTTATATTGAATGACCGATTTTCGGTAAGTTAAAAGTCTTTCCTGATGAACCGTGCAATGCAGTGACTGTTACCCGTATCCTCATTGCCTGTTTTTTTTTTAATTTAGGAAGTAGAACGAATTGATTTATCTAGGATGACGCAGGAGGAATGCAATGAGCTGCTCGCAACCAAGGGCTTCCAGAAGAAACCCGAGGAAGGCGGTGAAGTAGCCAAGGACCGTGGTGACTTATGAAGATAGTGGCCCTAGATGTACTCAAAAGGTGTTTAGATATAACTTTGGTATCTCCCAGCATTCTTATCCATCCAAATTTAAACCAAAATATATATATATATTTGTTAAACATTTATCTTTTGGAAAGATTTAACCAATTCTTTTTGATCCGTATTTAATGATGTAAATAAGCCAGGCCTCATTTATTTTGAAACTACTTAAGCTTAGTTAATTTTGTCTCGGTGTAATCATTTATGTCATGTATAGTTGATTCCATTGAATTGAAATTGCTGGAAGTCGGCTGCTTTGGATGAGCCTGGAATTCATTATTTTCTTGACCTATTGGCCTTTATTGAAGTTATAGCCAACCATGAGGTCAATTGTGTATTTAATTAATTTGTGTTAAACTGGAACTTCATTAATCGTGTTTGCATATTTCTCAATACCACTGCATTTTATTTTAATGATCTCTTTGTAATCTTAAAAGTGTTCTAATAATATTGTGCATTTCCTATGCTGGTGCGTAGTGTAATTCAGGCTATTGTTTTTTTTCTATTAACAATCCTCAGCAAACAACTACCTCTACCCACTGTTAACTTAATACTGTAAAAAAAATTAGCTGTGTGTAGTTCACATATTAATAGTGATATGCCTGCACCAAAGTCATTTTTACTGTTCATTTTTGGATTATTGAGGGACGCAACCGTTTGCTCCTGAAAGCTGCAATCTGTGATACAATTGTACTTGTAAGAACCAGTGAACTGTTTATCCACATAACTCCGTAGTGCTTGGTTTGTAAAGAGTGTTGGGAGGTATGAAGTGCTTGAAGAATCAATTCCATTATACATTGGCACCTTTATGTTGCATTATAGCGTGAGCTATCTTTCAGTGCCTCCAATCAGCATTTCAGGTAAGGCAATGGTGTTACTTGAAGAAGGCATTAATGACACAGTCAGTAAGAAATGGAACCTTCCAGTTCTGACAGTTGATGCTCGCCAACTTTGAAGTTAACACCATTACTAGTTCCTGTTTTGCTTTTCTTGAGTGCATGTGAATATTTTTAGCATTTATTAAAAAATACATAAAATATAGGCTTTACATGTATGCAAGGTACTTTGTTCTGTCAATCCTTATGCTCATAATCTTCTGTACCACCAATAAATGGTGCGAGTTCCAACAACGAATGATTAATCAGGCCTTTGTTGTGATGTATAATCACACGAAACATATCTGTAGCTTAACTATGTTCTGTTATAGAGCTACCATGGGCTTTTTTGGTCATGGGGTAAATCAGCCATAAGGTCTTTTCAAATACCAATTTTAATTATCAGTGAATGTTCTACAGTGTAAATCTTGAAACTCATTGAGAATAAACTACATATTTGGGCATCTTGTTTTACATTTTGACTTACATTTAGAAATAGTTACATTGTTGCGAGATGACTTGATCTTTGGTTATAATTTGAGGAACGCTCTCCAAAGTTGCTGGATTTAATTATCTCTCTGTGGCTCATTTTCTTCTCTACAGGTTGAGATGAAAAAATTACACGTTTGGTTGTTCTTCAGCAAGCATTCCTCAAGATGCATTTAAAGGAGGTTTAGTCTCATTCATGGGTAGACATATACAATCTTGGTGTTGGTTACAAAATATGATACATTGAATCTTTTTTCTGCCTTTAAAAAGCATTCATCCCAAAGACAGTGTCTACAAAGAGTTTAACCAAGATATTTCTTTAGTGAAAATTACACATTTGTTTCACCTACAACATTTCCATGTTCAAGCAATATATTTACAAAGCAAATATTAAGCGAAAGAAATTGATAACCAATAGAATAAATACATGAAGTTTCTTCTCCATTAATCGACCCCAACCAGTATCTCACATAATCATCTGTTTTTACTAAAACCCTGGAAGAGTGGAATATTCCACAAGCATTTTTTATCATTATCAGGAGAAGTAGCTTCATGCATAGAGAAGCCACAAAATGAATATCATGGCAATCCCTATGAATGCTTTCGACAGGTAGTATTCTTGGTCCAACTGCATTGTGCCTCGCGGAGCTGTAAAAAGACAGAAAAGAAATTTAATCAGAGAAATTTTGGAATTCAATATTGTACCTCATCTTAGACTTAAATCTGGAAATAAATGGCCAAAACATACAGCAGCATATTCATGCACAAAATTGGTTAATATGGATTGGCTGCTAATCTGCTCTTCATGCAGGAGGATGCTGGAAACCTCTGGTACTGTTGTCATTAAATATGTAGTCACAATTAGCTTCAAATATTACTGCATGCCTAATAATTTGTTTTGCATATACCCTTCTATTGTGGAAATTTAAAATATCCACTGCTTCAGGAAAGTGTCACAAATTCAGCAAAATAAATGTGAAGTGAACATAACACCAATGAATATTGTTTACCAACCATGAAAGATGCATTTAAATATATTTTGACAGGGAGACTTGTCATGATGTGCAAAATGAGGAATTTGTCTCCCAACATCTACACAACCTAACATTATTCCATCATAATAAGAACAATTTAGCAGAATGTTTAAAGGTGAAGGACACTAATATCAGCACAAGAAAGGGAAGTACCAATGTGTGTGAGGATTTACCCTGGCAATTCTATTCTGCAAACACTTGCGGGGAAATTTACTCGGACACAATTATTTGTCACAAGTTAGGGCAGAGACAGATTGGTTGTTGGTTACATTGGCAGCACCACGCTTCCACTAGAGGCTAGGGGAAACTTTTAAAAGTTCTGCAGAGCCATTTACACGTGCAATTTATGTCACAAGTCACTTGCTGTCAGTAACTTCACTATACACTTGACAGTGTAAACCCAACTTAAGATGAATTTCTTCTTGTGGAAACATGTCAATCCATATAAAATTTCCATAGGAAAGGCAGTGACATACAGTTTCAAAGTTAACTTCTTACCAGTGCTTAATGTTGCCACCTAATTATAAGACTCCTACATTCTCGTTTGAGAGTGAAAAAGGAAAATGTTCCTTTTTCATTAAGTAAAACTATCACTAAAATAGAAATACACATTATGACAGCATCAATCATAGATTATCTTTAATTCAATTCTTGGAATAAAATGTCTGAAGGCAGCCTTCCCACCTATGGTTACAAACCATGCCTACTTTCCACTTTTTATAAATAAGAGGGGTTCCTTTCTTCCAATCACTTCACGTGCAATAATGAAAGAGCCACTTAAACAGGAAACTTAATTACAATTTTTCCATTCACCTTCTTTAATGTCTGCTTGTGTTAGATTTGGGCCAATCTGCAAGCAGGGGAGCTATCACTTAGTAGATTCTAGCTGAAATATTCCAAAGAGAAAACTACTCCCGAGACTGGCTGCAGAATATTCAGAGATTAAATGACAACTCATCAGTCTCCGATGCCTTAAGGCCATAATGAGGAGCCTTGTCTTAGGCCTAAGGAATCAAACTTGATCGCAAAGAGAATAACAGTTGTGGGATAACCTCAGCTCGTCTATGACCAAGCAACGCTAAAAAAAAAAGCTGTCTCACAAATTCAATATCTGTTGATGTCAATCAGATACCGGATGAAGAATGGAAGAGGATTTCCTTGAAGGTTTAGCATATGCATGCATGCTTCTAATTGATGTGATGTCAATGTATCACATAAAATGTTTTACTTGAGCAAGGAAAATCTTGCTCACCTCAGGAAAGTGTCACAAATTAACGAAGATTGGTGATTAAACGAAGAGGTTTCAGCAAGGCTCTGGATAATAACGGTTTAACCAGTAATTTTAATTGCACTGCATACATTTTAAATTATATATAACTAGGAGGGGGTACCTGTTAACTTTCAATAGGAAGAAAAGAACAAATTGATTGAATAATATTGAAATAATCCTTTCAATGTGACGTTCTAAATTCAATCATGTTTACCGTTGAGTCTATTTAAATAATTTAATCACACGCCTTGTTCGCACAATGTTTTATCTCGCTCTTCCTACGAATTTAAAAGACTAATCGTCAGTAAACATCTACGTTGCATCTACAAAACTTCGGTTGCTACAACAGTAGCTTCAACTCTTACAATCTTCTAAACAATGTTAAGTTAAATGACTAAAGCCATTATCATCATCTATATATATATATATATTCTTTACCTCTTATTTATTTTTCAATGATTTAGATGTTTGATGATTTATTTAGTTCAGGGTGAACAAAAATATACAGAGCCTCGACTTCAACAATCAGTATGGTCGTTATGGGGACGATTTATCAAAAAGCTAAAATTTTGCTAAAAATCATCAATTTTATCAGCCCCACCAATTTCAGTGCGCTTTCATTGTTTTCTTGGTGTAATTTTTTGAAGCCGTTTGATAGGTGGCACTAGTGAGGACTCAAGAGGCACATTGTCACTTTGTTTACGAATGGCGGCTTGAAGGGATTTCTGATTGTTGGCATAGAAAAAGATAGATTGCTCGACTTAAAATGGGTAAAAGATCTTGCTGTGTTCCTGGAGATGGTCCACAGGGTAATTCCGTAACCAATTGATATAGAAAAAATGTTTAGGTGTGAAGAACAGACAGCTTGTTTAAGGCTAATGTAAGTATGTGCATACTCTCTTGTGTTCTTCACGTTATTGCATAGCATGGTCGATGATGATGATTACCTGTATCCATTGCAGACCTCTTCATTATTTTGACAATTCTGGTTTTTCTTCTCTCAGTGATGTAAATATCTTTGATGTGATCATTGAAAGTAGGTATTACCGAATTCAAGTTCTCATGAATTACCCATGCTGATGCTAATGATTTTGTTTTGTGGTCAAGATCATTCTAACATTATCATTTGATGAATACAACCATTAGTTTTTTCCCAACTAGCCATAAATGTCCCTAAGTTCGAAATTGAAAAAAAGCAAAAATATGTGTGATACATAGGGATCCTCTGATTCAACTGACTCATTCATGAAAGTGGTGCCGCAGTTGGCAGCTTCAAAAAAGGTATCACGCTGAAGTTGAGCATCACGCTAAATTCTAGTATCAATAAATTTTATTAAAGTTTTTGCAATTTTGACTGGAAACCAACATTTGGTTATAAGACCCTATATTCAATTTTCTTTCAACGATACCTCGCCCAATTTCGCACAACAACTATTTCTAATTAAATTTTGCAAAAGAATAAGTTACAACAAAATGAAAACTCAGCTTTAGGTGTATTTCTTATAGGAGCCACTGAAAAAACATATACATGTGTACAAAAACGTGATTATTATGTTAGATTTGCATACAAAGCACATCTTAAATGTCATCCATGGCCAAAAAATAGATACAATGAAAACAATGCCTGTAACCATATGCAAACCCAAATTTTTTCCCGGATATATTAAGGTACAAACATACACAGTGTGCACTACATACAAAAAATTAGGTAGGTATCGGTAGAAGGCTCAATTAGCTAACTACACGTTTTTATGGACATCAGATAGAAATGGAGTACAAATAAAATACATTTTATTTATTTTTTAAGAGTAGCACTCCCTGAATGCTCATAAATGATTGCTAAATTAAATTTACTTTGGATTTCAAAATATTTATCACAAATTTGCTGATAAGATATGTATTCTCATGAGAAAGTTTGAATTTTCTCCAATATTGCATGGAGTAGGAAATTACGCAGAAATGAAGAGGAAAGGTAGACGAGGAGAGAAAGTTGGTGGTGGATATTCTGTGAGGGCCGTTCAATAAGTATTGTAAATCTTAAAATAACCTTCTATCCGACAACTTTTTTATATTTCAACATACCCTCCTTCCAGCATAACAATTGGTCCAGCGGTGTTCTAATATTTTATCCCCTTGGAAAAGTAGCTAGAATCAAAACCTTCAAAACACTTATCCACCGTGGCAATGACATCTTAATTTGATGAAAATGAAAAAAATATGATAAAAAACAAAAATTATGACAGATGAGGAAGCTATACAAATCTTAATTTGGCCATGGCAACCACACAATGGGTGAACGCGCACACTGTCTTGGTGAAATAGAGGAATTCTTTGTCATTTATTTTGCAACATCGTGGGCAATGGCCAATCTTGGCCATTTATTTTGCAACTCTTTGCTCAAACGGTTCAAAAGCTTTGCATATTATTCTCCTCTTATTGTTTGCCCTTTCTGTTAATAGTCAATACAGATGAATCCCAAAAAGCAGAAGCCATCATCTTCCTGGATGAATAATCAGTCTTGACCTTCTTTGGTGCCTTTTCACCTAATATATCAATTGCTTCAACCGCTTTTCAGGTACATACATAGTAGTGCATCCAAGTCTTGTCAACAGTCACGAATCGATGCAAAATATCTTGTGGGTTGCGCTTAAACATTGACAAACACCCCTCTGAAGTGTCTTTTCACATTCCATTTTTATCAATATTGATCAATCACCAAGACACAGCCCACTGTGCACATAGCCTTTTCATTTCTGATTTTTCATGCAGGATATTATCCACCATACCTATTCATATGCCTGCAATCACAGCTATTTCACACGCCTTTATTTGACTATCTTCCTTTAAGAGCAGATTTTGATTGCATAGCTACATCTGATCATGAATATTAGACACCACCAATGTCATTACACCAACATCTACAAAATACCCTGTGGGCCACCTCAAGGGTGTGTGGCACAAGCAGATTGAATTATTAATATTTTAAATGACATTCGTTGATCTATTTCATGACACGTGATTTTTCAATATCATATATTCTGATGATTGCAGTAGCAAAGCAACAGTGACAGTGATTTGGTGCCCCCCCCTTTCCATCATTTTTTTTCAAACTATAAAAAACAATCTTCCTTAAACAGCCTTGTCTCTCTGGGATGTCTTAAATGAGGGTGCACAATGCACCCTCTTTTGATATGTTTTGGTGCCTCCCACAACATTTTTGCAGGAGGGTCTCTCTCTTGGTCAGCTTGACATGAGCTTTTCTGGTAAATAATGCCATAACTTGTGCATGAGTAAGGACTGCAAAGGAGCAAAGCATATGCTTCCCAACAAGTTTCCACTGCTCAGTGGGTCCTTGTTTTACACTCACAAGAAGCCTAATGGATACACCAGAGACATGCCACATACCTATGCTCACTTATTACTTAACCCTTTAATGCCAGCGGGCCGAAATATCGGCCCACGTTGGATATGTGAAAACTGCCACGGGTCGATTTATCGGCCCAACTATAAATACCTGAATATAATGCCCTTCCTTTAAAAACCTGAAGAGAGCCTTGGCATTCTTCGCACATCCTACCTGAAATGGGCTGGCAGTAAAAGGGTTAATATTTCCAGCAAAAAAGCCACAAGCAGCCTAGGGGAAGGAGCTGACCCTCTCCTTCAAAGGTGCACACATCCTGCACCATTGGGCTCAGCACAGAAGCAGCATCATTTTCAAACATCAAACCTCACTTCAGGCTGATAGCTTTGGCATGGAGGTCATCTTAACACATTCAATGCGGATCCGATTTTCATGGACGTCGTCAAAATCGGCTTAAAAAAATTTAAAGGGCTTCGGAATGGAACGACCACGTCAATTGATGTGGTCCGTCAGTCGGTGTAGCCAGGAGCACGTCTATTGGCGTTCTCTGCATTGAATGTGTTAAACTAATGGATGATGCTCAAAGATGTGAGAATAACTATGATGTAATCGTTTTGTTTTTAAATTGTCCTGAAGATTTTCTATTACTATTGAGTACAACTATGCTTCACTGAGAATTCCAGTTTCATTCGAGCGAATTGAGAAGCATGAAAAAGTCTGTTTTGGCCCAGCATTCACCCCTCCAAGTCATGTTAAGCTGATTTGATAATTGGTGCAAATGAATGCAGAAGGACTTAAGAGATATTTAAAGAGCGTTTAGTCGGGACAGCTAGCCTTCTTACTCACCTAATCAAAGGAAATTGGTAAGAAACTCAGAGAGAGGTGGTAATTATTTTCTATTGCTCATGAGAAGATTGCACAGAAAATATCAAAGGAACATTTACGATATATGCATCCGTTAACTTCCCAGATAAAAAAACACCAGTTAACATTCTTACGAAGAGTACACGTTGGTTCTAGCTCATTAAGCTAATCTGGAATTATAATTCATATTTATGCATACACTTTAAGTGGATTATGTAATCATAGTGGACTAGTTAGTTGAAATGAAGCTTTGAGTAACACACTTCAGGTAGGTACCTGATAAAAGGAAGTCAGTATCCTATGTATTTTAAAGCCATAAAGAAGCTACAGGTCGTAGTGTATATATAAATATATACATACTAATTCCATGATGCAACATTTGGTCACACCTTTTATGTATGCCCACCTCTGTTGCCTCCTTCCAATGGGGGAAAAAGTACCTTTGACTACATAAAGAAGTTAGGTAACAAGTACCCATAATGAGGGAAACTAAATGGGAAGGCAGAGCTCGTGATGGCAACACAAACAGCTTGCACTTTTAACTCACACATTAGCTCGAAGGTAGGTTTGGTCACTTAGGGCAGCATTTTATAACTCATTTTATTTTATAATTGCCTGTAGTAAGTACCTGGATTGGGTCTTGAATCACCGAAGTTAAGACTTGATGTTATGTATCCAAAAGGAAATGCACCAATTCCAAATGACATGTGAAATCCTCCATCTCCCAATCCGAAGCCAAAACCGGGAAACCCCTGAAGAAGTCAAATAAATTGCGTTAAGTTAAAGAGCTAAACTTCAGCTAGATCTTAACATTGAACAACAGTATACATAGCCGATGCTTACTCCATTGTTCTCAGGCTCTGTTCTCTGTCCTGGGGGTCGAGGAGGAATTTTATTCCTGTAAAATCACCTTCGTATTAATACCAGATTAGTCGTTCAACATTAGGTTTTCACTTAACAAATCTATTATGGTCTAACCTTGGATCTTCCTGTTTCGTGTTTCCTCGGCCGTAAAGTGGTATGACCTTCTCTTTGCTGATTGCAGATTTACAAACAGGGCACTCTTTTCTCTGTGGTCGGGTTTCTAACCACTGATGCAAACATGGCCAACTATAACATGATACATACATCTCACAGAATCTCTTTTCCTACCACGATTGTGGCTATTTACACGAAACAAAGGGGAAAATGAAGATTTTGGTAAATTCATACAAATAAGTAACTTGGATTCTGCAACATAATTACCAAAATAGGTGTCCACACATGCTGACAACACCATCACGGGCAGTATCGAGGCAAATATTGCATTCAAACATATGCTCATCTTTCTCCTTCTCTTCATTGGCATTACTAGTGCTACTTGACGGACCAGGAGATTCACTGGCATTGGCCATTATGACTTATTTTAACTCTTGTTTGAATAACACCCGCCTTTACAGGATAATTTATTGCGAACGAAATGCACCCCAGACGAACTTATTGGAATACCTGGGAAATTCCGGTGTATTCTTTTATGCTGAAAATCTTAAGGAATGCAGCTATTCTGAAAATAATCATTCAAAAGCTGATCAATTACTGGAATCATGTGACACGAACGATAATTAAATTAG
Source organism: Pyrrhosoma nymphula (assembly GCA_963573305.1). NCBI lineage: Eukaryota > Metazoa > Arthropoda > Insecta > Odonata > Coenagrionidae > Pyrrhosoma > Pyrrhosoma nymphula. The sequence goes on from OY754329.1 coordinate 8,595,627, forward strand.
AACGTAAAATAGAATACCATCGAACAGAGATGACGTTTGTTTTTGTAAATATGTGTGCCAAGATGGCCACTATCTGTAACCTTAATGTGTTTACAGATTTAACACAATAACTCTGCAGTTATAACAGTACAATAGTGAAACATTTGAAATTTTAAAATAATAGGGCCTTTCTTCGAAGGTAGAGGTAATGAAATCAATTATTGAATAATTTATAATATTTATAATTTTAAAAAAGCTGACAAACTCTTTGCGCACCTCATGAGCGCGGATGTTTTAGTTTTGGTGGTATGCCGAAGTCGAGGTAGAAATAATAGAAATCTAAGAAGTGCGGGCGTTGCGTGGTGAAGACGAAGGATTCTTGTACTCATAACGCTCATTGAAGAAGTTATTGAAATGCCGAATGAGGTTAATGCCTATCTTTCTGAGTGTATGCGTATATTACAGAACGATGGACTTTCGTCAACTGTGAGTAAAAGAATTCAATTTTACTGAAATTTGTGGTTGCATATATGTACTTCGAGGCCGTTTTACACGAGGCACTTTTTTGCTAAATCTGATGTACGTATGGATGTGAACGGAAAATTCCGTCGTTTGAAGCGGTGAATTGCTAGAATGCTTGCACAAATGCATAAAAGGGAGATATGAAAATAGCCCTTGCTCTAATTCCGAGCCTGAATCCTCGCATTGTGAAAACAGATGCAACTTTAACTTATGCAATAAAATGCCTCGTGTAAAACGGCCTTCAGAAGAAGATGTGCCCCCATAAATGTACCAATGGGCTACACTGTCTGTGTAGTTGCCTCCACCGACATGTTGTCGTTCGGCATAACCCACAAATATACATGTATCATCATATGTGTAATCTACCGGTTAAAGGTAGGTTATGATGAGTCAGAGAAAATCCAACAGTCTCTTACACGTGCAGTGGCCTATCTACCCCTAGTATTTCTTTCTTAATCTCAGCCTGTCTTACCTTTCTTCATCCCGTCCATAAAACCAATAAATACCACTGTTTCAGGCTGGATATGGTGGAAGTTCTCGATATTCATTATGAATGTCCATAAAACCTATTCTCTTTCTTCCCTATTCTCCGCTTACCCAACATCCTACCCTCAATCACGGCCTTCAGCAAACCATCGCCCCTCATTACCCCTTCCAGCCACCTACCCTGTCTTCCCCTAATCTCATCCATGACTTTCCTCTCCTCGCCCACCATGTCAAGCACTTCCTCATTTGTCTTCCTTTCCGTCCTACGCACCTTCTCCATCCTCCTCCACACCCACATCTCGAAAGCCTTCAGCCTATTTTCGTCTTCCTTTCTCAAGGACCACGTATCTGCCCCATACAACACTACACTCCATATCAAGCTCTTCGCCAGCCTCTTTTTTACATCCTTACTTAAGGTCCCCGTCATCAGCTCCTTTCTATTGTTGAACGCTTCCTTCGCTAGCACTATTCTCCTCTTAATGTCTTTGCCACTATGTCCTGTTTCTACTAGCGTACTACCCTAGTAATTAAATTTTTCTACTTGCTCCAGTTTGTGAGTTCTTACTTTTCATCTACATCTACGAAGTACCGTGCAAGCCACCATTGGGGTGTGTGGCACGGGGTGATTCCACACCAGGCATACAGCACTCGTCCCAGCACAAATTGGAACCTCGCACGTTCCCCTGGCCGCTAGGCGCAGACCAAAAAGCAGTCAGGAGAACAGTGCGCAGTCCAACCAGAAACTGGGAGAGTAATACGTAAATAAACATGCATTACATTGCTAAAGACACATCTAGTGGTTAATATTACTAATGGTATTAATTTATGAATCCTACGAGATACAGCTTCATTCAGAGAACAAAATAAATAATTCCGGACGTATCAAGCGATGTGACGTGTTAGCAATGATGCTATGTTATTAAACACAAGTGAAAATTCTACTCCACCTATTGAGGGTGGGAGTTTCATGTGATTGATCTGTCGCAACTATTATGATCCCTTATTGTAAGTGGGAAAAATGACATTTTGAATCTATCGGTTCGGCAGTCAATTTCCTTTATTTTATTTCTGTGATCACTTCTACCGTAGTACGTTGGCTCTAGCAGTATATGTTGAACGTCCGGCAAAAAACTGTCTGCTCCGAGTTTGCGCAAAAGATTTAACCTGTATTTCTCCCTTCGATCAGTTAGAGATTTCCACAGTAATTCCTTCAACAATTCAGTAGCACTGCCAAGTTAATCGCATCAACTTTTCACATATCTTGCCGCTCTCCGTTGCATTCGATCCACCTCTGAGACTAGTCCCACCTCGCAAGGGTCCAACATGCCAGCGGAAAACCCCAAGCGAGGTCTCACGAGCGAAAAACAACACCGCTCCTCGTCGCATTTTCCCAATATTCCTATATTAAGTCCCAACCTGCGACCAGCCTGTCCGCAGACTTCCCGGACGTGCCTCCCCCAAGACAGGTCCCGAGCAAGGGCCACACCCTATTATCTAACTGATTCCACACTCGACAAGTTGGCTTGATTCATTGTGCACGTCTCGTTGACCGAGTTCGCTCTTTTTCCAAAAATTCATAACAACGCTCTTGCTAAAATTCAATTCCAACTGCCAAGTATTGCTCCATTCATTCATAGCATCTAGGTCTTTTTGCAACGCAATCCTGTCAGACTCATCGCCTAGATCCCTGCACAACACTGCGTCGTCCGCGAAGAGGCGAATTTTGCTCGTAACTACGGTAGTGATGTCATTAATATACAAATGGAACAATAAGGGACCAATGACTCCTCCCTGGGGTACACCCGACGTTACCTTCACTACATCTGAACCCACACCATCCAGAACCACCCTCCGTTCGCTGTCGGCCAAGATCTCTCCCATCCAACACACTACGTCGCGGTTATGCTGCAAGCTTCCAACCCAACGAGCGACTTCGAATGAGGGACCCCATCGAAAGCCCTTTTGAAATCTAGAAACATTGCGTCCACCTGGACAAGCTCCTCTTCCGAGGAAAAATGTCGTGAAGAAAGAGGGCCAACTGGGCTTCGCTAGACCTGCCCTTCCGGAATCCGTGCTGATTTGGCGTTAACAAGTTTTGACCATCCAAGCACCCCATAATCGAACTGACAATTACATGCTCCAACATCCTGCACGTGACAGACGCAAGGGAAGTCAGTCTATAGCTACTGGGCTCTTCCCTATCACCGCTCGTAAATACTGGTGTAACGTTCGCGATTTTCTAATGTTAAGGAACACGATGTTGTGTTCGAGATTTTTCAAATATCATTTTCCCATCTCTAGCTGTCGCTTGAGAGATTTCCGGAAGTCCGAATTATACCACCTAGGTTCAGTGTTGACCTTTTTAAGTTTAATTGGTATTGCGCTAGTTATGGCTATTCGTGTGATGCTACGAAAAGTAAATAAAAAAGTACTTTTATGACCAGCCTTACTATCTTTGCCCTAGAGAATCTCATTACTTTTGTTTCTTATGATTAATCTTCATCCCGTATTTCTCGCACTGCTTTTCCAGTGCATCTACTAAAGCTTGAAATCCTATCGATGACCGACTGACCAACGCCTGGTCGTCTGCGAATCTAACCGACTTTATCCACTGGCCTCCTACTTTCATTCCCACATCTAGCTCATCCCATGCTTCTCTTACCATTTCCTCAGCATAAATGTTAAAAAGTAAAGGCAACAACGGGAACCCTTGCCGTACCCCCGACCTATAATTGCCCACCCAGATTCACCGTCAGCTACCCTTACCTGAGCCCTCTGCCCCATACATAAGTTTCGGATGAGTCTCCTATCACGCCAATCTATTCCTATTTTCCCCAGTATCTGCATTAGTTTCTCCCAGTTTACTCTGTCAAACGCCTTTTCGAAATCTACAAAGCAAGCGAAAACATCCTGATTATGCTCTATGTTTCTATCTATAAGTGTCCTCATTACCGCAATCGCGTCTCTGGTTGCCCTCCCCTTCTTGAATCAAAATTGGTCATCGCCTAAATAGTAGTTTGCTCTGCTCTCCAACCTCCTATTTAGTATTCTAAGTAAAACTTTTTCCGCGTGCGAAATTAAACTGATTGTTCTCTACTCCTCGCATTCTGACGCTTTCTTCTTCTTCGGGATACATATTAATACTGTTTTCCTCTGACCATACTTCTTCCTCGTTGACCCTGCGAATTAGTTCTAAAAACGATTTTCTCCCCTTACTTCCTAGATTCTTCAGTAGCTCCGAAGGTAGGTTATCGGTTCCCGCGGCTTTTCTACCATTCATCTCTCTTAATGCCTTCTCTATTTCGCTGTCAAGTAACTCTGGTCCGAGGTTTTCCTTATCTATTGTTCCTTTATCCTCTAGATCTAGGCTAAAGGGTCTATTCTCGCTGACATTTAGATCCTCTACGTATTCTCTCCACTTTTCCTGGATATCTTCCTGTTCGATTAATATCTTCCCTGTTTTCTCCTTAACCTTTGGTATCGTTTGCCCTCTCTTACCACCCGATAATATTTTCACCTTGGCGTACAAAGCGCCCACTTCCCCCTCCTCCTGCAGATTTTCAATTTCCTCGCATTGCCCCTTCCACCAGTTTTCTTTTGCCCGATTGGTCACTCGCCTGAGTTTATTATTCAATTCCTTGTACTTCCTCTTGCCTGCGTTGGTATTGACGTTTTTCCATATCCTTGTCTCCTCCATTTTCTTTATCATTTCTTCCGTAACCCACTGCTCCTTAACCCTCTTCTTTTTCACCGTTCCTATTGTTTTCCCTGCCGCTCCTGCGATGCCTGTTTTTATAATCTCCCATCTTCTCCTCTATTGTTCCCATCCGCTTTACTTCACCTATGTTCTTTTCTACCAGCTCTTGGTATTCCCTCCTTTTCAACCCTTTCAATGCTTCAAGGTTCCACCTCTTTATCTTCCTACCTTTACAAAGCCTTTTTAATCTAACTTCACACTTCATCATCACCAAGTTATGATCTGAGTCCGCATCCGCACCTGGATAGCTACGCGAGTTTTTTACACTGTTCCTAAATCTCTGCCTTACCATTATATAATCAATTTGGTATCTTCCAGTATCACCTGGCATTTTTAATGTGTACCTACGCCTGGGGTGATGTTTAAACCAAGTGTTTGTCACTACTAATTTATTTCTTCTACTAAATTCAACTGCCTTTTCACCTCGATCATGTCTTCTTCCTAGCCTAAACCCTCCCACTCCTAATCCGTATCTCCCTTTCCCCACTACTGCATTCCAGTCACCCTTCACTATCAGGTTTTTCTTTCCCGGAACTTCTCTAATTATTTCTTCTACTTGCTCGTACACCTCTTCCTCCCTATGGTTACTCGTAGACATGTATACCTGGACCAGTACGAAATTCGTCGGGCGTGCTTTTATTTCTGCCACTAGTATCCTGTCGCTCACCTGTTCAATGTTTACCACCCTCAGTCCCAATTTTGTGTTCAGTACCATGCCTACTTGACTCTCATCTCCCCCACTATAGATTACCCTGTAGCTATCACTCCAATAGTCCCCGCTATCCTTCCATCTCACCTCGCTTAATCCCAAAGCATGTATTTTTCCATTTCCTGTTTAATATTTTCAAGCTTCCCGGCCCCCATCATGGCCCTTACGTTCCAAGTTCCTATTTTTACCGCTGTTTTCCTCCTCTTCCTCTTTTTCTTCTTCTCCTCCCTCCTATCACTTGTATCCGCCGATGATGATGCTGTGCAAGGATTTCGTGTGGTGACGACCACGGAGGCCTTGCCTTCCCCGCTGCCGGGCACGACACCCGCCCTAGTGGGCGACGTCCCGTAGTTGCTAGAAATCAATTCTCTGCGAATGACTTACATATTCTAGGAAGTGATAGTTGAGAGGTATTCCCACGCCACTCAAAGGTATTTTTAACATGACACCATCACGGAAAACTACCTTTCGTCTGGCTCCTACCTTTCGACCTATCTGGCATGGGTGGCCCTACCAGGATCAATAGTACTTGCTCCTGTCAGTCCAGCTCTAGGGGTCATTGGAACGCACAAGCCCTTCCACCACGTCAAGGTCGTAGTTCATGTAAGAGTTTCAGGCTATTGAGAGGTATAAATAAAAATACTCAAGGATATGAAAATGTATTAAAGAATACCCACCCATAAGAATAAATATTAAAACTTTACTCAGAAATATCCATATTTCTCGCACTACTTTTCCATTGCATCTACTAAAGCTAGAAATCCTTTTGATGATCTACTGACCAGCGCCTGATCGTCCGCGAATCGAACCGACTTTATGAGCTGGCCTGCTACTTTCATTCCCACATCTATTGTAGTTCTCCTCATGTCTCTCTTACCATTTCCTCCGCATAGATATTGAAAAGCAAAGGCGACAACGGGCACCCTTGTCGTACCCCGCGACCTATGACTGCCCACCCTGATTCACCGTCAGCTACCCTCACCTGAACCCACCTGAAGTTTCGAATGAGTTTCCTATCACGCCAATCTATTCCTTTTTCCCCACTATCTGCATTAGTTTCTCCCAGTTTACTCTGTCAAACGCCTTTTCGAAATCCACAAAGCCAGCATACACATCCTGATTATACTGGTAATATCCTCAGTATCTTGTTTTAGGTCAACATTGACTACGTTCCGTGCTTTAAATGACGATTTTCAAGAATAAAGTTTCAAAAAACTTGAAAAGTCGACCGCAGTTACCGAGCCTCAGGGTCCTGCGTCGTGTAGCTCAGCCTTGACGCGCGATCGAAAAATCGCTCTCATTTCCTTGGTCGCAAACTTTTTTCCAAGATTTATGCTTGATATTCTTGAGAAATCTCTACTTTACACTGTGATGTAAATTTCTCGAGTTATATATTTCGTAGACGAAAGATAATGTCTACTTTATGTCAAGTTTCACGTGAAAAACGGGTACGCCATTTTGCGTTGCGGAACCAGACAGACGAGAGCCAAAATCTTCAAAAGTCATGGAAAAAATAGGCAAAGCACCAGGTCAAAGGAATATATTGCGTTTGTTATTCCATAAAAACATAACCAACGCCACAGAGTAAAGATATATCCCTACTCTGTGCCAACGCAACACCACCTGCTTAAATTAAAAGATTTTCGAAGAAAAACGAGATCGCGCTTGTTTTTGAAAAATTGCTCATGTTTGGGCTACTGTATCTCAGTAACAGGTCGTATTTATGTAAAATGGCATATAAATCCATAATTGGCAATCGTTTACGAGTATTTACGCCAAGTTTCAAGTCTCAAAATAAGCCATTTTGGACTTTTGTCCGGCTTTTTCCGATTTCGGACCACTGTGCGACGGTCACTCTTTTGCATTTAGCCATGCTCTTTGAGTATCAAAATATCAAATGCAGATTCAGGTGTGACGTGGTGGAGCCGTTCCATAATAACAGAATCAAAATACTTGCAGTTTTCCACTAGTAAATTTAGTAGCGGAAAACTGCATATTGAATTTGCTTTTGTCGTTATCAAAATATTGGTGATTCGTATGCTTTAGAATTGAAAACTCATTAATTTTGTGGCTTCGCTGTGTCTGTTTCGTGGCTTCTGTTTCGTCCGTTGAGACTCTGGGCTGATATAACGCCCTCAGAGCAGTCTCCAAAATCCGCTTACTGCCTAGCTATATGGTTTTATTCGTACGATAGCGAAATACGGTGTTGACAGATTTTCGTTTGCAGTTTGGCTTAGAGCAGTGAATTTCGCTGCTAACACCGAAAAGTAAATAAATCCAAACGGAAAATATTCGAATAGGAAACCGGAACAATTTCGTTTCACATGTAAGCAGGTTTTATTTAATCGGGTGGGCTAAGTTTAAAAATCTGAAAAAGAGTATTGCGGGTTTTAGTGATTTGCATGAGTTAACTTACGTGGAAATGAGTGCTTGAATGTGACAGAGTGGTTTAACAGACATAGTAGCTTAGCTGGTTAAAACACTCGGCACGAAATGGAGGGATCCGGGTTCGAATCCCGGTAAAGGCGAATGGTTTTTCTCCTGTGGAATATCGCACTTATGTGCACTTGCGGGTGACTCCGTAAAGGTAACTTCCGTGGCTAGTCCCAGTATCCTCAAAATTAGTGACAGAGTGGTAATGAACTTTGGGAGAAATAGATTTCCAAGCCACTGCGTCTTTTAATTAATCTTTCAGGTCCAAGGAGAGTGATGGCGTTTGAACGCTTGGTGCTACTACTCCTTTGTAATGTCAAACAAGGACGTAGCTTATCCTTGATCGGAACGTTGATCACATTCCATCAAAACCAACCCTGACCATTAGAAGCATCGAAGAATAAGGCAAGAAAAAACAGCAAAAGAAGTGCTTGATTGTGATAAATGGCCTTCTTCAATGTCAACTCATCAATTGAAAATCCTTTCAGGTCAGAGAAGAGTGAATCTATGTGAGTTGGCTGTCATACCCATTCAATGATAGGTACTCAAAGGGACCTATTATTTATCCTGCCAAGAGGACATCGAGTGAAGTTTGACCAGTTGGGGGTGAATCTGTAATCTTGGTGAGTTCACCGTCGACAAACGTCAATTGTCTCCCTTTCGGCTTAATAATATTAATGGTGTCTTATAAGGAGCGAAATTAGGACTATCAAGTCATCTCTTACATTTAACTCTTTGTGACAGACGAACACACACAGCCATACCCTGGGAGTAGAAAATTCTACCCAGGCGGGATTCGAACCCACGACCCATTGGGTTGGCTGGTAAGGACTTAACCCCTTCGCTGCCGGGGCCGGAAAAATTTCTGGAGGCGTCGGGCGTCTACTCTAATGTAATGGACGTTGACGAGCCTATGAACCTCATTTATGACAACATAGCGGCCGCCTTTGAACACTTCTTACAGTTTTGCAACTTGTTTGCGCAGTGAGTATTGGAATATTTTACATTTTCGGATTATAAAAATGTGCGTCTAGTGTGAGAGAGAAACCATACAAAATGTCGAATACATTGAGTGAAAATTAACGCCGCTTGAGTCAAATATCTGTGTGCTCCAAATACGCACGTCTACCCTAATGTTATAAATTAAAATAGCAATTGGCAAGTAAATTAAATTGAAGATTAACCCAAAGATCAATCGATTCTCTGGTTTTTCTATGAAGCATGTGGGTCCCTCAAGGCATTATTTATTTTAAACCCTTATTTTCCCAATATGCGCTACACAATGAAATGGAAATGCAAAATGCTTTTCCCAAAATACCATTCGCGTTTCACCTCCTCCAAAATAAGTTTCAGTTCCAATAAATCATAGATCTACTACGCCATCCATCTTCGAATGTGTCACTCCATGCATTTCCACCACATACGTCCATTACATTTCATGTAGGTATTTGGTATCATTGCATTTGGAAAGGTTGCCACTTGGAGCCTATGATTTGAATTTTTGGTAGTTGCAAATGAAGATAAATTGGCTGTCTATGAACACGAGGAAAGAAGTATGTCTTCATTGCTCCGGTATACTTCAAGAGTATTTTCTCCAACTAAATGGGAAGGTATCTCGCACTAATTTCATAGGTACATTTCTTCCCTGAGCAAGTGAGTGTGCCCCGGAACGATCCGCTGGTTTGGTCTCCCCAAACTGGATCGTGGAGCGGGGAAACATGATGGGCGGATCCACGTAACCTAAATGTTCTTAAGGAGGAAAAAAATGAGAACAAAAATTCTTCCGTTCAATTTGCGGCGTCACCGCACACTCTCAATTCTGACGCCGAAAATTTAGAACCCCGTCCCGCAGGCATCGGGCAGGGCGCTCGGCTGTGACAGGGGCGGTCGTAAACGAGTGAGATATGAGGAATGCATGGCGCTCGTGTGTCCCACAAGGTGCCCGTCTATCCCCCCTTCTCTTTCTCTCCATTAATTCTCTCATCTCCCCCCATTCCCGCTTTTCAACGATGTGAGAGCCAAATCGGGCTGTGCCCGCACCCCCCTTACCATCGCGTGGCCCTCCGGAGTGCAGACGAGGCACCCGTGGTGACCTTAACTGCTGCTGCTGTCACACTCTGTGCTGCCCGTGGATGAAATGTGAGAATGCTGTAGGGACGGAGGAATTATCTATTTGGATGTGGACCAACCGACGGAAAGTCGTCTGGGGAATTTCCTCCGCTGCTTTGTAGTAGATAGTAGTACTGTTTAGATTGGGGTGCGTCGACAGCTGAGGTCATTTTGCACCACTGAAAACTTTATCGTGCTGATGATTTGATATTATAAAAGGGGACATGTAAACTAAGGAAATTATTGTAACTTTATACATTATTGTAAAATCCATAATTATTTAAAAACGTTTCAACCTTGGTTATTTTATCTGGTTTATCTCCTAGGACTTGTCCTATTCCTCCCCGGATGTCTAGCCGCTCGCGTGCTACCCGATACACATCACACTCCGTCAGGAGATGCCGCACTGTTAATAGCGCATTTGCCATATCGTGGCGGAATTTTCACTTCTGTAAAAAGATACGAGTGGGTCAGGGCACAATGCCCTTCTTCCGCTGCTCTGTTCTCTCCTTCTTCACCCTCACCCTTATGTACCTACTACATATTTCGTCCTTTCGGCAAATGCGAATCTCCTCCCGAGTACATCTTCCGACGCCCGCTCACGACAGCATCAGTCGACCCTCCACTGCTCTTGTGGAATCCATGCCCCACTACACCAAGACCACCGGTGAGATATCTCGGTGGTCTTGGCTTGGCACACAATGCATTGCGAGAGTGGCGATTGCCGCCCATAGTCGCAAAATGACAGAAGTGTCATTATATCTGAAATATTCAAGTAATAAAAGCCTCCTCGCGTGTCAGGGGCGGATTAAGGGGCGGCCGCCCCCCCCCCGTAATTCCCAGGAAAATAGAAAGATGGTAATTATTAAGGTGGTTCTCCAATGGAAGTTTTTATTTCACCAGCTCAGTATACAATGTTTAAATATAATTGGAATGTGGTGTAAAACCCGGGAGACCTGCATCTTCACAAGAATGGCATTCTTTACATCGTTTGTAAACGTTTTTCAAATGTGATTAGAGAGCTTTACTGAATAATTTATCATTTCTACTATGTAATATAGCCGCTCCAAAACTACGTTCCAAGAGCTTCATTTCTTTTAACTTTCCGAGGGAGGTCCGCCCGGACCCCCGTTTAGTTGAGAGGTATTGCATACCCCCCAGGCGCCACGGAAAGTAGTGAACCGCCCCCCCCCAAAACAGCGACCTTAATTCGCCCCTGTCGCGTGTAGCCCCCGAATCTCTAAAGAACTCCAACCTTGTCCTTCCGTCAGCTGCGTTTCCCTCCCTCAGGGAGGAGCAATGGAAGAAGGGACTCTTAATAAGTCTCAATCTCGCCCCAATAAAGACGTTTATCTATCTATCGATCTCTCGCTCTCGATTCGCTCTCGGCAGATTGAAACAAAGCGTTTGCGTAGGTAGTACCTCTGTATTTTATTTGTTCGATAATAATCTTTCTGCGCGGGGTCTCAAAATGATCGTGGTGGTTTTGAGGTGAGGCCTAACCAGAGCGAAATAGTGTCTCGAGGGAGAAGCCCATACATTTAATTGGTGACCATTCCAACATGGTAACTTACATTAATTGACGTTGAACTTAAAGTGAAGAAATAATTTTACTGGCACATAATATAATTTAAAAATGCTGTTTTTATCCCTACCGTGTTTTGACTTTCGCAAACACAATTACGCTCTGCTGTATGTGGCGTGAAAAATCTGAAATTAACTTGTTCTAGGGTAACTTTGTGGTATATCATTGTAATTTTTAAATAATTCAACTTTTACAAAACCACTTTTTTTGTTTTGTAAAAGTCGAATTATAAAAATAATGAAAAATCTGAATCTTGGGGCGTAAGTGCTACGTAAAAAGTCGTTGCGTAAAGATTATAGCCACGTCTTTAGTACTCGTAAAAACATTGAGGTAGGGGCATTGGATACCTCGTATGAAAAATTCAACGAAGGATCTCTTAAGGGACACAATTTTGATCGTCTGGTGAGAGATAAAATATTTCTGATTTCGTAGTAATTTGAACAAAGAATGGAATTCAACGAAGCAATGCCTCGGAAGGAGTCGCATTTAGTCTGTTTAACATGATGGTTCGCTCTCAAGATCTATTTCTACGATTTAGTCTTCACACTCTCGCCCAATGCTTCTCACTGTCCATTCGGGTTGAATGAACTTGAACGCGTATTGGCAGTAAGGCGTCGCTCATAATCAACGTGCTCCAACGGTGAAGAACATTACAGTTTGTATTTAACACCCTTTTTTCCGCATTTCGACATGGGCATGTCGGGATATTTTTAGATTATTCAAGAAATTAATTGATACTGATTTCTTTTTTCAGGACCGGAGATAGAGTGGCTTACTCTGTACAAGTGAAATTTATTCAGTAATGCTTAGTAGAAAATGTATACATTATTTGATGCAAAATTCTAATATTTAGAAATGCAAAAGCACATTTTGTTTTACAGTAAGTAGGCTTGCATACCACTCTCCACATGGTCACCGATCACGTTTGAAGGAGTACAAATTATTTGCGTGACTCAGGAGATGTCAAAGTTGACCTCAAAAAGACTAAACTGTAAATCGTACACTTTCAAGTGCGCATTTACCTTCCCCATGAGATAAATTCGCTTTTCTCATTTTAATTTTAAATTGCGAATTGGAATCCGCATCAGCGACCGTCTGTCACCTGTCGGTTGTTTTTTCTCTGGCTACGTCAGCAAACAGATCTGCCCTAGTGTTATGCTATTGTAAAACGGTTATTTTCTCTCTCATAAAAATAGAAGAAAGTTGTGCTCTCCAATGCGAAATAACACTTGAATTGTTCATTGTAATAAAGTTTGCTACTTTTCTACACTTTTAATTTTTTAAAACACACACTACGCGTTTCACCAATTTGATGGCATCGTCAGGTGTAGTTGTTTGTTTACATATATTATATTGTTGTCGTTGTTAGATACAGAATATTAAATTTGACTTTAAAGAAAAGTTTACATTAAAAAATTACAAAAAGGAAATGAAACAAAAATGAAAAGGAGGGGAAAAAAATATTAACATGAAAATAAAAACACCAAAAATTTACATACAATGCTTGGCAAAAAAACAATGAAATCAAGGGGTGGTGGTGGTAAAGAGAAAGGTCAACGTTTTTCCAGAAAGTAGTGGGGAGGTATGTGTAAAAAGCTGCTCATTGCATAGATTTGGAGAATGCCTGATAATTTCAATTTGTTCTAATGCATCCATTTTTAAACCTTTGGGAAGGAAATGTAAAATTTCAGGGGTAAAGTCACTGACATGATTGCACTCTATGAGGTGTTTAGCAAAATGGGAGACAGAATCTCTATTATTTAAACTACGGGCATGTTTTTTTATGCGTGTTTTAAAATTTCGACCGGTTTCACCAATATAAGCTATAATGCAGCTATTGCATTTAATTTTATAAACACCCGACTTTAAGAAGTTTAAAAAATAAAAAGTGTAGAAAAGTACAAAACTTTATTATAATGAAATTAAAAGTTTCTACAAAGTATAGCCATGAAGCTGTGTATTATAACAGTTGAATTTATCACCCAGAACGAAAAAGGAGTATCCGCATGGATTGGCAAAAGAATATGATGTTATGAAAAACAGTCCGGCGTATAATTAGAAGTAAATGGCCATTTTGAAGATTGCGATGAGAAATGGCTGTAATAAGTATGCTATTATTAATGTTTTAAGACTTAAAGCATAAACAGCAGACCACTCGCTCTTTGACGACTCTTCCTTAATTACAACCGATGACTAGCCATCACGTTGGTGCCATTATTAGGAAAGTTGACACGTACAGGATCGTGAAAGTCATTCCCGTGAAGAATTTGAACTTGGCATGTTATAATTCCGTGACCATAGGTAAAACGTTTTTATTAATTAATAAAGATATAATTTGACCATCTTGACAAGAGTGAAGTATATCCTTTAAATTGTAACTCGTCAAATGCTAGGTACGTTGGCCAAACTGAACGCAGATTTGTTATTAGAATGAAAGAGCATAGAATGTGCTTCATAACTAGTGATGTTATATCCGTGTTCGCTAGGCATTTACTGGAGTGTGACCACACAAGTAACTTTAAATTTTACATTAACAGGGTAAAGGTAAAAAAATGGATTTTTGAGGGAAGTCTGAGATTGTAAATGCTGGAAATAAATTTTTTTATCTTGTTAACGATGTTGCCATTGACTTGCATTCACCATTGACGTCAATAAACCGGTTTTATCACCCGATCTGTTTACGTCATAACTTCCGTCCTTGTCATTCACCTTGTATGTTTCTTCTCTGCCGCCTTCAGTCATTCACCTTGAAACAACACCAACCTCCCCAAAGCATAGCAAATTACCTCCACTTCCCTCCCAACCAAGTTGGTTGATTGAACCAACCAACCAATGATGGAATAGCATTATTGGTTCAACCAACCCCCTGCGACGATGCTATTCCATCTAAAAGGAAAGCGATTTTCCTTCAGAGCGATAGTCAGAGCGACCTTCATTTGTTGGCAACCTTTATTCCCCCCGTAGCAGTGTAGCTTGAAAATGACATCATCATATGTCGAAACCATTGTTGGTAATAATAAAAAAGCGTATGGAATGTACAAAACGAGAATTTATTTCATGAGTCGCGTTTCCACAAATTTTAGCCTGAAGCTGTAAATTACATGAAGTGCTAACATTACGATCGCAACGAAGGTCATAATATATCTAATAGTAGATGATATTTCTTTAACCAAGAGAAGGATAATACTATGATTATGCTATAGTAAGAGCAATAGGAATAGCCTTGGTAAGTCTTAGGGCACTCAACAATAAATGTGCCTTTGAGATTCAACAATAAAGATGACAGCATTCATTGATTGGTTGGGGCAAAAGTGGAGTCATTCAATTTTGTGCCACATTTTATTTAGGAGCGCTAAGAGAGTATTCAGCCTTTACCTGATTTCTGTTTTTGCATGAATGAATGTGACGATGCTGGCTTCAGTGTTTTTTCACTCACTCGCTCACTCAGTGTTTACACCCGAAGGTTGGTAATTGATAGTTGAGAGTAGAGCTCACCCCATGCTAGACTTTTTTCACTCAACCTTTTCACTTTTCTTTTTACTCTTTTCACTATAAAGCGAAAACTCGGAGCTTAATTTGGCATTTTTTTAAATTTAAGCCTCATTTCCCAAAACTGTCAGTTTTGTCATTCAATAGTTTTGCTCTCAACGGCTGACACGTGTAGTGAATACGCACATGTAAAGATGAAACTAGAAAAATGCACGCCACGAGACAGATTTTTGTATCACCTAAGTATTAAGAACGAATTCCATAAGCATCCTTATTATATGTAGTCACTCCGTCTTTTAAAGACATTAACTGGATAGCCATACCCTTAGCTAAAAATGAAGAAAATTTTACTCAGAAAAATTTGATTATGAAAGTAAATTTCTCAAATTATACACAAAACTGATAAAAAATGCAAACTCAACTTATTTCCTGAAAGAAAAAATTCGCTTCGTAAAGAAGAAAAAAACGTCGCGTGGCCATTAATTATTTTTGATACACATACAGAGACCAGAAAACGATGACGTAAAATTTCACTTTTATACCACCTGCCATTATCGAAATGAACCAAAATGAAAATTTCTATTCGTTAAGAATCCAAACCAAACAAGAAGTTTGGTTAACACAAACGTTTAGTACAGACAAAACATCTTGAAACGTGGAATGATGGAATTCCTCAAACGTACGGACGTCTCAAGCCAAGAGCCAACATTCTTAATTGCAAGCATTCGGATGGGAAGACCTTTTCTTTGTTAACTAAGGGATACTTTTGATTCTGGCTTTTACTTTATGGAGTTTTATATGTTTTGTTGTGGGAAGACTTTCTGGGATCGGTCACCGTAACCTGTCCGTATCCTTTCGGACGTTCCAATATGGGATCAGCTTCATCCCACGAATACATAGTTTTGTAGGGTTATATTATAATCCGAATCAAGGCTAGAATGGATTACTTTCGAGTAAAAACTCATCAAACGAATTTTATCGAATAAAATGAGCTAATAAATTATTAAGTTACAGAATTCAATGACTACCTGTACGTGATGAAATCAGAGCTGGAGTCAATCAATGAATTTGCATTTTGTATAGTCCATTCTATTTTATTTCCGACCATGGTCGCACTCGATTCTCGCCTTGGTCCCATGGCATTGGCTGATCACCCGCGGGAAAGCGGGTCCAATAGGTACATGCACGCGGGTGGAGGAGGAATAGGCACACTCTACTTGCTGGCCTATGCCACATGCAGTGGCTTCTCTATACGTGTGTAGTCTATTTGGTATCTGCCCCCGTCCCCTGGCATCCTCAGTTTGTACCTTTGGCACTGATGTTGCTCGAAGAGTGTGTTTGTTACTACTATTGTCTATACTTCTCACTACAGAACTCCGCAAGTATTTCTCGAGTGGCGTTTTGTTTTCTCAGCTCGAAGTTCCCTGCATCGCTTCCTTCTTTTCCCACCACTGTGTTCCATTAGGATGAAGTCCTCTTTCTCCTTCACTACTCCCCGAGGACCTCATCCATTCATTCATGCACTTCTTCAATTTCTCCTTCTGTATTGGTTGCATTTAGACCTGCACTACCACGGCGTCCGTCCTTCCAGCTCCACCAGATCAGGATTCTCTCGCTGTACCGACTTCACTCCTCGGCCCCATTCCTTCTTCCGTATTATGAGAACACCTGCCATCTTCTGGTCGTCTTCGGAATATATGACTCGGTGTCCGTCGATCCAGTAGTCGTCATGTTACACATAATAATTATTAAAACATGCCTATCATCAAAATGACAAATCCATATAAGTCGTCTGATTTCGTAAACCAATTGGCTCTGAATATAAGAGAAACAATTACTCTACAATTACAACTCTTACAACTTTGTCTTGTACCTGATGATGGCTCTGTGAGCCGAAACGCGTTGCACGCATTGAAGCAATTTTTGGAAAAGTGCAATTGTTTCTCTTATATTATGAAGAATTTCAACGATTTGGATCTTCTACAATGAAGTGTCGCTCAGTTGTAGCATCACTGCAATCCTCCCTGTCTTTCTTGGATCCCTTTTCCCTTGTGCTCCAATGGATCACAAGGGAAAGTGGATCCCTTATCTGAGAAAGTGGCACTGAATTGAAAGTTAACGTAACGGTCAAGTATGAAAGGAGTGTGCTTCGTTGATCGTATGTTGAAGGAATTGGTGAGAGGTTTCTAATCATAAGTTTTAACAGGCGGAAGAGTTAATTGCGAGCGAGAAATGCGTTGAACTTGATATATTGGGATATGAATACGACGTAAGAGAATCCCGAAACAAGGAATATAAAAAGTGCGATGGATAAAAACGAAATTCACGCAGTATCGTGGACGCGGAAGGTGAGTTTCAGCACGAGATGGAAGATATAATTGTATTTCCACGCCATATCTCTAGAACTGATAGGAGTGAACAGATAAGAGAGATGCAAAGTTCCTTCATTCCACGCACTATTAGCGATTACAACAATAACAGCGTGGCGATATCTTAAGGAGGTTCCACCGTAAAATGACTTAAATGCCGTCTTATTCATATTCTGTCTACTTGTAGAAAAAAACTTTTCCTCTATCTGATGTGAACAACAAAATAATACCTTTGCACTCTATTTTATTCTCTAATTGAACTTGAAATCACATGGTGTTCAATGGGGGAATGAGAGAAACACGGGGGAAAATGGTATTTTTCCATAAAATACAAATGCCATTTTCGTGTAAAACTATTTATAAGAAGGAAATAATCCAGAGAAATTGAATAAAAATGTAATTTAGGCATCTTACCACATTATTTTTATAGTTATTAGGAAATTACTGCCGTAACTGAAGTCAAAATGCGGCAATTCGTAGGAAATGGCGCTGCAGTGGGCTCATATGGCTGGTATAAAAGTGCTAATTTAAAACACATTCGTGGAATAATCTGCATATATTTTGTACATTTATACTTTTGGGTTTCTATAGGAAACGCATTGCATCAGTGTGAGTATGATTTTTTTGACAAAATATCAAAAATATAGAATTTACATTAGTATTTGTTTTGACTCGCGGCGGAACCTCCTTAAGACACATCCTAAACACACACAATTCACCCCTGTCCTCTCCACCCTCCCCTCTCCTTGCCTCTGCCACACGCTTCCGCGGTATATCGTGGGGAAGTATGTTGGTAACTCAATTTTCATTTCTCAGAAATTTTATTCCGTGAAGTCTCCGTGATCGCATGGGGGCTCGTGTGAAGAGGCAAGTGTGGGAAGGCGTGGGTCATATCTTAACTTCCATGAATTTTGTTACTCAAAATTTAGTTTTGATTTTACTTTAAAAGCGATTCAAATGTTTTATGGAATATGTTTCAGACTAATGAATCAAAAGTCTGCATGTAAGAAGTCTTGACCTTAGATAGAAGAAGTGATTATCCGAAGCTAATTACCGGGAGAATAAACAAAGATAAAGGAATAAGAGCCAATTAGATAAGAAATTATTTTCACCCGCACTATACTGTAACCAAACTATCATGCCCAAGTCCGGAAATAAATCACAATTCAAACAAATAGTCGAAAAACATAATAAAGTACAATATAACAATAGATAACCATGGAGGCCTAAATAAATCAATATTTACATCGGAAGAAAGAAAATACATAAATAAGTAACAATCAGTAATAGGTGGCGCTTAGAAGGTGAACAGATAACAATTTAAGCAGAGATAAGTGGAGGAGCTAAGATAGGAAAGGCACGCGGAAAGAACAAATACAAAAAGTCTGGAGATAAAGGCGGCAGGGAGCAGAGACAGAGGCAGTAATCAAGGTTACGAAAGAGGGACCAGACATTTTAATGGAAAGCCAGGGAGGAATCGGGCAGGAGGCCCAAGAGATAAACCAAAACGGACCATAAATTTGATGATAAGGAAGGAGAGATAACGCAATCCCCTAACCGTAACCGCATGAAGTGAGGAGGAGAATTTCAGATGAACGATAAGTGTAGCCTTTAAGGACAGTAAAGGAAAGAAAGAACTATAATAATCTCAGAAACAGAAATTTTTTATATGAAAAGTAACTTTAAAAAATGAGATTGGAACAGAAAGATTAATATTGTAAATTGGGCCCAATTTTTCATTTACAAAGCTCGAAATATTGTTGTTGCCTATACAAAGGTTTTACATTTCTCATTAAAAAAGGTGTTATGCTATTTCAATGGTTGAACGAAGTTTTTTTATTCATGTGTTTATGTAATAGTAATTAATTATTCATTCCTCATTAATCCCTTCTGCATGGAGGTAAGCTTTTCATGTTTTGTGTAATAGCGAAGTTTTTAAAAATTTTATGGTAATCAGAAAGAAAAATGTGACCGGGAGTAGGTTACAATACCTATCTCTAGAACTGAGAGAAGCAGCAAAATAATAGGTATGCGCTTTCGAATGAATCGTTGCTAAAACTCCTTCTTCGCCAGAATCGATGACTATAACAAAATCAGAGTGACATACATATTTTGCGCATTATAAGACAAATTTCAATGGAAAGATTGCATCGGAAATTAAAGAAAGCTGAACGAAGTGATGCGTACGGATGGATGGGAAATGTAATGCATATTTTATTTCAGTGAATGAGATGTGGCTGCATGGTCAGTCATCATTTTTATAAATTAAACTGTAAGTAACTAACTTCAACATTAGTTTTATCATATGTCAAGCGTATAGATTGCTTTGGTATTGAGAATGCATCTTTGGGGCTATCATACATTCTTTCCTCGTGAAATTTCATGTTGTAAAATAAATGGCTTGGCTAAAGATCTGAGCTCCACCACAATCATACCTGATTTTCCGTGAATGGAATTAATCATCGCGGCTTCTGAGTCACGCTACACTTTTCGCCCTTTCTCGAGGGAAAGTAACGTGGAATTTGACGCTACTTTTATGGAATGTAGTAGGCTCTTAACATCGGCTAATATGTACTATTTTAGTTGCGAAATTACAAAATAATATTTCCCTTTTTTCGAAACCCTGCCCTTACCATCCAATCTCTAATATCAATTTTTCTGAAATGTTTTGAGACGAATAATATACAGGATCTGTTTCAGCAACTTGCTAACAAAATGGACGTTAAGCAAGAAGTCACTCAATGATGTGAAATTTTGAGCCCCACCGAGTTTCATTATCCAACACTGGCACAATTTTGTTCTGCTTTTTTGATAAAGAAATTGTACTTGGCACTTAATAGTTTCTTTAAAACAGCTCCAACTTTCTCCAATAAAGTTTCTGCGTACCTTTGCTAGAATCCATCCATCACGACTAGCTAGTTTTAATGTATGAGTGGATCACGTAGTGCAGGAGACGACTGCTGCCGAAGCTATCTCGGCAAAATAAGATAAGGATATCATGAAGAAAATAACAACAGAATACAAGACTTGAGATAAAAAAAACTGTGGGATTCTCAGAATCTATTCGTTAATTAGTTTAAAAAAAGGTTGGCATCATGATGCACCCAAAAGAATTGTAATAATTTATTGGTAGAAAAGCCCGGACCTGGAAACGTGCGCGCAGTTTATGTGCGCTTTTTTCTCGCTAGCCCAAATTCATTTTTAACCTACTTGGAAGAAGGATTTTTCAACCAAATTATGTACACTTTTCTGCACTCTATGTCTATTGTTAAAAATATTTTATTATTACAATTACGCTAATATTAAGGGAATAGCAAAGTGTCAAACCTGCGAAGTGCGTTTTTCACTCTCCGCTATCTTGAAAAAACCAACGGATGGTGCAGCGGTCGGCCAAATACTCTTCTACTTTATATCCATTGAAATCACCAACTCGCCGTAATTTATCACCAACTCACCCTTTTGATTTAAAAGGGTATTCGTGAAAAAAAATACTAACCGTGAGACACATAATAACCAACGCGTTATTCATATTCATTGCAATTGTACACGGGCTGTGGTTGTCACTTTTTTCATGCGATATCCGAAAGAGGTGAAGTCCGTAACCCCCTACCGGATCTTCCCAAAACCTCCCAATATAGCGTCGAAACCAAATTGGTTGTTTTTCCAACGTTTATTCTTCAAAAGTAAAAGACGCATCCGTGAAAATTTTACATTTCTTAAATGCGCATACCTTCTTCTCCCATCCACTGCTAGTTTCTTTGCCTCACGGCAGTGGGTTGATACAGAAAAAACTCAAGGGGGGGGGGGGGGCGCAAGTTATCGCGACGATTGTAGCTTTCAAACTGACTGCCTGGCAGTAATTCAATTCAAAAGGTGTTTATGGCTATTGTCTCATTGTTTTTACAGATATACACATATATCTTCTTATAAATACAAATGGATTGCGCATTTTGTTGGTAAGCGGTTAACTTGGATAATGGCTGGACCGATTTCGCTGAAATCTTCACAATTTGTTCATACCCGTTCTGGGACGTTAAACGGGTTATAATATACAGTGTAGGAATAATACATGAATTTTAAATTACATTTACAATTTTTCCCATAAGATTACACGGAGTTTTACATTTTTCACGTTGCAGTGCTTTCATATTTCGTTCATTAAAATACTTGAATTTGTACCGATCGCTTTTATTTTTCCTTCATTGGAATTTCGAAACTCTGAACTATCTTATTCTTTCGATGTTTTTATGATAAATCATCCAGTTAACGATTAATTACGCAATTTAAACTATATTGGTAGCTCTTTAAATGGGTCTTTCATTGTTGTCTCCTATTCATTTCTGATGTAAACAAACACCGCATTTCGTGTTAGAGGGCTATAAATAATGATTATTTTACTATTGTTGTAGCAACCAAGAATTTGGAGATTTGAAAAAGTGCACGGAAAGTGCATGAAAGTTGTGGATGATGGAATTGGCGGAGTTTTCTTCTTGGACGCTCCCGGTGAAACTGGAAAACTTTTTTGATCACATTGATTTTGGCAACGATTCGATCGCAGAATGAAATTGCACTTGCACTTGCTTCATCAGGAATTGCTGCTACGTTGTTGGAAGGCGGTCGAACAGCTCATTCAGCACTCAAGTTACCATTGAATATACATATCAATGAAACTCCAACGTGCAACCTTTCAAAGAACTGTGCAATGGCCAAAGTTTTGCAGCAATGCAAATTGATCGTTTGGGATGAATGTATGATGACACATAAAAAATCTTTAGAGGCATTAGACCGAACGATGCAAGATCTAAGAAACAACCGAAATCTGTTTGGTGGTGCGATGATTCTGTTGTCAGGTGACTTTCGCCAAACATTGCCAGTGATTCCACGGTCAACGCCAGCCGATGAACTAAATGGATGTTTGAAGTCGTCCGTTTTGTGGAAAACGTCAAGACTCTCAAATTAGGCACAAACATGCGTGTCGAGTTGCAGAAAGACGAATCTGGAGAAGTATTTGCTGAACAATTGCTGGACATTGGAAATGGAAAAATACCCATTGACACTCCCACTGGCTGCATTACGTTCCCCGTTGATTTTTGCCAGTTCACCGAATCAAAGACCGAACTCATCCGAAAAGTGTTCCCAAACATTGCTCAAAATTACAAAAATCATTTTTGGTTTTTGGTTTTGAACGTGCTATATTGGCTGCGAAAAACATTGATGTAGACGAATTGAATTTAGAGATTCAAAGCGAAATTCCTGGCGAATTGTTGACGTGCAAATCGATGGATTCCGTTACTACCCAAGATGATGTCGTCAACTGTCCAACCGAATTTTTAAACTCACTGGAATTTCCCGGATTGCCACCTCACCAATGATTCCAACCGACATGCCATTCGACTTCAAACGCTTGCAGTTTCCAGTGCGGCTTGCATTCGCAATGACAATAAACAAATCGCAAGGGCAGTCATTGAGTGTTTGCGGCATTAACCTTGAAAATCCATGCTTCTCGCATGGTCAATTGTATGTCACCTGTTCCCGTGTCGGAAAATCATCAGTTTTGTTTGTTTACGCGCCAAACAACAAAACAAAAAATGTCGTGTATCATACAGCGTTGCATTGACAAAAAATATTGTTGCCACAGCAAAGAAATAGGAACAAGGCATTTTTTTCTTTGATTATACTTAAACATCGATCTTGCATTCGAAATCGAAATGCACATATAACACCTTGAGATTCGTGTGATTTCAAATTTAATGGGAGAAAATAAGTCACTTTGTTGACATTAAATTCTGACTTTTTTATATTTATATCTATCTTAACATATTAAAAAGGAGTGATTTCATTTTTCTTTATTTTCCATTTAATCAGACTGTGCCACCGGAACACGTGGACAGGTACAGTTATTAAAAATATATATCAATTTGCAATGGGAAATTTAAAAATAGGGCATTTGAAATGAAGAAAAACTTCAATTTAAACATTTACCCATGATAAATAACTATGCATAACTGTTATTATTATGCTGATTGAGTAACTATCCACGTCAAGTGTATATATTTTGAAATGACCTCGAGCGAAGCTGGGGGCATTTCAAGTACAGTACACCGTCTGTCGGATGAGATGTGGACCCCTTGGCGCCGTTCGCAAGAGTAGGCTAATGCCGACGCCAGGTGTCCCTCCATCCTTCTCTGTATAGTTTCCCTTGGCGCAAATGACCTTAGTTGTCGGTCGCCGGCTTTCAAATACTACTACTACTACAAGCGAAGCCTGGCATTTTTGCTAGATTTATATAGAATCCACCCACGTCGTGTCGGAAGAGAATGTTGAGCGATTGAGAAAGTCATGTATACGAAGTTCTAAGATGTCCATTTCTCGACGCAGTTTGGAACTTGGCATTGCTAAAATTACTATTCAAAATTATATATGAAGTCTTAAATTGCATGTTTACAATATTCAACTGAGGCATGAAATCAAACCAAAGAATAGGCCTACATTTGTTGAATTTTCTGTAAAGATGCTGGCTGACATGCTGAAGTGACTTCAACATCAACACTGACATCAAATCTCGGACAGGTGCTGCTCAATCACGCATCCATTTCATACTGATGCCTCGATAATAATTATTTCTCGAGTAATTTACAAATGGAATCACGAACAACGCTTTCGATGACTCTGTATAAAGATGAAATAAATATACACTGGCAGGACAAAGTCTGCCGGGTTCAGCTAGTTCATATATAATTTACAACAATAGCCCCCGCTTTAGGATTTCTCCTCTTCAGGGTTACTGCCTGGCAGCGACTCTGCTTCCCTTACATATGTAGCTCGGTCGTTTCGAGAACATTCGGAGCCAGAATGTTCGCTTCCAGACTTTAAAGGAGTGTGAACAAACACAATCAGTAGAATAGTCGCGACTTTTCTCGAACAAATTCCAGACAGAATAACGTATCGAGATCACTAGAATGGCCGCAACCTTTCTCGTAGGTTAGCTATCTATGTGCCGGACAGAAACGTATAAAATACGATGACGCGCGCGCGTGCTACATAAGAAAGTACAACTACTCGATAACTCGACTCAGAGTCGACTGACGAAAGACAGAAACGAATAGCGTGCGGGCTGACTGGCAGGGGCGTCGCGGGCGGGAATGTGGGCGGCCCCGCAATTGGGGGGGGGGGGCGCCCCCCGCGCCCCCCATATGTATCCGCCACTGCCTCACGGTACCTTGTTTCCTCGCAAGACGTTTTTGGGCTGGCGGGACTAAAGCGCTCAATTACCAACGGGGCTGTACACCTAAATGTTGGCGCTATGAGCCCGTAGTTTTTTTGCTTGCACTCAAGGTTCACTCACTTGCAATACTCCCTTAAAGAGTAAAGTAAACCGCATTTTCGGGTTTTGGGCGAAATTTATTCTTCGGGCTCGATGGAGATAAGATGATGTAAATATCAAGCGAAGAAAGAAGGTAGGGGGGGGGGGGGGGTCACTATGGCGTTTTGGTTTTTTGGCGTATGGTCCCTGGATATGTCGCTGCAGTCAGCACCTACGACTCGAAAATGTACTCATCAAAAAGATGTATTCGTCGACTCATCTGCATATTTGTACCTTACTTTATTTTTAAATCCCTAAAGCATGCAGATTTTTCATTAGTGAAATGTGTATTATTGAAGCAATTTTAAACAAAATGTGGAATTTATTATTGATTTCGCCTCGCGTATTTGAGGATGTAATCTGCGATGGACTTTCAGTAAGAAGCTGCCTTTGACTTGGAAATATGGTAGAAAATTAAAAAAAATGTTATCTCTATTATTTAGTTTTATTTATTATTCATTTTGACTCGCGTATTCGCGGTGGAATCTCCTTGGGAATTTTTTAAATGAGAAGCTGCCTTTGAATTGGAAATATGGCACAAAATTGAAAAAAAAATGTTCTTTCTGTTTTTCTTTTTTAATTATCGCAGTCTACAGAACGGGTGGTGACTTATTCCTTCTTGGCGCCTATGTGGTGTTGGTTGAGAGCGGGAGGAGATCTTAAATGGAGTGAACGTCGTCGTGATTCCATTTCCTTTAACCCCACATCCGCCCCCCCCCCCCTCCTCTCTCCTCGGCGTCCCCATGGCATATCGCATGAGCCAAGAGCTCTGCCTTTCGCGGCTTCCATAGCAATCATTGGCGCTCGCGGGGGCAGGATGTGCGTATGTATGTATATCAACGATTCCAGAGCGGCAAGTTGGCAACTGTGGCCCGCCGGGATGGGAGGGGCGCCCTTTTAAAGGGTTGGTCGGCCCCCGTCGAATGGACCGGGGGGAGCTGGTCGGGCCCTCCTCTGGAAGGAGGCGGAGAGCCACCCCCTCCTCCTCCTCCGCCCCCGCCCACCCCATCCAACCCCCATCCAACTTCCCCTTAATGTAGGTTCCTCTCTCGTCGGTTCTATCTCTCTCTCCCACGCCTCTCCTCCCACCCAAAGCGATCGCATTCCATGGGTATCCACTCTCTCTCTCTCTCCGACACATACTATTTGAGAAACATTTTTCATCCTCTCCCCCCCTCTCTCTCTTAACCCATTCGGGCCGAGAGAGGCGCAGGGCCGTGAAATATATAATAATAACTCCTTCCTCGAAAAGTTTCCTCGGTGGTCGATGCCGTTTTGTTTTATTACGTTTTCATTTTTACGGCCGCACCGGTCGTTAATGTGCTGTGATGGTGGGTGGGTGTCGCCCGGACCAAAGCGTCCCCTCCCTCAGAGCCAAGTACACTAGAAACTAGTACTCGTGTACTACATTAATGCGAATGAAAATACAGTTTCCGCTTATGAGAGGCGTCGCAAGAATCACACTCAACGTATTGATTGCAGTCTTGAGCTTAAACTGTTGACTACTTTAGTTGAGTGCACTGTTCCGCATCACGCTATTTTTTTAAGCTAGGTACGTCCAAACGCGCCAATCAGGTAGTATGCATCTAAATACGAACATTTTTGGGAGGCTGCAAACTTGAAGAGTGTCCAAACTCGTTGGACGTGACGAGGGAGCGGATTTAGGTGCTGACTTTTTCGGTCGCGAGATTTAGGGTGGATGGAGTCTATCCTGAATGCGACTCTGTGAGGAAATTCCTGTAATTTCGAGTACTAAGAGCGTGAAAACTAGTGTAATTGAAGTAATCATAGCGGGGAAGTATTTCGTTTTGAACGTAAAAGAATGAAATCTTATTTATATCTCGAAAATGGTAAATGTTTGATGGATTAGCAATATAAATTACAAATTTGGGATCAACGAGAAGACTATGGCCTTCAGGAAGACGAGGACCACCGAGTTATTCTGCGGAAAAATAAGTCCGGGGAGGGAAGTGATTATTAAGTGATCTCATGATTAAAGAATTCCCACTACGAGGATTTTCGTTTCCCATCGCGAGGAAAATAATGCGCGCCTCTGCACTTTCAGGTCAAAACTATGAAGAAACTAATACTGCTCTCTGCTCTTAATAAATTCAGCAATAATGAATCTCCCTTCTAATTTTTGCTAAGTTTCGTTTTAAATTTTCGACAGTTTAAATAATACGTATTGCAAAAAATGTTGTTAAACTTATATATGTTAAAGGGGACCATCAAAGGAACTTAAATTTTTAAAACTGAACTGACTATAACTATCACCAACAGCTATCTCAAAGGCTTATCGTAATATACTTTAATGGAACATCAATAAAAACGCTTGGAATCGGTGGCTGTGTAGTTAATTAGAGCTTAATGTAAGAAGGGCTAATATGCTCGCCAAAGGGCGACTAAATCTTAAAGAAAATAAACATGCTATTGGTTCTATGCACTATCAAAAGACAGGGAACCGAAATGATGAAACTCCTAACAGCATTAATTTGTCTCTGAATGGTACATCCACAACAGTAAACTTTTCAACATGGACATTTGTCATTCATATATCAGTAAGTATCAAGATAAAACTTAAAGTACCTCATCAGTTACGTTTAAAGCTAGATACCCCTGGGTAAAATGGTTTGTAATTTATAGGCATGTATGTAATTTAGGCATAAATGCAATATCATTCTATATCTTCGCTGTAACTGATATTTTATTATTGGTGCCCATGTATCAATATGTTTGCAGCGTTTTTCAAAGCATTATACTAGTTAGGTACGCAAACTATTTAGACTATCTCTCACTTCTGACAAATTTTTGTGTACTAATTGATTACGCTCATTATGCAATAAAAACATAATATCGCTATCCTAGAAAGACTTCTTTTTGAGTACAATTACCGTTAAAGTATTAATAAACTAAGAAAATTAATACAATAACTAATTGTAAGATATGTTTCAAAAAAAACCCACAATCCATTACTTTATCGGATCGTCGCAAGTTGAGTTTCAGTTGTTAATTGTGACTGGCTCCTTATTTTTTAGCTCCTTAGATGTCAGCACTCTTGGGAAGGGTAAACAAATTCAAGTTCCCTTTCTGTCAGGTGCCTGAATTTAGGCACCTTAATTGACGCCATATCCAATTAAGCCATGATGAAATCGGTCGACAATGAAATAGAGAGGGCATTACGAGAGATAAGGCAACAAAAGCCGTGGGGAGTACCTAGATAACATATCTTCGGAGTTTCTGAAGAATTTAGGTCATAAGGGAAGCCGATCTTTTTTCGAACATGTTCATAGTATCTACGATGTAAGAGTATGACTAAAGGATTTCGCAAAAACGGTATTAATACCTAGACCCGAAGTCATCATCCCGGTCATAATTCCGAAGACGATGAAAGCGTCACAATGCGAAGAGCATAAAAAATTGTGTAATTTCTCACGCGTCTCATTTCTCAAAAGTTTTACGCAGAGTAGCTAATAAAAGGTTGGAGAGTAGAGCAAATTAGCTCTTTGGCGATGATCAGTGATAACTACTCGGGATGCGATTGCGGTGATTCGATGAACCCACTTACCATCATGCCATCATACACGGATTAATTCCCGAATCTTGATCAGTAAAGTCGTTAGTATTTATAAATGTCAACTTAAGCACCCGGAAAACACTCGTAAACATAAGTCTCTGCCGTCTGCATGTGGTGTCATACGTCATAAAGCAACGAGCCAATGGCTGGGCGTTCTGGCTCTAAACATATATCGTTGCGAAAACAATGCTAAATAAATCGTTATAATTTAATTAAATAGGAAAAATTAGGTGCTTAAAACTCAAATATAATATTAAAGAACCTTAATTTTCGAACGAACTTACATTTTCAATCAATCCCTCATTCATTCAAACTCGCCATTGCGCTGCTTGGCGAGCAAGGCCTGAAACGTATGGAAAGCAACTGCACTGTTGTTTTTGCGAATTGAGCAGTGCACTAAATCGCGAATGGAAAGCTTTTATCGTTGGGGGGATGGCGAGGCGTAGGACAGGAGAGGAAATGAAGAGCCACTACCTATAAGGCTTAAACCCACTACTTAAGGCTACTAACCCAGCCACGGCCTAAGGCTTAAAAGGACTTTTGATTGATGTGCATGAGTCCCCTAGAGATACTATATTAGGACCCTATATTAGGGCCCTACATTATACCCTAATAAAGTGCCTCTTTGAGCCCCTGGCGATACAGCGACATATTATACTCGAGGAGCAGGAATGACTCTTTTCAATCGGATACAAGCGAATCCTCGGCGATCACAACTGAGGAAGTTGGCGCTCGTGATCGCTGTGTAGTAAGGAACTAAAGAGGAAACCATCTGCATACTTACATTACACGAGCCATTACGCTTTCGTAAAAATGTAGTAAAAGTAATTATTTATCGAAAAAAATGAGCTACTTTAAATTAAAATCTAGGAAACGGAAGTTTATCCATCTTATTGTTCCGTCACCATGACATTTAATGCATGTACGTCTGTATTAACCGCGCTGGCAAGTTTGCACATTTTTAGCAATTATTTTAACATTTTTTGTCTTATCTATAGCTGTAATTCTGTCTGTTGACTTTAGAATCTCCTCATCGACTAGTAGAGATAAAATTAATTAAGACTTTTTTTAATTCTTGAACAATATCTAGCGGTGATAAAATCTGAAAAATTGATAAGCCGCTGTTGAAATAATCAAGGTATTTAATGAGGAAATAAAAAAAACGAATGCTTCAATTAATTAAATGCAGCATAAAAAGTGCTTGCGATTGAATTTTTGATAGGATTTGGATTGGATTGGATAATAATTGGGTTTTTATAGTGATATCTCCTGATTATGAAATACGTTAACTTTAACCGAATTTTCTTTGAAAAAGATATTGATGTTAGGTCCTTTTTATTTACGTGAAATCTTTCCGTTTATCACCGATAAAACAAGATAGCATTTTAAGCTTCTTTTAACGCAACTTGACCTTCAGCTACTGATTAAAACCCGGAGGATCCATTAGATGGCGTAGTACCTTGTGCAGTGGAAAACATTCCGAATTATTAAAGCATAAGCCAGCGTCTCTTTCGCTTTCCACCCCATGTGCGATGTTACCATTTGATCCATAATTCTCAAATTTTAGTCGTGTTGGAGGAAGAGTGCATTTTCAAATTGTAAAATGGAGTGTGTCGGTTGATTGTCATTCATAGCGCTTGGGCGAAATCTGCTGTAATACTTTTGAAATCTCACGGTGGTCAGTCATTAACTAGTCATTGAAAGTTTGATGAGGGGTCATTCAGCCTTGCACGAAATTATAAATGCACTTCTTGGCCTGCATCTTGGTGTATTTTCCCCGCACTGCCTTCTTTAGTTATTAATATTTATACCATTGAAAGGTACTTGCATATAGCAGGCAAATTAAATAATAATGGAATTCTAGCCTTTGGTGATGAGTCCATATAGGATAAATGATCTACTTTGATAAACTACCATAGACGTAGTGATTTTGTTTGTCATTTATTCATCAAATCCCAAAAGAAGATGTTGATGGGAGCAACGTTATCCGAAACAATATGTCCTCTGAACTTTGTAGACATATTCTCCCCCATAGGTCACTGTCGTAGCTCTAAATATTAAAAAGGAGAAAAAAAGTAAATTCTAGTATTCAAACGGAAGTATCGTAATGTTTGAAATTGTTAACGGGATGTCAACTGCTTTAATTTCATTGTAAGCGGTCTAAATGCCAAGAACATTGACTGCTATTTCTGGAATGAAACTGCAGGAAAAAAAGGTGCAGTAGAAATAGGAAGCTACGTTCTGAAATGCATTAACTAGTTATTAGAAAAGACTAGCAACACAGAGCAGGACATTGTTTTCAATTCTGACAACTGGCGTGGGCGACAATTAATTTACTTACTGTACTTATTTACAAGTAATAGGGTGGATTAATTAATTTAAAATTGTTAAAACTCAGTAGTGCACTCAGACTGCTATTTAAATTCAAAACCAAACAAGAAAAGTTTATCAATTTTAACAATTGAAAACCAAAAGTGTTACAACTCAAAATAATTCACACCTTTGTGAGTTCAGTGGAAAACAAAACGCCACATGTTAAAAACGGCGCGTTTTAATGGCTTAGCCTCGAAATTTGCAATAATAATATTAATTCAGTTTTTCCTCGCGCCTGTATATTTGGGGCAAATTATTAGTTGTATTACATAACTAATAATATTAGAACAATATAATTATATTACATTGTTACTCTCACTTTCTAGTTTCTCGTAATTTTCCCGAAACCTTAATTTTATACTTGTGTCTCTTTAGAAATTCGTTGGCGACATGGTGGCCGGCCGCACACCGGAGGAGCAATCTGTCGGAAGCAAGTGTCACGAGTCATTTTGTTGGAAGCATTTTGACAGTTTGCTCCTCCAGTGTGCGGTAGCTTGCGACAAAGAGACATTTTGACTCGAGTTGAGAAAAATAGCTAGTTACCCGTTCACCCTGTTAAGAAGATAAGTGCAGAAGAAGATCTTAATGTTGCCATGTGCTTATGGCAGTTTGTCCAAATGTTGGATATGTCTCCAGAAAGGAAGCATTGGGTTCACCCCATTAACGAAAAGAGGGATATAAAATCATTTGCAATCGCATCCTGATTGTGGTGATCTTTTCTTGTTATGTCGTATATCTCTGGCCTTGCCTCAACCATTACCAAAAGTTTGTCCACATCGACCAATTCGTCAGTATCTCGTTCTATTGACATTTTTAAGGAACACATGCCATAAAACAACACAAACAAACGTACGCCGGCCGCACAATGCTCGAAATGAAGTTAGAAAAGCCACCGTGCGCATGCGCGGACTCTTTAGCTTCCGACGGTTGTCGCGAGACATAGTCACCCGCTAGTGGACACACAATTGTGTGAACTTCACAGTGAAAAAATCATTCGCCTGGACTGGGATTCGAACCCAGACCCCCCGGGTCTCCTCGCTCTCTGCTCCTTAAAGCTGGAATGCTATGCTATGCATCCTAGGCTTTTGTGCAGTTTCCGTAACGTTATGTTTATTTCCGATGTGAGGTTGTTGGCCTCACGCTCAACCCCCGCTACATTGGAGGACCTTGGATTTTCTGTTGGGGTTTACTCCCTTAGCCAAGTTGATCCGGTTTTAAGGCGCCGGAAACTCTCCTTTCACCCTTCGACGATTAGCGTTACCGAGGGGGTGCGACGAGGACGCTGCGGTTGGATTCGCTAGCAGAGCCTATACGAGACGGACGGCATTTTTCAGCTTTTAATAAGTTGGCTTGGCACCCTCAACCTCTCCGAGACCGTATTACCAGCAGTACCCCCCACGTTTGCAAAACGAATCAAACCAATAAGACTTTCCTCGGTTCCCGAATGTGGTTGACTCTTTATGCCACCCAAGCACAACATTGCCGCGTCTCCCTCTGGAATAACCCGACAGAGTCGTACGTGCGTTATAGTATGACAGCATACAAAAAGGGGGTATCGTATGACAGATGGACACTCTCACATTTGACACAGCATTTAATACTTCAAGCGCAACTAAACAAAACCCTAATGGGGTGAGGGATGGTCGATTCATGGGTGATCATTAATTGTGAGGAAAAGCAAAAACAATTGACGTAACAACGGCAATAAACAATTCAACAAAAATATCTTTACAAGCAAAGGTTCGCGCACAAATAACCACCTTTGAATGAATAGTTATCGGGTTTCCAGCAGCGGGTAATGGTGTTTAACTGCACCGACGTTTCAATGGCGTAGTCTGCCATCGTCTTCAGGGTTAATGATTTTTGCCAGAGTTGTCATATATCTATAGTGTCACATTTTCATTAGGTTTTCCTTGATTCGCCAGTACTTTCCAGCCTGATCTCCACAGCTTCTTTCACAATGCGATCCAAATAATCCTTTGTTTTACAAATCACTTTGGTGTTGGCAAAGTCGATCCTATGACCATTTTCCAGGCTGTGTTCCGCCACCGCCGATTTTTCCGGATGGAAGTCTGACGCACCTTTCATGTTCCTTCAGGCGTGTTTTTACGGTGCGTCCAGTCTCACCAATGTACACGTTTCCGCATTCACGAGGGATGCTGTATACTCCCAGGTGTCTTCAACAGCAGGTTGTCTTTAGCGGTTCCTAGGATGTTTTTAAGTTTTGCCGTTGGTCTCTGGGTCGTCTCGATCTCGTGCTTGGCTAGTATCCTCGAGATCTGATTGGATGCTTTTGGGACATAAATAAATAAATATAATATTAAATTGTCATATAAATATATGACAATTCTGGCAAAAATCATTAGCCCTGAAGACGATGGCAGACTACGCCATTGAAACGTCGCGTCGGTGCAGTTTAAAACCATTACCCGGCTGGAAACCCGAGAACTATTCATCCTAAGCATTCGCCGGGAAAGGCTTAAATCCTAAACCACCTTTGAGTTCATCATCCACCAGCGAAATGTTTCTTGATTTAGCAAATTAACGTAGGCACATGGAATTCACCCCTGGCACGAAGGGGAGTATGGAGATGTATGAGTGACGTGTCACAATGGGGACAAACCGTTTCTTGATTATGATAATGGTGATCTACATATACATATTACCCCGCAAGCCGCCTCAATAGGCGTGTGGCGGGGGGTGTTAGGACACCAGCCGTTACATATAAAATGGACACGCTCTAATGAAATTACGCCTAGCATTTATTATAGTCCCTTATTGTTCGGGGGAAAAACGAATTCCCATACCTATCCGTTCGGCAAAATATCTCTCTTAATTTATCGTTTCTGTCGGACCTGGAAATATAGTGGGGTTCTAATATGATGTTCTCCGTGTCGCTCTGAAAGATATCTATTCTCAATTGTTCAAGCAATCTAAGCCTAGCGCGCAGCCTCCGAGTCTCTAGCGGTTCCCAGCCTAATTCGTTTAACATCTGTGTAACGCTGTCAGTACGCCCGTAGCAGTTTTTGACGAATCGCGCAGCTTTCCTTTGTATTTTATTAAGTTCCCGGACTAAGTCTTTCTGCACCGGATCCCATATGCTCGCTGCATATTCAAGGTGTGGCCGGACGAGTGCGAAATAGCACCTCTCTTTTACTTTTTCATCTGAAAATCTTCCCACAATACGCTTGACGAATCCTAGCTTCTTCAGAGCTCTGCCACAAATATTTCTTATATGTGCTCCCCACGATAGGTCCAAAGTTGTCGTAACTCCTAGATACTTCACTTCATTTGTCGCCTTTATGTTAACACCATCCACAACATATATATGGGAATAGTTGGACGACCTCCGCAAGAATTGTACCGCCGTGCATTTGCTTAGATTAAGTTCGAGTCCCCACTCTTGGCTCCACTCATGAACGTTGTTTAAATCCGATGATAAGGTTTCAAAGTCAGAGTGATCACTAATTTCACGATAGATGACAGCGTCGTCGACAAATAAACGTATTTTACTGCTAATTCGAGAGCATAGATCATTTATGTATATAATGAACAAAAGGGGTCCAATCACGCTTCCTTGCGGGACGTGATGATGATGTCCTCCTGATGAGACGGAAGTCGGAGCGATCACCGGCGTCGTCTCCCTGTGTGAGATTCACCCAAGATTGGCAGAATCCTGATGTAGTATAGACATCCTGACTGGCGACGTCTGTTCCTCTGTCTTACTGTCCCTCGGTCGACTCTCCATTGAATGTGACTCACTCACCGCCACTGGCCCTAAACGACTGACCACCTCCTTGCTTTTCTCTCTCATCCCATTTTATTCCTTTTTTCATCCAAAACACACACGGAAATCCTGCACTTCCACACTCAAGGCCGCCACACACCGAATGCTATGCTAAGCGAGAGAATTGTTCTCGCAACGGACGTCCGCTATGTGCGCGCACACACCAGAAGCTAACCGTACCGTGCTATGTAGCATGATGGTGGAATGTTAAGGAAAAGTGAAACTCCACTTCT
This sequence comes from Pyrrhosoma nymphula, assembly GCA_963573305.1. Taxonomy (NCBI): domain Eukaryota; kingdom Metazoa; phylum Arthropoda; class Insecta; order Odonata; family Coenagrionidae; genus Pyrrhosoma; species Pyrrhosoma nymphula. The sequence goes on from OY754329.1 coordinate 8,630,395, forward strand.
TTCCAAGATGGTGGAAAGCGTAAAACGCACTTCTCAGGTTTGACACTTGACTATTCCGTTAATATTGACGTACTTGCAATGATGAAAATGTTTTTACAATGCGCATAGTGTGCAGAACTAATGTAAGAAATTTAGTTGAAATTTCTCTGTTGTAAGTCGGTTAAAAATGAATTTGGGCTGGCGGGACGAAAGCGGTCATTTACCGGAATATATACTGCGCATGCGCTATGAATGCTAAGCGAAGAGGAAATTGCCGGCCGAGCGATGACCTGCGACATAGCGCTCGGGAAGTTTGCATCGGTTCGCATGGCTCGAATGGCTCGCATTTGGTGTAAACGGGCAGTGGAAAATCGCTATACGGGATTTTAAGACACGTGGCGAAAGCTGGCAGCGCGCTTAGCATAGCATTCGGTGTATGGCGGCCTTCATCCGTGGCATAGCGAGCTACGTCCACACTATGGCGCACCATTCAAACATCTATACCATTCACACCACGAAACACACACGTAATGAAATATATCTCGTTACAATATATTTTAGGACATCTCCGACGAAAGTCTATCACACGATTAAGTGTAATTTAATGCTGAGGCCATCTTCAATTACCTTTCATTAGCATGCGCTAAATAAATGTATTGATGATTTCTTTAATTGAGTTCGCAATGTGTCAGTAATTGAGTGTGAATCCTTATGCAGCTTTATGTACACAGATGAATCTATCTATAAAGTCCAAGTCTCATCGTTGAAGGCGTATTTATTTTATATTTTTAAGTTACGAAGTATCAAGTCCTGGGTTGAATTTCCCTTGGGGACATAGGACTATGGCAATCACCAAGCTATTCCGGTTTGTGGCCGAAATTCTTTTCCGGACTCAAAATCGGTCAACATTTCTAAGTGTAAGTGTTGTATGTTTTTTTATGTGTTAGACGTATGGATCCCAACTGTTGGGTATAAATAGCGGCCAAATTTAGCGGCATTCATAAGTCCAGAAGATGAAGAACAAGTCGTTCTTCGAAACTTCGGTGGATGTGTAGCCTATCACCCGGTGTTACACCCAAGAAACCTTTCTGCATAAGATTCACCGGGAAAGCCTAAGATCTTTTAAGACACTTTCAGGTTAAAAGCTCTCTAGTTTTTTACAATGTTTATAATAGCTATGAGTACATCATCCCGTGAGTTTGATGTGCTTCCCGACACCACTGGAAATTATGAATTCTTTCGCAGCGTGAATAATAAATAACCAAGGAAGATACAATCAAAATAGCAGCACCCACAGACGAAAATGTTACTTGGAGTAAGCATTGAATTTTAATGGCTTCAAAAGAGATATAGGTACAAGTGCCTCGAGCACAGTATTTTATCAGACACAAGCCTATGAAATGAAAGCGTGGAATTGTAAAACAATATAGAAGATGTCACTTAACCCTCGAACACTTCAAGACTCGATAGCCAGAATTTCATAAGTTACAGGCGGTCAAACTTCGCATGTCCGTATGGTCACGCCAGGCACTGACCGGAGTTTTTGTTTTCGTGTTCGTACGGGCATGGTAGACGTTTAAAAGCTGTCGAACTTTACTAAGAAACTCTGCATGATTCATCTTCACGATAACACTCCCTTTCTTAAATAATATTTTGATATTACTACACAGATAATGCCTGAATATCTTCGGGTAAGGTTACTAACGGCAGCGCAAGAGCATAAGACGATGAAAGGAGAGGGGGCGGGGAAGAGGGAGAGAGAGTGACGTAGAGCCGGCAACACTGTTGTCCATAAGCGCCGTGGTAAAGTGAAAACGTGGAACGTACTATAGTGCTCGTTATCACCGCGGTAATGATGGGAGCTTTCCATTCTAAGGGGTGTTGAAGTCAGCGCACTTTAGCGAAACACACGAACCACGTTGTATGCAACCATTTGCGCTGGCGAAATGTTTTATAACCTATACCAATAGGTATAGCATTCTGTGGTCGCACAACAGTCATCATCGAATGTTTTAGTGTAAATTTGTTGAATTCGTTTGAAATAAGTATTTTATCGCGAAGTGATTCAAAGCTTTTGCAATATCCATGTGTGACGCCTTTTGATGGAAAATCGACACTAATAAAGCACCCGTGTGTGCGGGTGTCGACGTGTTTTGGTGCTAAGGTGGGTTTGAGCGAAAGATCACTTTGCAGCTAGAATTTCATGAATTTGGCCTCATTTTATAGAAAACACTCTCATCTTTCCAATGTTATCAAAATATCAACCCCTTTTGCCGAACTACTTTTCGAGTAATTTGCCTGTAAATATAAGCTGTTTTACATGGGATAGATTACGGCTATGCGCTCCAGAGGGAGAATATTGAAAAAATTAGGAACTTCTAGCACCTAGATTTCGACAAAAAACTAAAGATGTATAGATTGCATGTTTTCTCAACTATTTACAAAAAATAATTTATTATTCACCACAGAAAGTTTTACAGAATCGCAAAAAAAACATGCAGTTTTGAAGGGTTTTCAGCCGTACGGCGAGAAAAAATGAGTCAAGTTAGAAACCTATGTAGCTTTATTTATTTATTTAATTACTGATTATTTTGGTCATATATAACTATATCTTTGCGCCATTAATACTACATTATTTATTTCATACTTCTTACAGACGCTGAAATAAAAAAATAAAATTTGGATATGGTGTCCATTATGGCTATAGGGAACTATCTCGCTGAAACCACCAAAATCGCACATCAACTCAACTCCCGATCTGTTTTTAAGTGCGCTGCATAGTACTCATTTGTCTTTGGACGAATGGAAGGCTTGGTGCACTGTTGTGTTTTCGCGAAGCGCACAATGAGAGCGAATGGAAAGACCCCGGTTCCTCTCGGTACCTAATGTACTGGTGAATACGGTCGGGACATTAGTTGGCATGCCGTGACTCCAAATACAGAGGGTAGGGAATCATCACAACGCAAATTAATAAAGGCGTCAACGATGACGCAACGTGCTGTCTTTAGTGCAGTCTCCGCAGTCTAATATTGGATGATGACCTGTTTAGCACAATCGGCTCAATAGCGACAGTATGATACAACACCGACAAGCTGGGACATTTAACGATTAACGTTAAGATCAATAAAAAGTATCTTTTATTGAATGTAATTTTTAACCGATACATAATCCTCCTCAATGGACCTCGTTATATGCCCCGTAACATGAATGAATATTTGAGAAGGATATGGACTCTGATTTCATCTACATCTACATACTACCCCGCAAGCCGCCTCAATAGGCGTGTGGCGGGGGGTGTTAGGACACCAGCCGTTTACATATAAAAAGGAAACGCTCTAGTGAAATTACGCCTAGCATTTATTATAGTCCCTTATTGTTCGGGGGAAAAACGAATTCCCATACCTATCCGTTCGGCAAAATATCTCTCTTATCGTTTCTGTCGGACCTGGAAATATAGTGGCTTTCTAATATGATGTTCTCCGTGTCGCTCTGAAAGATATCTATTTTCAATTGTTCAAGCAATCTAAGCCTAGCGCGCAGCCTCCGAGTCTCTAGCGGCTCCCAGCCTAATTCGTTTAACACCTGTGTAACGCTGTCTGTACGCCCGTAGCAGTTTTTGACGAATCGCGCAGCTTTCCTTTGTATTTTATTAAGTTCCCGGACTAAGTCTTTCTGCACCGGATCCCATGTGCTCGCTGCATATTGAAGGTGTGGCCGGACGAGTGCGAAATAGCACCTCTCTTTTACTTTTCCATCCGAAAATCTTCCCACAATACGCTTGACGAATCCTAGCTTCTTCAGAGCTCTGCCACAAATATTTCTTATACGTGCTCCCCACGATAGGTCCGAAGTTATCGTAACTCCTACATACTTCACTTCATCTGTCGCCTTTATGTTCATACCATCCACAGCATATACATGGGAATAGTTGGACGACCTCCGCAAGAAATGTACCGCCGTGCATTTGCTCAGATTAAGTTCGAGTCCCCACACATGAACGTTGTTTAAATCCGATGATAGAGTTTCAAAGTCAGAGTGATCACTAATTTCACGATAGATGACAGCGTCGTCGGCAAATAAACGTATTTTACTGCTAATTCGAGAGCATAGATCATTTATGTATATAATGAACAAAAGGGGGCCGATCACGCTTCCTTGTGGGACACCTGATGTCACTTTAACTACATCAGAGCTAATTCCGCCAAGAACTACCTTTTGCTTACGATCACTCAGAAAGTCGCGTATCCAGTTTACTACTGTTTCGTTCAGCCAGCATGACTGTAATTTGTATAAAAGTTTGTTATGATGTACCGTGTCGAAAGCTTTCTTAAAATCTAGAAATAGTGCGTCCACTTGTCTTTTCGATTCACCAGAGTTGAGAACGTCATGAAGAAAGAGCGCGAGTTGTGTTTCACATGATCTACCTTTCCGGAAGCCGTGCTGAGAGCCATGGAGGACGTTACGACTGTCCAGGAACGTCATGATATTGCTAACGACGATATGTTCGAGTATCTTGCCTATAATCGACGTTAATGAAATTGGTCGATATTTCCCTGGGTCGTGTCTGTTTCCCTTTTTGAATATCGGTGTAACGTTTGCAATTTTCCAGTCTAATGGTATCTTTCCTTCAGACAATGACTTCTTGAATATTATGCCTGAGAACGGTGCGATATGTGACGCTAACTCCTTGAGGACACGCGCGGGTATTCCCTCCGGACCCGGAGATTTACTATTTTTTATCGACTGTAGCTGTTTAGTTGTCCCATCGCATTGAATAGTGATTTCTTTCATCGGTTCCTTAGTGAATGAAATTTCAAAATTACATGCAGTATCGTCTGTAGTGCATACACTTTCGAAGTGGGAATTTAACGTGTTAGCTATGTCAATATTTTCGGTGACAAGTTTGCCATCTTTATCAAATAACGAATCTACGGTTGAAGATTTTCCCTGAAGCTCTATCGCATATGACCAAAAAGACTTCGGATTTTCTTCGAGTAATTCACGGAGTACTTTTTTCTTGAAATTTCGCAATTCAGTACGCATTGATTTCTTGGTTTTTGAGCGTTGCGCAGCGTAACTTTCTTTTGCTTCAAGTTCCTTCGATTTGTCACCTACCGTAGTGGATTTTTTGAGCAAGTTGTACAGTTTTCTCTGTCTCTTAAGGTCCCTCCTAACATCATTGTTATACCAGCGAGGTTCTTTACTGTCGCATTTCAATTTTTAGGGAATATATTCGCGTATTCCCTGTCGTAGAATTTCTAAGAAATATTTCCATGATTCATCAGTGCTTTTGTCCTCTGTTTTAGCTACGAAGTCCGTGTAGATTTGCGGCGGACCAAAGGATACAGCTCGACTTGAGGACAAAAAATGGCCATCCAAAATGCAATATGCTCATTTCCAACGCCTTCCTTCATTCCCTCACGTATGTGAATGCAAATGATGTTGAGACACTCGCTGTGACGTGGAAATCGTTTTTTTATTATTTAATCGACCAATTTTCCCCGAGAATATGCAAATGATAATTATGGTACCTCTCATTCTTACTACGACACCGTTGTCGCATGTCATATTGGCTGTCTTCCATTTTAACATTTCGCCAGCACACATAGTTCCATTCAACGTTGTTCGTGTGTTTCGCTAAAGTGCGCTCTGATATTGTGTTCCGATGTGCGCAGTACCCCTTAGAATGGAAAGCCCTCATTACTCGCGATTAAGTAAACAGGCGTTGAAGTATTAAAGATATAAAGTGATTAAATGTAGAATATCTCAGTATCACATTGCGACTCGATTGTATGGCTGAGCCATAACTTGATTTTTTTTATAAACAACGAATCACTAGGTGAACTGCAGATGCTGATAATAATTTCAACAAAGAAACCCGTTGTTAAAGGTGTAGCTGTGAAAATTACTTTTCATGATCATAAAAATGAACTTGGATATTCCTCACTACAGAAATTAGTTTTGCGTGGAATGATCGCGTTCATTTGAATGGTTATCCGTTTATTTTACTTCTGTTCCAATGATATATATATATATATATATATATATATATATATATATATATATATATATTAGTGGATAAAGAGTATCGGCAAGTGGACGCCCAAGTGGGATATGGGGTCAATGGCACGCGCATTATATGAGTGAGGGAGGTGTACCTCTTGTTGATTCTCTTTCGGGCGCACAGGATTCCGCTTTTCTCTTGTTTCGTGAGATGATTTCGGTGTTCCACGAGGAGGGCGTGGGAGGAGGTGCTGCGGGAATATCGTCTCCACTCCCCCTTCTCCCTAAACCCCTCCCTCCCCCCTTTCCTTTCCATTCCACCCTTTTCACCCCAACAAACCGACTAAGCCCCCCCCCTACTTTACGACGATAATTCCCGAGTCCACCTCTCATCCTGACCTCGCGGTATTTTGGACGGGGTCTCGTGAGGTCAGACCCGTTCCTCTCCTGGACCCACCCCCCCCTCTCCCCTCCCCAACTCATCCACCCGTCCCACGCACCACCACCACCTTCTCCTTCCCATCAACCTTTCACTCCCCACCCCCCACGCCCCCCCCCCCCCTGGCCCCCTCCCGCTCCTTCTACGAACCACCAGACCCCTGCCTCCCCCGCCAGACCTCCGATATCCTCGCCGGCCAATAATTACAGACCGTAAAGTACTTTTACAAAACTCCAACGCCACCAACAATCCTCAAGCCGACCCTTCCCCCCTCCCGTCCCCAGACCCTCCCTCCCCTCCCCCCCCCTCATCCCCCCTCGTATCCTATAACGCCCACCTATCCCGTGGCCGAGGGAAAACCATCCTTTTAGATCGTGCTTTGATTCGGGATCATCAAGACTGATGCTTAATAAGCTTCAAAGACCTTTAAGGTTGAGTCGGCAGTAAATCGAAAAAACATAATCATTCGTCTCACACGTTAATGTTAAACTCGCTGTCTGTTTTCTTCCCCCCCTCCCCCTCTCTACCCCCCTCTCACCCCTCCCCCCACCACCCCTTCGCTCCTCTTCACGCGAGAGAATCTCCTGGCCGCTTCGTCTGGGTCCTCCTCTCTCCTTTCTTCTGCCTCCCTCTCTCTATCCCTCCCATACCTCCCAGCTGCCGCTGGATTCCTTATCCACTCGCGATGCTCTTCTGTTTCCCTTCGCTTGCGTGCGTCGAGTGCTCTCCTCCGGTCCTGCGGCTTCCTGTTCGACCCCCGGCGACGGGTGGACGACGCGAAAATGCGCCGCTGCCCCCTTCACACCACCACGGAGTATGGGGTTCCAAGGGGTGTTTTGAAGTACTGCGCTCATCGGAACACAATATCAGAGCGCACTTTAGCGTAAACACGAAAGACGTTGAATTGAACAACGTGCGCAAAGGCGAATTGTTTTGTTAATTGCCGATAATTAGCATTCTTATAGGTGAACAACAGTCATGTACGAATGTTATGTGTAAATTTGTTGAATTCGTTCAAAATAAGTATTTAAAAATGTTATCTTTTTGTCGCTAAGTAATTGAAAACCTCATAATATGCATGTTTGCCGCCTGTACTGAAAATCAACAAATTTGACAACAATTGCGGTTTGCGATTATCGATGTTCTTTTGTTGTTTAGCGCTCATCAACGTTGCTCCCGATCCGTTTTGAAGTGCGCTACCTAGCGCGCAGGTACTGAATCACGAATGGAAGTCACGTGCGCTGTTGTGTTTTTGCGAAGTGATTATCGCACTACTGGAGCGAAGGGAAGGCACCCTGAATACATGTATAACCCCATCTTCTCTCTCTGAGCTTCACATTGGGTGCTTTCCATTCTCCTGGGCTTGTGGCCGCGGCTGTTGACGTCGGCGATCTCCAGGCGACCAATGGCGCGTTCCGAAATTCACTCCCAGTGCTGCCAAAGCGTTCCACAATCGAGTGGCAGTTCGGCGTAGTGACCAATGACGTGCGTCAATTGATGACGTTTCCATGGTTTCCAGTTTTAGATTCTACTGCCGATACTGCTGTTCTCGAGCTGTAGCAGTGGCAGCAAAGCCGTTTCTACGGCAACCATGGCGAAGAAATGGCGAAAAGTTGCGAGCAACAGCTTCACACATTTAATTGTTTATGTCGGAAAGTGCAAAACATCTATGTGCTGTTGATAAGCAAACCGCACCGAATTGGCATTTAATAGTAAAGAAATAAATCGCATTTTACCTCAAATTATTTCTTAAGTAAGACAGGAAACGGAGGAGGATGCGTCGCAGTTGATGTCAATGAATATTGTTTTTAATAGGGTTAGTGAAGTACTATCTAATCGCACTGCAGATGATTTCGCCGGAATAAAAGCCTTCATGAAATGATGGGGGAGTGGACAACTTCGCAATCGATAGTTTCACAGTACAAAAGCATTTAAATTCGCGAATGGAATCGACTTGTGAAATAATTAAATATTAATTTTGTACCACGATTATAGTGATGCATGTAATTTTACAGTCTCTTACTACAGCGGCAAATTAACATACCAGTATGTATAATAACTGTGGGAAACGTAATTTCCTGCTTACAACTTATTATTAGTGAAAATATTATGCGATGCAACCCTAAAGAACCCGTATTTTTAACCAGATTTACCCAGATAAATAATTTTACTCAGATTTCGATATCTCTCTTGGAAATGTTGTTTACTACTGGCCATTAAGAAAAAAGGGCTTGGCTAAAATGTCCGAAGACTTGTTTATTTATAAGCCTAAGGTTTAAAATGTTAATTTGAAATTGATGTCGTTATTTATATCAGAGTTAATGAGATTTGTTTACTGAAATAGGGTTTTGCTTCCATTTTCGTCTAGTTGACGCGAATTAAATTTATTCATGATAGAGAAAATAACGGATCAGTATATAATGGTGAGCATGGAAGCAAGGCAATGAAAATTAGTATTGCTTTTGGAGGCTTTAAACGGATAAAGGTTTGTAGGACTTGAATCACCATAGAGCACATGAGCTAACATTGCACATAAGAACTTGTATGTACTAGGAAATTATTCAATACTGTCCACGTACAGGCAAAATGTCTGTTCCGTGGAATAGCTGAAGCGAAACTTAAAAGTAAGGAAAATGAGTTATTCCTTCAAGGCATAAGTTCGATGCTGTTAATTCTATGTATATGCGCGAGTTGATGTTTTCTCTTCAGTCTTATTAAGGTGGTTCCACCGTGAAATGACTTATATGTCATTTTATTCATATTCTGTCTACTTGTAGAAAACTTGTCCTCTTATCTGATATGAACAACAAAATAATACCTTTCCACGCTATTTTATTCTATAATTGAACTTGAAATTACATTGTGTTCAATGGGGGAATGAGAGAAACACGGGGAAAAATAGTATTTTTCCACAAAATACAAATGCCATTTTCGTGGAAAACTGTCTATGGCGTGAGAAGGAAATAATCCAGAGAAATTGAATAAAAATAAAATACAGACATCTTACCACCTTATTTTTCTAGTTATTCGGGAATTAATGCCGTAATTGAAGTCAAAATGCGGTAATTCGTAGGAACTGGCGCTGCAGTCGGCTCTTGTGGCTGGAAAAAAGTGCTCATATTTAAAATACATTCGTGGAATAATAATCTGCATATATTTTGTACCTTTATACTTTTGGGTTTCTATAGGTAACGCATTACATCAGTGAAAGCAGGATTTTTTGGACAAAATATAAAAAATGTGGAATATAGTATTTATTTTGACTAACGCAGTCGCGGCGGAACCTCCTTAAATTTGCATTATTATGAAATATTAATTTAAACGTGTACCGAGTCTATTAAAAAGCTAAAGCGGATATAATAATCATACATTTGGAAAAGTTACAACAACTCTAGCAGATTCAATTCAAAACTCCCGACATTCACTGCCTTCCGTCCTTACACTATCGTATCTCTGATGCACTGCGTATAATTGGAGTACCTTGCTTATGCCAACAAATGATTGTCTCGTTGGATTTATTTCGGGTCCGATGAAGTCAAACTTCGATCCTCTGCAAGTTCACTCCGGAGTACATAAATGGAAGGTGTTGGAAATGTTTAAATATATATCAGGCGCCACGTTTGTTGGGATTTAAAGTCATCTAATGCAGAGGAAACGCGCTAACTACTACACACCTCAAAATTCTCGCAGCATGACCAATGTAGAATAACAGAGTAAAACAAAACGCCACTGCAAAGCACCGCATTGATGCCAAATGGCATTTCGGAGATGCCTTTTTCTCATGGCCTCGTACAAGGTTCGCATAAGGTTTCTTTTTTCACCAACGTAATTTACTTCTGATTGCATTAATGTGAACGAGATCTCTTTGCTTTCCTCATAATGTATTAGGTACCTATTTAAAATTAAGGGAACTTGTAAATACTCAAACATGGTCGTATTTGCGTGGTAAAGAGAATTTTCGGCTCCCGAATTATTTTCAAACAGGCCTCACAGAACGATGTCTTCTGAAAATAAATTAATTCCAATTCGAGACACAGATGGCAAGGAACGATGGTGAAACTAGTATCTATAAATATTATGATCAACGACATGGCTTGCAAGATAAATCGTGATTACTTCGTGAATGTATTTCTGAATATAAAAATTAACACGCATGCTCGGACAGCCTAGTCCAAATTCGTCAATTTTATGCCTGTGGGAATATGTACGCACCTTAACCTTATAAACCTTCTCCCGACAACGTGGCGAATCATTACTTTAGAGTTCAGAATCTCCTTATAAATTATTCGAATACTTTGAAAAGTCTTGGAGTTCACTTAAATAATACCTTGAGCTGGCGGGATCATGTTAAAGCTATATCTAACAATGTGTATAAGACACTGTACCAATTGAAGCACTTCAGGCATTTGATCCCTATTTCACTTCGTACGAAGTTGGTTCAAACTCTTGTATTCCCACATTTTGATTATTGTTCAATTATTTTCTGAGATGTTAACACGGAACTCTGCACTATGTTACAGCGACTTCAAAACTCCTATTTGCGTTTTATTTTTAACATCCATTACGATTAACATATTACGCCTTATTATAAAAAAATAAAATGGCTGAAATTGGATAAACGCCGGATACTTCAAAAGGCTTTATGTTTGTTTAAGGTACTGAAATCCAAAAATCCGTCTTATTTGTATGAAAACATTATATATAATGCAAATACTGGGAAGAGATCAACTCAAATCACTGAGATATTCTATGTTCCTAAATACCAGTCTTTAATATTTGAGCACTCCTACCTCATTTCCTCCTGCAAGCTATGGAATTGTTTACCTGAAAATGTTAGAACCTTTTCTGCAATTTCGATGTTCAAGAGAAATATGACTGATCAGTTATATAACTTAGCTTAATCTTCTCATATATCTATCTAATCGATATGATCAATTCTTGAAATGTGATTTCATTTCTGTGCATTGCAATGTTGAATGAGATTCCTCATGCTCTTTCGTATTATCACACTGTTTGATGTTGGGTCTATTACTTTATATTCCATTATTATTAATGCAAAATGTGTAAGCAATGCGATTGATAATCTTTGTTGCCTGTTTTAATTTCTCAATCCTTAGTGTGTGATTTTAAATCTGTGCACTGTTACCCTAATTTTCAATTGTTATTTATTCTGTTATTCATTGATTATTGTTGGTTTATATGTGGTGTTCCTTTATGAAATTTGTATGTATTGCTGTCACCATTGGCCCCATTTGTTGGGGCATGTAATAATATTTCAATGCTCCAGGGGACTTAAAGTCCCAGAACAATAAAAATTGTTTTCAATTTCAATTAAAAAAAAAAGATGTAACAGATATCGCTCTGAATTATCTTGTTGAGTTTGTAAATGTTTAATCATGTAGCAATGGACATTTAACAACGAATATCATCGAATATGTAGCATGACATCGAAGCACATTCATTGATAATCGTGTCGGCTGCTCCTTATCCATGATGACGTCGCGACTACGTCATATCTGTCTCACCGAAAGGCATTTGCAAGCCTGTACGCTATTGGTCGTACGTTTGGATTCTCAACTGCGCTATTATAATGGACGGTCTATAGTGTGGATGCTCGTAGTCAGGTTGCGTTGGTACGCACCAGTAGTTGTCTGAATCACGGCGTAAGGACACTTCTCCTCTTTCCTTTCACATCCGTCCCCACCCCCCTCCTGCTCTCTTCATCTTCTCTCTCTCTCTCTCTCAAAAGAGGCCGCCGACGCCATGCCGTCTCCTCTTTCGTCTAATGCGGGGCGCGTGCGGCACTTGTTTCCCCGGCGCGCGGGTCACGTCGTCGTCGGGGGCGCGTCGAGCGCGCGCGTAAAGATGACGGATGTGCTGCGCGCCGTTCGGTTGCATTCCGCGCACTCTGTCCGTGAGTGTCGGAAGCGCACCGAAAGGAAAGTTGCCGAAAGGGAACTCAGCTCTCGGGAGAATGGCGTTTCGCTTTCCGCTTAAACCATTCGCTTACGTGAGATCTTAAACACCATTATGCTTTCGGATATTTTGAGCTGGAAGTTTGTCCGCGAGTGAGTCATAGGATGGAGTCGCGTGCCGACGATGAGGAAATTCGCGAAATATTTCATTACCGCGCGATTAGTTAAAGTCAAAGTTAAATTTTAAATGCAAAGTTCATGACCGAATACATAAAAAAGTTAGCTCGTTATTTCAGCGGTTGAATGTAAAGTTAGTGACATCATCTGAGTAATCTACCGGTTAAAGGTAGGTTATGATGAATGTCAGAGAAAATCCAACTCACTCTTATACGTGCAGTGCCCTATCAACCTCTAGCATTTCTTTCTTCATCTCAGCGTAAGTCCTACCTTTCTTCATCACGTCCATAAAACCGATTCTCTTCCTTCCCCGCTTGCCCAACATCCTTCCCTCTATCACGGCCTTCAGCAAACCATCGCCCCTCATTTACAGCCACCTACCCTGCCTCCCCCAGATCACATCCACAAGTTTCCTCTCCTCAACAACCATGTCCAACACTTCCTCCTTTGTGTTCCGTTAGTAACATTGGACTGCTAAAATAGTCCATCACGCTAAAAGTAAAAGCTAGCCTCGGAAAGCGCAAGATGACGAATGGGAAATTTTAATTTTCCATCTGCTTGATTTTGATAATTAGTTTTTCGAATAAAATAAAAGCGAGGCTTGAATTCTGTTACGCATGAGCATGCCTTCCCGGCAACGTCTCAATGTCCATAAACTGCTCACAGGTATCGTTCCAAATCACCACGTTTCCACGGGAATATATTTTTATTTTTCTGGATGCTAAGGCAGCAATATGCGGATGCTGATAATTGCCTGAGAATCCGGTCGTCCGAATCCGAAATCAAAACACGCTCCTACCGTTGACGGATTGTCAAAATCGCAAGTCACGATAATTCTTTTGGTGGGCTGTGAATACTCTCTTGACGTATTTCGGCTGATGGGAAGATTTTAAGAAAACCTTTATAAAGTGTAATGGATTAGGTAACTTATAAGTTATGATTCACGCGTGAGGATCTTGTTGTTGTAATTTTTCAGGTGAGCTTAATCAACTGAGGTTGTTGATGAGCAGCTAGACAGGAATGCTTGGAATTTTTCTTGGAGTTAATGCGCATAATCGGCTGGATCGAATTCCGCGCCGAACACGTTCCTTGCTGCGCGCACACTCTTGGTAGAGGGCGCTGGGATCCGCGGCCGTGTTTAAGGGTCTATTCCTTCTCCTCCCCCTTCCTACTGAACCCCCTTCCCTTTCCCCTATCTTCCCCTCCCCCCCCATAGCTCCCCCCCTCCGGAGAAGGGCTGGAATTTTTTAATTAAACCACCGCCGTCTTCCCCCTCTGCGGTTTGTTATGTTTTCAACATTCCCCTCAGTTATATTAATCTCTTTGCTGTGTAAATGTGTGATCTGGCGTAAAACAGAGTGATAAAGTCGAGGCCTGAGACAAGAGTGTGATGCGAAGGATGACCTCATGAGTGTAGTTTGAGAGCGAAACATCACTTCACCTAGAAATTGCTGAATTTAGACCTCATTTTAAAGAATAACTTCCATCTTTTCCATGACATCAAAATATTAACTCTTTGCCGAACTACTTTTCGAGCAATTTGCCTGAAAAGGTAAGCTGTTTTACATGGGATAGATGACGGCTGTGCGGTCCAGAGGGAGAATATTGAAAAAATTAGGAATTTATAACAGTCTTCGTAAAAAAAACTAACGGTGTGTAGATTGCATGTTTTCTCGACTATTTATACAATAATAATCATTTACTCTCCGCAGATAATTCTACGATTCGCAAAAAATCCTGCTGTTTTGGAGGCTTTTTCACAGTACGGCGTGAAAAAATGAGTCAGTTTAGAGACTTGTGTTGTAACATTTATTTAATTATTTAGAATTTTGGTATTGTATAACAATAGTTTTGCGCCATTGTTTTTACAATACTTAATTCATACTTCTTTCGAACGCTAAAATTTAAAAAAATCTAATTCCAATATGGTCTCCATTATTATGACTAGGGAAATAAATATCTTGCTCTAACTACCTTGAAGACACGATGCAATTTTCTGATCTGGAGAGCAAGAAACTGTTATGTCAATTTTTCAACATGAAAATGTACCCTGGAAACTACTGAACGATGTAACCCTCTAATGTGTATAGCCGGGTACCCAAAACGCCGAAAATCGAAAACATTTTAATGTTCCGATAAATATTTTGACTTGGTCCTCCGGATCCTCGCGATTTAACCGTTTTACAATAAACAAACGATCCAAATGCTTAAAATAAGTAAAAAGAAAACAGCAGAGTTGGCAAATCGCATATTGTTTCATGGTGATTTTTATTTTTCTCCTTCAGGTCGAAGTGAGCCAACTCTTCACGTCGTACTCTGTGACTACAGAATGCAGGAACACTGGCCATAATATTTGGTTTGGCGAATGATCATTGTTGGTCGGGAAACCTAAGCGCTTCTGGCCGTAAGTATTTATAATGATAAAACAAAGCATAATTCCTTAGGATATTTTATTTCTAGAAAACACCATATAAAAGTATGATTTTAGGCTTTCCCGGCGAATGATGCCGAAGAGTTGTTTTTGGGTTTCCCACAGGGGTTTGGCACTCAATGATAGCCGACCTTTCGGCAGGAGACATTCCTGCCAATATCGAGGCTCATTCAGAACTCCGAGAGGAACTCATCAGCACCATGTATAAGATTTTTCAGTTGACTGGACTCCCTGGACGATTCTTCTCTAAACAGAGTCTATAAAGTGATCGTCAGAGTCACTCATAAGCAGAAGAATAACCTCGCGCTCCTTTCGCTATTGATCCTTCGTTTTTTCGCTGGAGGGATGATTGTGGTGTGATGGTGAGGGATATTAAATCAAAAGTGAACTCTGGAATATGTTCTCATTCGTAGCTAATACGAATTCCTTCCTTCCGAAGCGCTCCCTGAAACCATTGCTGTCCTTGCTTCAGGCCATATATCGCCTCTTCAGGCTTCATGCTCCAACGGAAGAATTACCTCTTTCGCTACTTGGGCTCCGTGTAATTGAACTTCATGGATTGTGGGAAGGGGCGGATAAAGGCACAACTGGTGCCCTAAGCACTGACCAATCTTGGTTTTCCCCTCCTTTCCACACTGACCCAGTCCATCTTAGTCGTTGACCTGTCTGACCAGATACACAATGAAGGTTGCAGCAGTACAAACATTTATCCATATAATAACACGGTATAATGAACTACATACTAAGCCAAGTTTGGGCTACATTAAGTTCTACAAAAATTCAGTACATCATCTATTTGTTTATCTCACAAGTTAAATGTATCCAAGTTCCAATATTCAAGATCGGAAAGGAATAACAAAAATTTGAAACATACTCGGAAGCTACTCAGCCTCATATGAGCATTCTATAAATTTACAAGAGAATAATCGTCGGTATCGTGCAAATATTCCAGAACTATCGACCAATTTCATTAACGTCGATTATAGGCAAGATACTCGAACATATCGTCGTTAGCAATATCATGACGTTCCTGGACAGTCGTAACGTCCTCCATGGCTCTCAGTACGGCTTCCGGAAAGGTAGATCATGTGAAACACAACTCGCGGTCTTTCTTCATGACGTTCTCAAATCTGGTGAATCGAAAACACAAGTGGACGCATTATTCCTAGATTTTAAGAAAGCTTTCGACACGGTACCTCACTACAAACTTTTATACAAATTACAGTCATGCGGACTGAACGAAACAGTAGTAAACTGGATACGCGACTTTCTGAGTGATCGTAAGCAAAAAGTAGTTCTTGACGGAATCAGCTCTGATGTAGTTAAAGTGACATCAGGTGTCCCACAAGGAAGCGTAATCGGCCCTCTTTTGTTCATTATATACATAAATGACCTACGCTCTCGAATTAGCAGTAAAATACGTTTATTTGCTGACGACTCTGTCATCTATCGCGAAATTAATGATCACTCTGACTTTGAAATTCTATCATCGGATTTAAACAACGTTCATGTGTGGAGCCAAGAGTGGGGACTCGAACTTAATCTGAGCAAATGTACGGCGGTACATTTCTTGCGGAGGTCGTCCAACTATCCCCGTGTATATGCTGTGGATGGCGTTAAGATAAAGGCGATAGATGAAGTTAAGTATCTGGGAGTTACGATAACCTCAAACCTATCGTGGGGAGCACATATAAGAAATATTTGTGGCAGAGCTCTGAAGAAGCTAGGATTCGTCAAGCGTATTGTGGGAAGATTTTCGGATGGAAAAGTAAAAGAGAGGTGCTATTTCGCACTCGTCCGGCCACACCTTGAATATGCAGCGAGCACATGGGATCCGGTGCAGAAAGACTTAATCTGGGAACTTAATAAAATACAAAGGAAAGCTGCGCGATTCGTCAAAAACAGCTACGGGCGTACAGACAGAGTTACACAGGTGTTAAACGAATTACGCTGGGAGCCGCTAGAGACTCGGAGGCTGCGCGCTAGGCTTAGATTACTTGAGCAATTGAGAATAGATATCTTTAAGAGCGACACGGAGAACATTATATTAGAACCCCACTATATTTCCAGGTCGGACAGAAACGATAAGAGAGATATTTTGCCGAACGGATAGGTATGGGAATTCGTTTTTCCCCGAACAAAATGGACTATAATAAATGCAAGGCGTAATTTCATTAGAGGGTTTCCTTTTTATATGTAAACGGCTGGTGTCCTAACACCCCCCGCCACACGCCTATTGAGGCGGCTTGCGGGGTAGTATGTAGATGTAGATATTTAGCCGACCTTTTTTTTAGGTAATACAAACAAAACAAGAAATAATAATAAGCAACTCAACAAGACAATACATAAACTAGTACAGATACAAAATTTTGTACAGATATGCCATTTGAACATTGCATTAAATTACATTTATTATGGTGAGGCCAGATCAGAGAGTGAACTTTGCTTTAGAAACAGGTAGTTGAAGAGTCTTTGCCTAAATATTCGGCTATTTTTGGAGCTACGTATTTCACTAGATAAGGCATTCCATAATTTGCTACCATTTACGACGAAGGACATGGACGTCAGTTGGCGTCGGGACAAGAATAAGAAGAGGTGGTGTTGGCGCGGGCGATGGAGTGGAGTGGGCATTTTCCGTTTGGAGAGTAAAATCACTGGACCGTGTTGCTGATGGCGTTTCCCGGAGAGATGGTGAAGTGGGAATTCGCGGAAGGCGCAGAGAGAGAGAGGAGATGAGAGAGGGCACGAGGGAGTGGCCGTGATTGGAGGACGTGGGGAAGGACCCAAGGGAGAGATGTGATTGGAGGAACCGCGACGGGGAATTGAACCGCAGACCTTTTGGCTCGGTGGGGCGATGCGGAAACCACTACGCTACCCTAGCTTCCTTATCCCCGGGTACCATTTTGGAGGATTCCCCTGAGTCGTACAATGATGCCATAGCAATTTGCGCTTTGGCCCCTGCAATCCAAAAGCCTGTGGTTTTATTCCTGTCTTTTATTCGGGTGGATTTTTCATCCTGGCAATTTCTGTGCATTTCATCGCCTTAATTCGGCAAGAGCTGTGATCATAACGCGCCAGAATGTGTGGTTGTAGTGTGTTGCAGCGTAATGAATTCTTCCCAGACAGCACAAAAACGATTTAAAGACGTTTTTTGCGTTTTATGATAACGTGTTAAAAGTGGAAAAAAATCTTGACAAAATGGTAAATATGTCAGCGCATGAACATTTTTATTTTGGCTTCGAAAAAGATTTAATTTGGTGCAAAAAATGTTTCTTTTCCAGACATTGAGGTAGTTCAAAACGTTTTTACATGCGATGAAAACGTTTTTATTCCGTTCCGAAATTTTTTTCCGAGTCGAAACGTTAAATAACTTTTATTCCGGTTCTGGACAGATTTTATCCTGTTAAAAAACGCTTTCCTTCTCCGATTCTGACACGCTAATACTCAGTTCGGAAATGGCTCTTACATAGATATTTAAAACCGCATTCGGTGCTGTGAATTTAGCGCGAAGCAATTCATAACTGACTTTAGCGTCATCTCGAGAGCTGTTGAACCATACTCATCAAACGCCTATTACATTATGAATGTGAGGCACACTTTCTGTCGCCGTAACAGAAATTGTGCCTCGTATGGATATTACATTTTCGCAACCAAATGCGCTGAGTCAGACTATCCATGGTAGAGGAGCCTGCAGTTGGCGCGGCAACTAGCAACTATCTGCGGCATCAACGGTGGTCTGCGCACTCCCTTAACAGACTGTAACACCCTTTTAATTCAATCTGGCCAGTTCCAGCCGAAATTAAACCCACGCATTTCAGCTGGAATCCGATTGGAATCAGGCTTGCCAACTCTGCTGGATGAAATGCAGATCGCATAAAATATGGGAATTGTATCCATGATTAGGAATAGCTTTCATGAAAAGCGCCCGATAATGTGATGAAATAGTTTTATTTAATAAGATTATAAAATAAAATGTTTCGATGCTATAGTTTCCCGAAATTTTAATATCTTATCCGTTATAAACCAAGAATATTCCCCTGGGACTGGGATCTGAAAGTTACAGAACTACCCTGATACCTTTCCTTTTAGTCTGAAGCAACGATTTCATGGGGAACAGACTTGAATTACATTGATAAATGGTTACGCAGCTACGTTGAGAAGCAAGTGATGATCTCTGTTTATTGGCAGAATGATAAGCCACCCGAGCATGTGCACCCGAGGTTATTCTTTATCCATTTGTCGCTCTGTGATGGATGGAGAAATTTCAAATGAGAAAGTATCATCAACTTCACCTCAAATCAAAAACATCACAGCAATTGTTTTACCAATGCCTTAAAACTGAAGGACTAGATATGGAGGCTGCATAAGTAGCTGAATTATATATGTATATTATAGAAAATGTAGGTAGTGTCAAATATTATGCATTTATTATAATTCAAGAAAGATGAAATAAGCTTATAATATTTTAACTGATGATTACCCAAGTCTTGTGCTTCTGTACAATGAGTTGTTTTGCTCAAGAGCTTAATTTATTGTTGAGTAACATCATGGTATTAGCAATTATGCATAACATGAATGGAATATGGGAGGAGAGAAACTAGGCCTCGGCATTGGTCTATTCGAATATTTGGGCGCATTCAGGGGGCGTGGCAGTTTGCGGAGACCAAATTTTTCATCCCATCTGACAGACGCATTATTTGAAGAGTTATCAACAAAACACATAAGTAGGAATTGGAACTCTGCAGAAAAAGCCATATTACTGTCAGAATTTGAACACATGAACCCAATACCTACGGGATGTGGAGCCAGTGCTCAAGCCACCTCACCAAACTACTTACACTGTGAAAAATGTGAAAAAAAACTCATACTATTCTTATGATATTTATAACAGAACAATAAATTTATCTAAGAGAAATGCTGCATGGCTCAATGATTATAAAGAAATAGATGAAATGGCTCTTTTATCGCGGTATCACGTCAGGATGTAACCAACCACATCGTAAACGACAAGTAGTAACGGACAAGTGGTAAACGGACATTTCCTAACTGCAACATCTCGTAACCACGACATCTCTTGGCAAAGCAAGGGAGCAACGACCTTCTCCTACACTCTGAATTGCCACGTCAATTAGGAAGCCTGGGTAGCATAGTGGTCTTCCTATTGGCCCGGGAAGCCAAAGGTTCGTGGTTTGATTCCCAGTACAGGCCAATTTTTTCCTGTGACAATTTCTACGGAAACAGACTTATTTCCCAAAATGTCCGTTTTTCTTCAGAGTCCTCACATGAGTAGTATTGAGTGTGTCCAATACTTCTCGGGTCTGCTGGCGAAGCTCCGCTCGCATTTGGATCATCACCTTCCTAGGCGCGGCGTTGGCGATGGTTGCTGTTCCATCCAGGGGCTGTAAAATATCGCCGTTAAATTGGATAATTGCGCCGTGCTTGGAGTGGGTAGAGGAGGGGTCGGCCATTTCCGAGGAATTATGGAATTACGGCCTTTTCTGCTCTCCCGCCGCTGCACTTCGTGATTTGAGGAGATCACAGTGTCATGACGTCTCTCCTCTCCCTCCATGTTTCTAGCCTCCTCCACTTATCATTCCGCCTCGCGCAATGCCCTCTCAAGACACCACCCGCGAGAACTTTTTTCTTTCCGATCGGCGTTCCCTCAGCGGAAGGCTTGCTAAGAAAGGCACTCGATCTCAGAATCGGAGCGCATCTTCATTTGTGACTGCTAAGAAGAAACTAAGTTTTACTGAACGTTCCGTTTGCGCACATCGCGTTCCTTTCGTCGTCGTTCGTGTGCTCTCTGATGTGTTTCGATTTGCGCCAACTTCAACTACATGGATGTAAAGCTGCCCCGTTGTATTTTAGGTTGTTGCTTGAGCCTCGAGGAAGGAAGTGCATGGGAGGTGATTGCGCACCTGTTCTCGTTTTTCCCTTTGTGTTAGCCGGCGATAAGATTCCGTGGATCATACCTTTCCCGTGGTAAATACAAAATCTTGCTGGGTGTGGAAGTCGAGCTGTCAAATGCGTCATGATTTTTGAAAGGTTTCGATTGAACCTTGAAATAAATTAATTGAATTTACTGCTTTTTCAATTACTATATTATTTCTATAATTTAGTTTTGATTTTCCTAAAACACTCCTTATTTCTTTTCTGTCTTTCTGCACACAGGGACTGACATTTTGGCAGTCAGGCTGAAATAGAAATTACTTGGAAGGTACTGACATGATAAACATAATTTTCTGGAATTCTTCCGCGTATGCCACCTGCATTTATTTAAACTTTTGTTGAAGTGGTCAGTACTAATATTAGATGCCTTTTAATAAACCTTTATCAAATGCAAATGTTGGGACTATTCACGTACGTTCGTAGATTCCTTCTAGTACAATATTATCGAAAGTGAGGTTGATTTATCTCAATATTCATTAACACATATTCACATACATTCGAACATTCACTAGTTTTAATGCCATCTGGATTTCAAGTGCTGCACCTCAGCGTGTCATCATTTTTCGTCGCTAATCAGCATGCTAGTCATTTGGTTCAACCAGTGGCGGATACATATGGGGGGCGCGCGCCCCCCCTTGCGGGGCCGCCCGCATTGCCGCCCGCGCCAGTCAGCCCGCACGCTAGTCGTTCGTTTCTTTCGTCAGTCGACTCTGAGTCAAGTTATCGAGTAGTTGTACTTTCTTATGTAGCACGCGCGCGCGTCCTTGTCATCGTATTTTATGCGTTTCTGTCTGGCTATGTATAGATAGCTAACCTACGAGAAAAGTCGCGGCCATTCAAGTGATCTCGATACGTTTTTCTGTTAGGCATTTGTTCGAGAAAAGTCGCGAATATATTAATGTTTGTATTTGTTCACACTCCTTAAAAGTCTGGAAGTGAACATTCTGGCACCGAAAGTTCTCGAAATAACCGAGCTACATAAATAAGGGAAGCAGAGTCGTTGCCTGGCAGTCAGTTTGAAAGCTACAATCGTCGCGATAACTTGCACCCCCCCCTTGAGTTTTTTCTGTATCCGCCACTGGGTTCAACATTATTCTTGCGAGTTTCTCAGGAGGACGTGGTTAGAATGGCCCTTCTCCAGGTTGTTCGTATGAGGCGGATGGTGGACGCAAAACGCTTCTCATCTTCATGATCACAACTCGACCTTGACCTGACCTTGATGGCACGCTGTCGAGTAATCGACGAGTAATGACCGTCCGTCGTAACGAGTGGAACGAACAGCGCGCCACGGACGATCTGTGTGTGTGTGTGAGACGCATTAATATGACGCGCATTTGAATTGACTGTCATTAGCATATGCGTCCGCTCGACTAAGTACTTCTCTCCATTTTCTTTCGTGGGTGATATTAGCGGCCAATAAAGATTCTCTCGGCGGATATTAGGAGGGCAGAAACTCATTTGTGCTCTCGCAGATTAGTGTGCCCTCTCTAGGGATCTTTGCTAAATGAACACTGTCTAGAGGTCCCCACGTATACATGTTTTATCCGAATTCCTTATTTTTGTGCGTGGAATTTAAAAAAAGTACTCTTATTCGTGAATAATTTATAACCAGCTTTTCCTTTTGTCGCTCTCTATGGGTTTTCTAATCCTTTGGCCTCAAGTCTCATCGATGGGAGCCCACTGGGCATGATGGCAGCATTTGGATTCTCAGAGCCACGCGTCGAATCAGGGGCCTTAGTTCAGTAAGGACTTGATACGGCCAAACCTGGGAATATCCGTGAATGAAGTGACGTCACTACCCCCGACAAATCTCAACTTTTAAATGGCTCTATTTGAAATTTTAGAGGACGTGACGTCAAAATGTCGTCACTTTCGAGGCTCGGAAATTCCGAGAACATACAGAATAGCCACTCAGGATGAGAGCGCGTGCTGCATCTGAGGTGAGAACCCTTGGCTGAGTAGGTACACACTTTTCTAGGCTCCAGGTCTCTCCGTACCAGGGTATCCGGGGTAGCGGCTCAGGCACCCTAACCCTGCCCTCCCTTATGGAGTGAGGATTGTTGTATGTGCACACACCACCTGACATCTCACAGCGATCGGTGTCATCCCCCCGTCCTCTCCTCTCCCATCAAACCGAACTTGAAGGAGTGACTGCTGTGCTTTTGGACTCCGCGTTGCGTGCTCCGAATACTCTCTGTGAACAAAAGTTTGGATTTAATATCTCTTTTTTTGGCGCCACAGCATCAATTAAATGCGTAACAATATACGCAGAGCGAGACGGGGACGAGCATTTTATAATCATGACTTTATGATCATGATGGACATTTTTTAGGCATATGAACTTGGCTCAATCTTAAAAATTATTATTTCAATATGTTATGAAATATATCTCTACTTTTTCCTTAACAGTTTCATTTAGTTTACGCTGGTTTCTTCTTAAAGTAGAAAAGTATGACGCCTTACCGACCAACTTTACCATGTTATGCTATTTGAAAATGCATGGCGTAAAGTCTATGCGCCCAATTTTTTATTGTCCTAAGCGCAAGAAATAAAGTAAATTAGAATCTTGAGACTCGAAGTGAATTCTCATTCAATTAGAAACAGTTCGTTGCTTACTGGCTGAAGCCCCTTGAAAAGTAATTGGCGCAAGCAGTCGGAGATGCAGTACGCATTGTGAACTCGTGGATATCAACTAATATATCGTTATTTTTCCAAAGGAATGATTAGGCAATGAAGCGTCTTTGCTAAATTGCATCGTGCAGTTTGGACTACGCCCATGACACTTCATAGCGCTTTATTCTATATTATTTCCTAACTGGAGAACTCGTAATTTTAGCGTGAGCGATGTATAATCATCATGATTTTATCTACTTGAATTGCAAACCTAATAATTGAATCCTTATCTGTTACCTACTAACAAGACGCCGAGCATGTTTTCTACATAAGTATTGAGTCTCTGTCCATTTGTGTGGTTGCAGGGTACATATATATTGACGGTCCCTCTCCATTGTGAGCATAGTGTGGTGCATTCTGTGAGGCTTCGCCTCGTGACAAGTATTGGCGATTTGTGTCAGTGCATGATTAGTCGTAGTTAAACTTACTTTAGGGTATAGTGTAACGCATGTTGGTGACTACTCACCACCTGCCACACACCCCTGAGGTGGCTTGCAGGGTATTTTGTAGATGTAGATATCACTTAAAGAGCAAGCGGCACAATTCGCCGCTCGTGCAGGGGCCGAACGCGAATGCCCGTCCGAGATGCGCACTCTTGAAAAACTCTCGCCGCCAGCGAGTGATACCTTTTTCGGATTCCTGGAGACATGAACGGCCGGTGGAGGGATCGATAGCACAGCATACCGATAGATGGCATAGCTATCACTCGCATAGCACGATAACTGACCAGGGATCGGAAAGCAGGATTGAGGAAATTGGAAAGAAACTAGATTCAATGTTCATTTGTTGTTTTTTAACTTGCTTAATGTTCATTTTTAAAGTTGAAGTTTCCGTTATTTCCCGCTTGATTCTCTATTGGTATGAATGTAAATTCTGTGTAATGGGATCCCTCCTTCACTAAATATTTTACTATAATCATAACTTCCAATAATAATCTTCAGCTGCTGTCTCCGTATTTTTGTCAGGTTTCCCTGCAAAAAATTTTGACCCCGTCAGACGTGCAAGGCAGAGAAGAAAATACGTAGCGCATTAGACAGTAAAATGTTATTATTTTCTGGGAGAGCATTGGATATCTTTACAAATATCAATTCGTTCGTTCGTTTTTAAAAATCAGTTTGCATTAAATGCTTTAAGAATCATGGAGACCATGATGAACGGAGAGAACCTCGTTATTGAAGATAATCTGCGAGGAGACTGAGGTGAGAACATAGTTCATGAATACATGGTGAAGGTGAAGGGACAAACATGACCCATAAGCTGAGGAGACCCTAGAGGACCCGTAAGCTGTGACTCTACGGGCTTAAGGTAGTTTGAGAGCGAAAAATCACTTCACCTAGAATTTGGTCTCATTTTAAAGAAACAACTCTCCTCTTTCCAATGATATCAAAATATCAAACCCCTTGCCGAACTACTTTTCAAGCAATTTGCCTAAAAATATAAGCTGTTTTACATGGGATAGATGACGGCTGTGCGCTCCAGAGGGAGAATATTGAAGGAAAGAGGAACTTCTAGCTCATAGATTTCGTTAAAAAACTAAGAGTATGTTTTTTTCCAGTGTTTAGGGAACGTTGTCATTCATTTCAGGTTAGGCTTAATTGCTTTACTTTTTGTCATGATACATTTAACTGTGATTTACGCTCATAAGACCGCTTAATAATGTCGGTATTTTTAAGTCCATAAAAAAGGAAATCATTTTTGCAATATCGGATCCTAAATTCTTACATAACATCATGAATGAACAACTCGCGTACCTGCGGTCTCTTTCCGATTCGTGTCCCTCCACACCCCACACGAAACTTTTATCTCTTATTGTAGTTTGAGCGAAAAATCATTTCACCTAGAATTTGGTCTCATTTTAAAGAATCAACTCTAATCTTTCCAATGAGATCAAAATAAAAACCCCTTGCCGAACTTTTTCAAGCAATTTGCCTAAAAATATAAGCTGTTTTACATGGGATAGATGACGGCTGTGCGCTCCAGAGGGAGAATATTGAAGGAAAGAGGAACTTCTAGCTCATAGATTTCGTTAAAAAACTAACGGTGTGTATATTGCATGTTTTCTCAACTATTTATAAAAAAATAATCTATTACTCACCACAGCAATTTTCACAGAATCGCAAAAAAAACCTGCTTTTTTTTAAGGGTTTTCGGCCGTACGGCGGGAAAAAATGAGTCAAGTTAGACACTTATGTAGAAAAATTAATTTAATTACTGAGAATTGTTGTCACATATAACCATATTTTTGCACCATTAACAATATTACAGTATTTATTTCGTACTTCTTACGGACGCTGAAATCAAAGAATAAAATTTGAATATGGTCTCCATTATGACTAGGGAACTATCTCGCTCTCAAACCACCTTAAATAAAATTGCAGATAAATAGACTTGTGATGTAAGGAGGAGGAGCAGCGAAAGGGAAGGATGAGCGACGAAGGATGGAATGTATGAAGCAAACGGTGGCGAAGGATGGCGAAATGAGGAATCGTGAAGGAGTGAAGTGGTCTCGTCTGGGAAGAGAGAATGGCGAGGAGAGAAAGGGAGAGAGAGAGAGAGGTATATATATACATAGAGAGAGAGCGTGTGTTGCAGCAAACCAGTCTTCGGATTGATGACTGCTGATGATGATGATGGTGAACATTTCCCAGACTGTAATTTTAGGCCTCCCCGCGGAGAATTTCTTAGCGAACATTTTTTAAAAATATTTGCCGTTAATAATGACTCGTAAATACTAACGACCTTCATTTGGTCGTGTTTAACATTCGTATCCATCGCTTTCGGTCCAGTCAAAGGAGAGTTGAATTCTCCGTGATAGACCTCTTTGTAGCGGACTCTTGATTTAACAATTTCCTTCCCGCACTTCCCCTTTCCTTTGCATCGGTTACACTCACGCATTGCTGCTCCATCCACACACGCCCTCCTATCGGCGGAGACTCCTCATATTCACCAAGAAGAGTCACTTCCAGTCTCGCAACCACCAACCTTGCTCCAACCACCCTTCCTCTCATCACACCATTCACTCCTCTCTATATCATAACCCTTTGTCATTCGACTCTCATTTTTTAAATTTTACTTTGTTATTCGACTCTTTATATGTCTTTAACTTAAAAATTAGGAATAAACTCAATTTATTTTCCAATATAAATCATATGCCGGGTAATTTGCAATGGAAAAATTGCTTATAACGTTGTGCCTGCCATCAATAGCTAATTATTACCGATAGATGACGATCGCAACTAGTGATTGCTACATCTATTGGTTCATTAGCACCCTAATGTTAGAGAAGTACTTGACAAGTACTTATGTAGTACATACATTGAAATGAAGGAAACGTTTCGTTCTAGCTTGGCGGTCGACGAGTAAAGCGATGATCGCCTCTTGAGAGTGACCGCGGAAGTGCGTGGGTGCGCGCCGCGATTTGATGTTCGGCGCGTTTACCCTGCGTGTGGTGCGCGCGCACCATTCGATCACGAGGTGAGGTGCGCGCATTCCTTCCCACGGGCCGAAGCCCCAGCCTCCTCCCTGCTCCCCCCTTGTACCTCGCCCGCTACCGGCGAACACACAATTTCATGCTCTCCCTTCCACACCCCCCCCCTTCCAAACCACCCGTGTTTTTCTTTTGTTTTTTCCCTTCCATCCCTCTCCGTCCACGGCAAAACTAAACACCGGTTTGATGCGAGCCGGCAAACCCTTCCTTCGCCGAACCGTAATGCTTAACTGCCCCCCCTCCCACACCCGTATCCTCCTCCACTTAATTCCCCGATCGGCAACCTCCTCTCCCCTCCCCCCCCCCTCTCCCCTTCCTCTCCCACCCAATCCATCCTCGACCATCACTTTCGCTCCCTCCTCCCCCGCCCATTATCTTCCCCACCCCCCCTCTCCACTTCCACCTCAACCCCTTAGCCCACCCTGGCTTTTTCCGCATGGCCTACTGCAGCGGCCCCTGCCCACCACCGACGCATCGCCGTCATCAACCCCCGTAACCCTGACCTTACTCCTTCGATCGGCGATCGCTCCCACCCACCGGTGCCTCTCCTCCCCAATACCCTCCCTCCCCCTCCCTACTCTCCCCCCTCCCTCCCGCCACGACACGCAACTAACAACGCACGGCCACTCGACAGCCACCTCTACGCACCATGGAGAGGCAAAGATCAGAGCAACTCCAAAAAGATCTTTTCAGTCACAACCCTCTTCTCTCGCGTTGAAATGACGCGAATGACGAAAAGAAGAAAAATACCACTGACCCTCCCCCTTCCCTTCCCCTTCCACCCTCTCTGAACCTGACGTGGGGTTGAGGGATATCGTGCAATGCGCGCGGATCGGGATTTCGTTCGGCGCGGCTCTCGCCACTCCGACAGCCATCCTCCGGCGGTGGTCTTTCTCTCTCTCTATCACCAAAAGACGAATCACCAGACGAGTGGACCACCACGGTAGCCGGGTCTGTAACTGTGGTGGAAAACCACTATTAAAAAAAAATATATATATATATATATATAGTGGTGGCACTTAAAGAACGCTACAGTTTCATTGCAACTGTTTCGCAACCGAAAGAGTGTCAAAACGAAACAGTTATGCGAAACACCCTGTTGCAGAAAACAGCTAGAGGCGGCACACCAAACTACAGGCGATAGATCGGTGCTCGGGAATACTCGGGAATTTCATCACTCAACGCTAGTGTTTTGTCGGATATCTCCTCCTCCTTTCTCACTATAGGAGGACCTTAGTCGGATAGGTAATCTTTCTTCGTCGGATTTCTCTTCTGAAATTGCGCTTGCGTTTGGGGATAGGAGAATTGGATTATTTCGTCTAACCTAAGCATTAACACCTAATGCAAGCCGTGGAACGACGTGAGTTAGTATTAGAAAGGCGGTGATTGCGGGATCAATCAAACCCTTTCCAAAGGTCCCGAGTAATTTTTGTTTACGTTGAGAACACACGCTAAGTATCGTGCAGAGATTGCGCTAAATCTTTTCATTAAAGTTAAATTTTATTTAGATGACCATAATGTGTATTATTGGCCAAAATGTGTTGAGAAAAGTTCCCAGGAGCACATTTAATGGTTTCATGAATGAAGTAATCCTTAATTTTAGTCGCAGCGATTGCTAAGAATCCCACATCATCGCACTATCTGCACCCTGCTATTACAATTATTATTTAAGCTAAAATTAACATGTATAGATGTGTCAATGTCAGATATCATAAATCATTGCTATGGTTTTCCTGTTGCAACAAAACAACACAATGACAGTACATGTAGCCTTCAAACTTTAGGCATATGCATTTAGCTTAAATTGTTTGTATTTTTATATATACCACCTCATAAACCTATAATGAGTAAAAGCATGGCATCCATCAGCTATGGAATCTACGCAGCAATCTCATGCGTCACTCTCCTGCCAAAGTTCAGTTATTGGGTTTATCCGTTTATATATATTTTAAATGTGGTAGTATAAGATACATCTAGCGCTGCTTGGAGCTACAATATACTATTAGCATATATTAATCACTTTAATTCGGCTATTTGCTCTTGAATGCCATGAAATAGCCTATCGTCGTACCTCAACTTGCATCACACGACACCAAAGTATTATTTACGTTCATTCATTTACGCGAAAAACATTGAGAATTTATCAAAAAAATAAAACATCTTATCGCTAATGGTTCCATTTACATATCAGATTCTTCCTCTCTTTAATTGCATAACAGAATGCAGCGTGTGTATGTACTTACTTTAAGTTGTCCATTTTGTTACGATCCAAACTTTAATATTTACAATTCAATATTCAGACGCGCTTTGTATAATAGCATACAGCCAGTGCTTACTTATATTCTACTAAGTTCCTCATTTGCTGAAGAATAATTTTATTCTTTTGTCGTTACTCTTTTTGTGCGTCACGTCATGCTTACGGTATCAACTTCACTCTTGCCATAAGGGCATCTCTGGCGCTAGGAATGGCATCGCTCGTTCTCGATGACGTTTGTGAAAAGGCATCAGGCGGCTAGTGGGGCATTCCGTAACCTAAACTATCAGTATCGATTGGAATCGTCGCAAACAATAAATACACGAGTTGGTACCTAACTGAAAAATATGGAGAAAACGTTTATGCTCTCCCACCGTATTATACTGGTGAACTATGCTCGAACTTTCCACCCGATTAGGTTCTTAATTCTGGCCGTCGTTCGAGCAGGAGACTTTACCCTCGTCATCCCGGCTGTAGATGAGTTAATCATTTGGAAACATATCATTCCTACCAGTTGAAGTCGTAAATTGGAATTGATGGACGATTATCGAGGGTGTTGTTAAATGGTGGAGCGAATATCCGATGGCAAATTTTTGCTTTCAGCTTTGGATACCATTCAGATATGAAATTTTTACTTATATCTCCAAAGTGAGGAACGATCACCATTCATTATTCCCGCGCCCTTGCGTTTTGCCTAAGTAAAAAGAGAATGCGGGCGCATCAGTTTCGCGACGCTGCTGTCAATTAATCGCCGTGGCGTGTACGGGGGATCAATCGGTCGGCCTTGGCTCCCGAGCGCTCGCACGGCTGGAAGGGGCGCTCATCATCCTCTCTTGAGGCCGATTTTTTACTCAAAAAACGCTTTCCCAAGCCGCTCTCCACGAAGAGCCTCCCGCCGGCTGACCCTTTACCTTGGCCGACCCGGCCGGCAGACGGACGCGCACCACCACCTCACCCTCTCCCTCGCCGCTGAAGGGTGACCCCTACGAGGGAGTTGGTTGGGCCCCCTCCCCACTCTCCTCCCACGCCTCCTCTCCCCTCATCAAACCTATTTCTTTTCGTTCGCACGGTGCCTCAGCCTCGGTGTCTTCCCAGGGCGTGGAGCGACTCAACTCTTCTTCATCTTCTTCCTCCTCCTCTCCTCTCCCCCCTCCCCTACCTCCCTGGCGAATCGCGCGCCCTCGCTCACTTGTCCGAGAGGAAAGAGGTCGAGGCGGTGGAGGTCTTCGCCCAATCGGACGATTATTCTTCCTTTCCTGGCGGCTGCGATCGCCCCGAGGTGCGCCGGCTGCCCCGGGCGGAACTCCAGAGGGCCTCCCCCACCTGGGAAAGCTGAGAGGCCTTAGCTTCGCATTCTCTCGTGGACTTCCAAACAAATCAATACTGATATATTTTGAGCGTGTTTCATGTTCTTTGGGAAGAATTTCCAGGACAGCCGAAAATATTTATTGAATTCATAACTCTCTAGAGCTTACTGACGGTGCAAGGCGCTCTCGTTTTCGTGCTTTATTTGCTGGATTTCCGTTAATTTCTCCATGTGAGTGTGCGGCCTCAAAGGAGAAAAAGCAGGCAACGAACGCCGGTGACTCATGTGTTTATCCTTTCCTCCGTCTATGTAGTGTGGATGTGGAGTGTGAGGCTTCATGGAGTGGGCCTGAGCGTGTGCCGTCGGTCTCCATGTGGCTCCCGTGGGAATGTTTAAGATCTCCGGTCGTAGAGTTAATGTAGTGCTTTGCCTACTGACTCGTGGAGCATGCGGGAAACGTTGAGTGAGTGAAGTGCAGATCTTCAATGGCACAATCGCCGGATAAAGTGTCCATCGGGTGGATTGTGAGAGGCGTCTTGATGCACGAAACGATCTCTGCCAAAAATGAACGAGGATCCCGGAGTTTGCCGCTGCGAAAAATTGGTAAAAGACATAAAAACCTAGAAGAGGACTTACAGAGTTGGCGATTAAGTTATAGCAATAAAGCATTACTATTGAGAGGAGAATCAACTAAAGCTATCATGTTTAATAGTGAACGTATGTGCCCATTTTAAAGTGTAGATGGAAACCAAAGATAATTCTCTCTTATAATTGAAGACGCTTGCCTCGAATTTCATCACCAAGCTTTCCCGAGAAAAGGCCGTGTTTCCTGATATTAATAGTTGTTGTACATCGCAATGCAATCGACTACGCTACTGTGGGTACGCCCGTGATTTGTGCGTGGCATAGTCAGTATTTCAACTGCCTTTTCGAGATTCTTCACTTGATCTTTATTCGCGTGAAATATCCGATGAGGGGAGTATTTTCCGACACGTTACACCGAATCAGGCCGTCGAGGTCAGGGTCGCCGATCCATGCAGGTCGCCGGGTGGGAGGCTGCGGATTATATATACCGGGACGCCCTGCGGCGGAGACTTCAACGGCCGCTGCGGAGACTTCAACGCTCGACCGACGGCCCTCGCCTCTCTCGGGTGAAGAGCATGGAGGATGCAGGCGAGTGACGGGAGGAGGAGGTGGCGGCGGGGGCGGTGCGGAGCGTGACCCCCCTCGACCCATTCCCACGGTCGCCCCGAGGTGGTGGTCGTCGCGCGGGTGAGGATGGGCCAGAGGTCTTCGAGGAAGCAGAGGCCGCCGACGCTATGCAGCGGTGCCGAAGGATCGCCGCCAGTCGCGCCCTTGGATCCGTCGTCTTCGGCGCCACCGGCGTCCGGGGGGCCAAGGGGCGTCGCGGCGCGCCCCGACGAGGTGGTGGGCTTCGTGCCGGAGTGTTCGCCGCCACCGCGGGGGCAGCTGCCCCCTCCCCCGTGGTCGCCGGGGGCGCCCAGCGAAAAGGGGCGCCACCATTTCCGCCCCTCCACGCCCGAGCCCAGGAGGCCCCAGTGGATCCACGAACCCCCCCCGCCACCGCCTCCCTCCAGGTTTGGATACGAGATACAAGATCTCGACGGTTTTTTATCGCAGGTAAGAGTTTCTGTTCGTGTAATTATGGCGAAAAATCGATTCTTGAATTCCATGCCCTTTTTCTTCATAATAGTGACGTTACTGAGGGTGGTTAAATGTTTTGAATCCCCGTTTTTGGCTATGTTCAAGTTTTCTTATTTTTTTGTTATGAAACCGACTGTAAGGTGGAATTTTGGTTCGAAATTCCGAGAAATTACGGATTTTTAGATCAATGGCTGATCATCGAACTTAGCAAGCGCATATATGTCTTGATTTTCCTGTCACATTTTCATCATTATGTGCACTCAAATGTTAGAGAAGTATTTTGGATGGCCGCACTAAACTTCTTGTTTCTATTTTTATGTGTGTATGATAGAGAACCTAAGGTAGATGAGAAAATATTTTGTTTTGCTCTTAATATCAATTAGGTCTAAATGTTTCGGAATTTTCATAATCTCTTATGTGTTTTACATTTTCATGTTGCCCCTGATAGATTCTGTGATGTGTCTCTCCATTCTAGCGCTAATCTATAGAACAATGAAGTCCACTACTTTTACAAGAGAGACACAAATAGTAGCTCTGGACTTAGATGACTCTTGATAAAAACTGATTTTTCTATTTGTTAGTAGTTGTGGGATATTGATTGGTGTTTCGATACAAATCTGTGGAGAGTGTGGCTAAACTGAGGGTTGGGTGATGAGAGACCAACCTGCTCAATGGACGACTCCGGTTTCAATGTCAGGTGCGAGGAAGAGTCAAGTCCAGTTGATGCTTATTGCGCCACGTGTGGAGTATTGTGGACAAGAATCTTATCATCAGCTGCCGTCACCAATCCGATGCTATCGTGTTGCCTTTGACTTGGGCGCCACCGCCGATTATCCGATCCCCAGAGATTTGTCATTGAGGCAAGGAGCGCAAATTTCTGCCATACATGCCTGCCCCAGTGGCGGTGGATTAAAGTCCTCGCCTACCACCCGCTTGGTCACAGGTTTGAGTGCCAGCTGGGTTGTTTCTCAACCACTCATGGTTGTGCGTGGTCCTCACTTGTTAGTCATTCCGTTATAAAAAGCCTTAGAAGCTGTTTTCGGTGGTTGTGCTGATTTATTTTCTTGAAAAGTTTAATCCTGGTTCTGTGTCAACACGTAGAAGGCTAAACATTGTCATGCAATGTGTAAATAACTAATTAATCTATGTTTTTACAATGTCGACAGCATATACGATTCAAAACTCAGTAGAATAGGTATGGTTTTAAATCAATGTCATAATCAAATTGACGTGTTCGCGGAGGGGTCCCTAAACCCGTTCCTCGCTGCCCACTTGCCTGCTGCTCAATGCCTTGAAGCTGCAGTGTAGTGACTGTTATACTGGTTGTTATCGTTTCTACTTCTTCCAACGAGCAATTCTCAAGTTATTCATTTAACTTCTAGTGTTTATACTAGTGGTGCCTTAGAAGGTCTTAGTTGTGGGTTGTGTGTGAGTGAATATTTTGACTCCATATCCCGGTCTGTGTCCCGTGTGACTCCGCCGATAGTGCCTGCTAGTAGCAATGAGTAGAAACATAGAGTAGTCATACTATGTGTACATGAGCTCCGTTATATAAGCATTACTCTGTGGTAGAAACCATATTGCTATCACTTTACTAATAAGATAGATTAGCAATCTAATATACAAGCAGTTGAATTATGTGTAGTTATTTTTGAGCGTTTATTTAATTAAATATATTTCATTTAGGTCTAATCGTATCTAGCTCAAGGAAAGGCTAATTTGTTTTTATTTTAAGTGGCTAATCAACTTGTTGTTCAACATATTTTCAACTCTATCTAAGGTTTATTACCTAACTGCTAAACTTTAGTAAATCTAACACTGAACAGGTTGTACCCAATAACTGGAAAATTGTTAGTGCCACGCCCATATCTAGAAGCGGAGATAAGGAACAGCCATCGCATTACCGACCGATATCCCTCACATCTATCTCATGCAAAGTCCTTGAACATATAATTGTAAGTTCAGCAATGAGACACCTCAATATGCAGGACTTGCTAATTTATACTCAACACCGATTCAGAAAGGGAGGATCTTGATAAATAGAAAAGAGGCAATTCTCTTATATTTCTGTGCATTGAAAAATAAATTAATGCAAATAGTTTCTCTAACAGTGGTGGCATACCTATAGTATAGTGCTTGCTGGTGAAATTTCACCTCGTGACAAGTACTTGCAGGTTTTTTCTAATACATTAATAGTCGTAGTTTCATGAAGCTTATTGCGGTGTAGTGTAGTGCATTTCGTTGATAACACCCC
This sequence comes from Pyrrhosoma nymphula, assembly GCA_963573305.1. Lineage (NCBI taxonomy): Eukaryota > Metazoa > Arthropoda > Insecta > Odonata > Coenagrionidae > Pyrrhosoma > Pyrrhosoma nymphula. Next base: position 8,664,927 of record OY754329.1, read on the forward strand.
CTGCCACACCCTTGAGGTGGGTTTTAGGACATTAATTATACGTAGAACAATATCTTAAATACTAGACGTTGATTAAATACATTGATTTGAGAAAGAAAATAATGAAAAGTAAACGATATGATGCAAACGACCATGTGATGTAAACAAATGCCATCATCTTATCGATTACTTTCAAGTTTTCGTTCGCTCTACTATGATCTTCTTACCATTGAATGAAACGTTTGTAATGTCAGCCCGCATTCGCACCCGTCTCACAATAGCACAACTAGTGTTTACTACCCTTATTTCCATGCATTATATTCATTTCTCATCTCCCACTGGTCACTTGAAGATGATGACGATTGATCACATGGCCAATGCTACTAACGTGCATTTGGAGTAAACAAATATTGTAATTAGATGACTATGGTAAGTTTCCCTGTGTAAAAATAGTTACCGTGGTCGGTTCAAACCGAGCGCTCGAATTACTAATTGTTACCCTTGTAATTGATTACAATGGTAAAAAGCAGTGAAACAGAAGGGGCATTAGCTTCACCGGCCACGTGATCCTCTGTCCCTATACGACATGGAAGGTGCTCACTGATTGGCTACGTTTCTAACCAAAAGTAGCGCTGTTATAAAGGCCAAACTGTAATTCAGTAACTAAGTAGAGTGTGTGATATTTTTAATGTAATTATTGAGAGGAAAATCGTTAATCCGCTGATGAATGGCGGCCACCGGCATGTGGATTATCAAAGACAAAAAGCACAGTTATCAGCCTAAAGTTGGATTTACCAGGAAAGGGCTGAACATACCTCACGGGTGGTAGCGCGTCCAGTTCGGAGCCCAGTGTCTTTTGCGGTTTCCCACAATTACCTTGTTACTTGTTTGGCATCCGAAGATATCACGATTTGAGGCTAGCTATGCCCTGTAATATGTCCCGGATTAGAATCCCAAGTCCAATGTGTGCTCGCCGTCTCTGAAGTTTGGGAAAATTTTGGACAAGTGGATCAAATACCTTCATTTTGCGGAGTAGTATCCCAGAAGGCAAAGCGTTCTAAGCCTGTATACCCGAGGGAGCGTGAGATCTCTGGTCATCACCACCTTGACCTGAAATGTATTATTTTATCATAACGGAAAGTTTATGGGCAACCGTAAGTTAGATGGGGCAGAGAAAGGAAAATCTACTCTTTCTGGCCCGTGTATCATTGGATATATTCAAGCACCCGATGGTGTAATATCTGGTGGTTCTTCATCACCTTCCAAGTGGTAATTGGACTGAAGACTGCGGAAGTTTTTAATAATATGGGAATTATATGTTAATGCGATTATGAAATTCACTTATGATGATTTATGCTCTTAAATTTTGCGTATCACCTATTATTGCTAATATATATGCCGCCTATAATGCTGTTATTACTAAGAGAGTCGCGAAAAGTTTTGCGAAGAATGTGCAAAATGCACAGTGAATAATAATTCACCTGGACCTGGATGCATGAGGTCAATTTAATACTTATCCTGGAATTCCCAGGTTTCACTTCCATTCATCCATAATACGCTTTGTATTCAGTTGTACCTTTGCTTCCCTCGGCAAACATTAACTGTTTTAATATCCTCTTATGCCATAAATTGTCTTTCTACCAACATTTACCACTGTCAGCAAACATTGTACTAGATGTACTAAACCATCCCATTGTTTCGTTGTTTTACTGTTCACTCCCCATATGCAATCAGTCCTAACAGTGGAAGCACATCTATTTGGGTGTCTTCTGACATTATGGATCTTCCGATGGACATATTCTGACATTATGGATCGCGCATTCGCCAAACTAGTGCAATGCGAACTAATTTAATGAAAGTGCCCTGGTCCTTCCCGTGCAGTGCTGTTAGTGGCCAACAATGTAGTACATTGAAAGCTGTTCAAGTACGTTTTAGCCAATGCAGAAACTCTCCCGGATTTCATTGGCTCCTTAACAACCACACATCATAGGTTAGCGATTTAAATGTTTGGCCTCTAGATACACGAAATAAAAAGGAAATGGCCAGTGATTGGGACTTTTGGGATGTGGGAATTAACTGCATAAAATGGCCCATTCAATATGACCAAATGTCACTTAAATGGCGTTACATTTCTCCGGTGCTACCATGCTGTATTGCTTCCCATATAATCTCCTTCCATCAGTGCCATATACAGACTTATGCTCGCTTAGTTTGGCATTCCACAGCATATGCCGCACTTTTGCATGCTCGCTCCTCAGTGATCCAGCAGACAGGTTCTAAAGAATGCGGTGAGAAGCATTTCCATTTCCCGTGAAGAAGTTATAGTGGTAGACATGGGTTGTGGAGGCTCGAAAGGCCTCTTTGTCATCGTATTTTTCTGTTTATTTATTATTCGAGCCGTAAAATTTTAAAATAAATAAAACATTTTAATTCTAAATCGAAAAAAAAACATTAAATTCACCTAGGTTATAGTTTAACGATAATGTTTTTCACCCAAAATTATTTTATTTTCAGTAAAATAAACCGGAATTTCCTAACTCTAATCAAGGTCCCGAAAATAGGATACTAATTTTGGGGGACACCCATTATTAGCCTTAAACTTCGAGTCTATGCGTTCTCTATGGTACCTCAGGAAAGTTATTCAGGTGTTCCGGTTCCGGCCTCAGTCAGTAATACCAAAGAGTAGGGATATCTTTACTCTGTGTTAATACCTCATCATCAGCTACTGGGCATACTTGCAGGGCTACGTCACCATCCTGTTTTATTAAGGTCAGCATATTCCTCGTCATTGTTACTACTCTTACCTCTCCTGCATTTAAAACAATTTAAACATTTAACAGCCTCGGTGTGATCGAAAACTAATTTTCTGTTCTTGGATTGAAGTCCCATTCATTCCAACACTTGTCCTACTATTTTGAAACATTTTTTAAATTTTGTGGCAGCTATTCTATTGAAAGTAATTTACGCAATATTCTCCTTACTCCCACAACTTATTTACATTTTCCTCTACTTTTCTCTCTTCACTCTGTCACATAGCTTCTTAGTATCGAGAAATGGGAAATATATTACCTTTCTTTTGTCCATAATTCTTAAGCACGTTTCGAGGGAAAGAGATTATCCATACATCGCACAGCAGTCCTAAACCAACTTATCAGATTATGTTCAATGTGGGCCTCCGCATTTGTTCGATTGATATAATTCACCCAAAGAGTTGTCGAGGCCTACTCCGTATATATTCTCTCCAAGTAATATCTACGCCTGTCGTATTACCATTTTCCCAAAATGTTCATGGCAGAGGTGAACTTATACTCTCATGTTTCTGCTATTCTATTCACATTCTTGAATGATGAATCATTTTACTTGGGCCTTTTTCTTCCGCTAAGGCCTCACAGTCGTTGGAAACAATTTCTAATACGTGCGCACCTTGTCACGCTGAAGTACCGCCCCCCGGGGATATTCCGCTGGTTTGGCATCATTTAAAAAAACCTTCCGTGACTTTTTTCGGCACGCATTGCCCGGGGGGCAATTCACGAGTGACATTCTGATTACACGGCTGCGGTTTTTCCCGATTGGACTTCAGTTCGTAACTTTTAATAGATTTTGTAATACACACGTACACTCGCGCGATTGCACCTTTCTTTACCGGAGAATTCTCGAGAACGCGAGGGCTCTTCATTAAGTTAAGGTGATCGAAAGGAATGACGAGCAGTAGAAAAAGTAATTAACTATGTGTTGTTAGTAATTTACTACTCTAAGATTTTGCCACCGTGTAAATTATTACTATAAAATAAAGGCTATAAATCTTTAGCGTTAATAATCTGAAGAATGGTTTTCTGTGTCTCTTCTCTGCACTCACCCTCAAGCATTTTACTCCTTCGTAAGTCTTCATTTTGCCTTGCCCTAATAATTTTTTTGCTGCATTCCATCCTTAAGTCTTCCTCTGTAATTGTTTCCATTCACATTTCCTGTAAATGCTTACAAAAGGCTGTTGTGACGCAAAATGTGTTCAAGAAGTTTCATTTCCCCGCCGTCAAAGCGTGCGAAAATTGGGAGTTTAAAAGTTAAAAGGATGTGGTCATTGGCGGGTGACACCGTTAAAGTTACTGCGCGGCCAGTTCCGCAATTCTTTGGATTTGGCGAGAGGATGTCGATTTCCGACCTCTTTGGATATCTGATTCTACAATTTCAGTTTTAGATGCATCAAATTTATGACGACAAATTCTTCACATCCGTCTGCAAAAAATCCCATAAATGATAATCAACACCTTCACTTCAACTGCTACCATACTTCTCACACCAAATTCTCCATACATTATTCCCTTTCCATCCGCGGCCACCACATTATCTACTATGGGTAGGTATTTCACTTAACGAAGACTTGCCGGTAATTCATTACAAGGCCAAAACGATGCAACCTCAGCCACTTTGAATGCTTATTTCCTGCCAGTGAATGAAATCAGTTAGGAAAAACGTGGAAGCGTAGTTAGTCATCATTCATATAAATTAGGCTGTAATTAATAAAATTTAACATTAATTTTATCTAATGTCAAACGTGTAGATTGCGTTGATATTTAGATCTTTGAGGTTCTCACACTCTTCCCTCGTGAAATCACAAGCTTGACTTAAGTTTTGGTCTCGGTCACAAACACACCTAGCATTTAGAGGAATTAATGACCAATTGGTGGTTAATTCCTCAGTATATTAATATACTGCGTCATTCCCATGCACAAGCGTATATAGGTATGGAATACCCCCATGTAGATCGGGGGGTCCGGGAATTTTTGGAAAATATACATCTTAAAATGACGTTTTGAAGGTGTTCTATTATGTTATGGAAGGTGATATATAGGTGTAGGTACATACTACTAGCATGTGTTAAACACATCATTTTTATTTTTTTTATTAATGGGGGGGGGGGGGGGTTACAACCCCTAAAACCCCCTCCTGGATACACCTATGTTCCCATACAAGGTATAAATAGTGAGTGCCAATGTGGATCTCAAAACGAGGAAGTTAAAATGAAATGGAGGAGGCAAGAACCTTGAAAGCTCATGGGCGAAGGTGAAGCAGGAAGAGGGAATCATGGGAGGGCTTTAGTGCCGAGTGCGCGAGGCGTACCAGTCCCCAAACATTGCAAATAATGCCGAAGGATTTTCCTGAAATTTGACGAAAATCAAACGCGAGCACCGTTATATTGAGCCAGAGTGAGGTCTAAATTGTGTCGACTGAAATGGCGGACTTCGCTTCAAGAATGGAGCGGAATATGGCCTCCATTTTTTCTCTTACCCCTTTGTATGTAGAGCGAGCGAATCACCATGGTATCTGAGGCTGCGAGGTACACGCCGCACAGTGGGCGCAAATCGAAAATCGCCGGACAAAAGTCCAAAATTGCTTTTTTTGAGATATCAACTTGAAACTTGGCGTATATACACACAAATGATTGTTGATTATGGAATGGAAAAACATTTTTCATAGGTCTTACCCGTTACTTAGATACAGAGGCTCAAACACGACCAAATTTCCAAAAAAGCGCCCGCTCTCATTTTTCTTCGAAAATCTTAAAAGTTGAGCAGATATAGGAGTAATGAAAGGGTTTTTATCAAATAAAAAACATTACTATTTGTAAACAGGGTACTTCACCTATACTATGCATAACTTTCAGACATATTTGCCCATATTTGAGTGCTTTTACGTCACAAAATGGCGGACCCTTTTTTTAGGCAACATTTGACATAAAATAAACAATATACTCCTTATTCGGAAAATGGTCTCTGGGATACTTCATCAGAGTATAAATTTAACATATTTCTAGATTATTCCGTAAAAATATTCGAAAAATGTTTGCGACGCCGAGAATAAACTCGATTTTTCGATCGCGAGTCGCGGCCCGGCTCCGCGCAGCGGGACCTGGAAATACAGTGTTCCCCGTTGGATTGTTCCAGTTGTGTGGACATTAACTCCTCGAATTCAACTTTCTCAGGCTATGCATATTGTCACTGATGTCTAAAGATTCCAAACTGAAGATTTTGCGAGGATATTGAATCGAGAGAATGGATCAGTTCACGCGTAACTGCGACACATTTGTTTTTCTTTGGATAATTTTCGGAATCATGCTGCAAATTATGAACGTCTTTCAACTCTTGAGAAAGAATGCGGGTTCTCGGGGTGCCATGCAAGTTTTCCATAAAAAAGCAACATTTGGGATTCCCTTCTTTCCTTTCACCCTCTCCTCCACCACCCCGAACAACACCCTCCGCCTTTACTCCCCGAGGAGGGTGGCGCGAAAAGGAACGTTTTATGACACCTGGTCGCCGTTGACGGGAAATAGCGGGTATTTCCATTGGCGCCCTTTCTATAAGAAATCCATATTGACAGGCAGTTGTAGTTTGGTTTTGGTGAAGTAGTTTGGTGCCTGTGCACTCGTGAGTTTGGAAAATCCGTAGTATTTGGTTATTTTGCTCGTGAAATACTGACATATTTCCTGCTCCAGTTCCCTGTGGTGAAAGCAGTATTGTTTATTTTCTTAAAAGTATACCTCTTTTTTAAGGTAAGAAATTTATTTTAATTTCTTCTTTCCCACCAATGACGTTTTGTACCCACATTATGCGTCGTAGTTTTCTCATTAGTGTTCATATATATTCTGTTAACTTTTCTTACTATTTCTTTTACCACGCGTACTTACTGCTTACTATTATTTCAAAGTATCTTCATTTTTTTTCCTTCGTATAAAACATTTCCTTAAATTAGTGGACCGTTACACAGGTTTTTCCTCAAACGTGTTGCAATATGCCTTCACACCAGATCACGCGTCTTGAGCTCAATAAAAAAGTAACGGATATGAAGGGAAAATCATTAAATGACAAAAAAGAATATTTGATTGAGTATTTGTCACGAAGATTAGATTTAGGGTCACATGATGACGCTCTAAAAAGTCTTAGTGAATTCATTTGGATTAGTTTTTTGGTGCCCTACATGATAAAGTGGGAATAGTTTTCCCGGAATAACGAGCGATATTTTCTGCATCATAATGTTTGGCTCAATGAGTCAATCATTTTGCCTGATAACGTGCGTCATTATTTACCAAGTACTTCTACAGCGACTGGTATGTATTTTTCTACAAATCTCTAATGTATTCATTTAACGACATTATTTTTGCTCTTTAGCCTTTAATATTGAAAATTTACTTTATCAGGCAAATTGGGACGGCCAGAAAAAGAATTTAGGTGTTACATCTGCATAGCAAAAATTTCCGAAATAAAAAACATAACAGCCATGAAAAATCGACCGGCAGATGTAGAAAAATATGCTTATGGTTTATCGACCCTGCATTGCTACATTCGTTTTTTTAGTGTCTTTTGCATATTTCGTATCGACTGGGGTTTAAGCAATGACGGGTGAGAATGCATCAAAGCTCAAGGTGGAACTTTTAATTGCTTCAATTCAAATTATTCTGAAAAATAAATCGCTAAATTATTATTAAATTCCTTTCTAGGCTCGTGGTTATCTTAAAATAGAGCTGTGCAAGAGAAAGGCTATAATATAGAAGAGTTTCAGAGAAAGGATGGGTTTAATCGTAGATGTGCTCAGGCCTGGAACAGGAAATACGAATGATGGAAATAGAGCTAGACGTTTTTTTGATTCTCCTAAACTGGAAGCTGATGTAGCAGGTAATGGTGTAAATCCGCTTATATGCTCAGAGATAGCTACATATGGCCAATGCCACGTATTACACTCAACAAATCAACAGTGAGTTTACTTGTTGAGTAATATACTTCTGTTATCGAGGATAATTCAGCCAGCTTTCCGAAGAGGCGATGGAGGCTCGTAATAAGGACGCCACGATATTCCGAGAAAGTTTCACGCGGAAACACTCCAGTATGGCAACCAATTCCAACCAACCAAGGACCTATTCAAAAGACTTTTGATCACGTCCGATCCATTGCTTTCCTCCGCCATTACTTTGACTGCGAAGGCTCGTAGGAGGCTTCTAAAGAAATTACGGGAACTAATACTAATAGAAGACAAAGAAGAAGCAATATAATCAAACAGCGAGTATGAGTAGTAATTACGATTCGTCCGAGGACTACGAATTTAGCTTGAAACGAACAATCGGCAAAGGAAGTTGGGTCAACGGTGTTGTAGTGACGGATTCACGGGGATGGGTTAACGTGGTTAAGGAAAGAATAGTGAAAAGGCGATCGCATTGTAAGGAGCCCGCTACCCACCACCCTTTGCTAAACCGCTCCCTTACCCACCCTTGCTAATCCCTCATAAGAATCCCTCCCGCCGACCCAACTTCCTCTCCTTTCATTTTCTCCGGGTATTCCCTGCTTGAGTTTTTTCCCTTCATTGCCTCAAACAGACCTCTCACTTTCATCTCTCTCTCTTATGGAGCGCGTCGGTACACGTAAGTCCAATCCATCTCCTATAGCAGTTTCTTAACCTTTTTACCCATTCGTAAATATATTCATGGTGTGTGCTTTCAGAAATTTGTCAACTACCTGAAGATGACTAGGTGAGTTAAAACTTAGGATGCTCTGAGGGTGAAAATCATTTGAGAAAATTATATTTGTTTTCTTTTCAGTATCTTACAAGTAATGGCATTTCATTTATGTTATTGAATTGATATTTAAAGGTACTGGTGACATCAAAACGAATGTAAGCCATTCTCATTAATTGCCATCCTATTTTCAAAATACATTCTCTTTTTTGCCATATTCTGCGTAAGATTTGGCGCAGCGACTTCGATATAGAACAATATCAGTTTTCCAGTTTTGTTTAATATATTGTCGATGAATCTAATTGTGTTTTCATCTATGTATATTCCTTTACTTTTCGTCGAGATCATCGTAAATTGATATAATTACATTGTGTGCTCAGTATTGCGAAATAAAAATGCAAAGCCTCTGGAGACTCAAGCTTAAATTAATCCATCCCTCAAACATAATGATCTAGTATGTCACTCAATACAAAGACATTGCATTGCGCACAAAGATATTACATTGCAGAGCTTTTTGTAAAAACTCATGAAATCATGCTGATTTTAAACTCAAGCTTTAATTTCATTGTAAGAAGCTATAAAGAATGATATTGGGAGAATAATTCCCTTAAGGTAACTCCTTAAAATAATATATTGATTTTTTTAGAATATCAGTTCCGATCTATTTGTAGGAGAGTAACTACTAATGTTATTTCTGGCGCATCAGAGAGTCAGATGAGGAAGAGTGTCAACAAGTTGTAATTTGCCAAGCAGGCATGTTATTTTACAGGCTGCACATTGTCATAAAACGTTCCTTTTCGCACCACCCTCCTCGGGGAGTAAAGGCGGAGGGTGTTGTTCGGGGTGGTGGAGGAGAGGGTGAAAGGAAAGAAGGGAATCCCAAATGTTGCTTTTTTATGGAAAACTTGCATGTCACCCCGAGAACCCGCATTCTTTCTCAAGAGTTGAAAGACGTTCATAATTTGCAGCATGATTCCGAAAATTATCCAAAGAAAAACAAATGTGTCGCAGTTACGCGTGAACTGATCCATTCTCTCGATTCAATATCCTCGCAAAATCTTCAGTTTGGAATCTTTAGACATCAGTGACAATATGCATAGCCTGAGAAAGTTGAATTCGAGGAGTTAATGTCCACACAACTGGAACAATCCAACGGGGAACACTGTATTTCCAGGTCCCGCTGCGCGGAGCCGGGCCGCGACTCGCGATCGAAAAATCGAGTTTATTCTCGGCGTCGCAAACATTTTTCGAATATTTTTACGGAATAATCTAGAAATATGTTAAATTTATACTCTGATGAAGTATCCCAGAGACCATTTTCCGAATAAGGAGTATATTGTTTATTTTATGTCAAATGTTGCCTAAAAAAAGGGTCCGCCATTTTGTGACGTAAAAGCACTCAAATATGGGCAAATATGTCTGAAAGTTATGCATAGTATAGGTGAAGTACCCTGTTTACAAATAGTAATGTTTTTTATTTGATAAAAACCCTTTCATTACTCCTATATCTGCTCAACTTTTAAGATTTTCGAAGAAAAATGAGAGCGGGCGCTTTTTTGGAAATTTGGTCGTGTTTGAGCCTCTGTATCTAAGTAACGGGTAAGACCTATGAAAAATGTTTTTCCATTCCATAATCAACAATCATTTGTGTGTATATACGCCAAGTTTCAAGTTGATATCTCAAAAAAAGCAATTTTGGACTTTTGTCCGGCGATTTTCGATTTGGGCCCACTGTGCGCCGGGTGGAAAAGTTCTCCCAGATGTGATGCACTCCATCACACAAAGAAACCCTCGACGCCTCCCGTCGCCTCATGTGTGATCTTGGCCTCTAGATGCTACAACCTTTTCGCCGCTTTGTCTTCCCAATAGGCGATATTATACAAGTGAGCTCTTATTTTGGCAGCAACGTAGACCAGGCAATTGAACTTCCAGAGCAGTGTTTCACAAACAATTTCGAGTCACCGCCCCCCTTGGTTCCACAAAACGCCTCCCAACCGTGGGCTCTAAAATCATACTAGACTACCCGACCAAATCAGGAAGATTATAAAAATAAATGAAAAACAATTATGATTAAATTAATGCTTATTTCAAATGCAGTAGATTGATATTTTATTGATCCCAGGACATGTATAGGTCTTTCTACTCCCCCAACTGCGGGGAGGAGGGGTTCTCGTTCTCGCCCCCCCCCTCCCTGAGGGGGGGCGCCGTGTTGCCATATTTCCCTCAAGTTCGGACTTAGAACATTTTCGGCTCCGAGGTGGTAAGTTTTTTATGAACAGGGCTCCGAGGTGGTAAGTTTTTCATGAACAGGACTGTACCATTCGGTCAAGATCCTGTCTCCAACATTTACCAAAGTTGTTGCAAGTTGATTTACCAAAAGCCCCCATACCGCCTCTATTACTTATCGCCCCCCCCCCTAGATCATGGCACCATACCCTTAAGGGCGGTAGCACCCACTTTGGGAACCACTGGCCTATGGGTTCGACTGGTAGCGGCTGTCAAGTTAGGTGGTGGAGAGGCTGCCTGTGTCGGGGAGGGTGGTCTGGCCGGTGGTGTATTCCTCTGAACTTGCGGTTTGTGGAGAGTTTCCTTTTTCCGCAGGTGGTTGGCATAATCGCACAGATTCTGCTGCGATAGGTGGTCGTGTGGTTCTGGATGCATCTCACACCACAAAGAATGCATCCTTACAAAATAACCCTCAGCCAACGAGGCTCGCTTGCAGCATGGCATGCGAGGAAGTCGCCCCTTAAAGCCATTTTTTCACGGGGCACGACATTCCACAACTTCAATCTGCATTTCTTTCTCAATCGGGCGTGCAATCATTTTCGAATTAGAGCAGGGACTATTTTGCCATCTTGCAATTCACGGCTTTACACGATGCAATTTGAAATGCACGTCCGACCGTACATCAGATAGTGCAATTTCGTGCCCCGTGTAAAACGGGCTTCCGTCCAATTAAGCGGTGTTGTTCTTTTTACCACTCACAACGCTACTAAGGACCCCATCGAAGAGGGTGTGGGTTGCTTTCCTGGTCCGTTTTTTTGGAACCAGTGTCACTGGGTGTTGGGCGGTTAGCCCCACACGCAGACGTCCACCATTAGCTGGCAAAAGCCATTACCGGGTACGCTAGTGGTCCGGCTTCCGTACCCGTATTTTTATTATAAATGATTAATTGTTACAGTTGTAACATGCCCCTCCGAGTCCTCGGCAAGCATCAGGTTTCATTGCCGTCATAATGGCCGGAGACTCGAGAGGGGTTTGGCAGTAATCGTTGCCACGTCCGACGCCCATCGGATGAGTGGCTACGCTGCTGTCGGGTCATGCGTCCGCAGTAGACGGAGTGACCCCAGGATGACGGCCTTCTGCATGCGTGCAATTAGTGATTCCGCCTGTGCCACGCAGGACGGAATGTACTTGATGTTGTTTAAAAGCGAGCCCTTGACTCCTTCGAGCACACCTACGATGAGGACCACTAGTTTCACAGTGTGCCCGGGGTACATCTGTCGAAGTTCGAAAAGCAGGTCTTGATATTTCGTCCGTTTCTCCACCTCTTTCGCATCCATGTTAGTTTCAGCCGGAGCCGAAAACTCGATCACAAACATGGAGCGTGAGGTGGTCGAGGAGAACGATATCAGGCTTGGTCGCCTCCAACTGCCTGGTGGTGGAGGAGTAATTCCACCAGATGGTGCATTTATCGTTCTCCACGACGGAATCAATATCTCCAGGGGCATAGGGCAGCACAGGTGTTTCTTCGATGCCATAATGGTGTCGAAGGTGAAAGTATAACACCCGCAGGGCCGCGTAGTGCCGAGCTAAATACGCTGACCTGGCGTAATAACTACAGCTGGAGAGAAGGTGACCCAACGACTCCGGCTGGGCTCGGCACGCCCTACATCTCGTGTCCGCGACCTCCACCTTGAATATAATGCGACGGTACACGAGTGTTTATGACACCATCCTGGCACGCGAGTACAAAACCCTCGGTCTCTGACTTCAGACCGGCAGAGCGTAGAAAGGCAAACGTCAGCTCCTTCGATAACCCATGCTTTTCGATGTTTCGGTAGAAACATCCATGCAAGGGCTTATCGGTATGCACCTTGAGCAAGGCCTTCTGCTCGGCTTTTTTATTTCGAGCTTGAGGACGTCTGCCTTCAATGACGAGATGGTCATATCATTGTCGCATCCGTCGGATGACGGGTCGAAGTCGAGACCGGTTTCGTCCGCTGACCTCTTTGCCGCCTGGAAGAGAAACGCCCCTGCTTTTCAACACTCGGCATGCTGTACCCAGGACAACTCTGTTGTGGAGACACTCCAGACTCAATAGTCCTCTACCACCTACATTGCGAGGGAGATACAATCTGGCGACGGAAGATTTCGGATGAAGACTTCTATAGATGGTCATCAGCTTCCTCGTTCCCCTATCGAGGTTCTGCAACTCGTTGAAGTTCCACTTCATGCATCCGAAGGTATATAGAGTGTAGGAACCGCGAACACGTTCGTGGCAAGAACAAGGTTCTTGCCAGACAGCTCAGAACTCCAGATGTTCCTGAGAGTCTGTCTGTATTTTGCGGTGAGCCTTTCCTTCACTGCTGCAACCTCCTGCATTCGGCGTTGGGGGATGCTGAGATATTCATAGCTATCACCGTCCTCGAGGTGACAAATTACTCTCCTGCCAACAAGTTGCACGTCTTCCTTGATCTCCGAAAATCTTCCTCTCGCCAGGTGGATGGATGCACTCTTTTCCAATCCGAACTCCATCCCTATGGCCTCACTGTATTCCAGTACGGTGTCCAGGGCAGTACGAAGCTCTTTTGCATTAGAAGCATAAAGCTTCAGGTCATCCATGTAGAACAAATGGGTGACCTTATGCTTCCTGTCACCTGGAACACCGCACATGTATCCTCTACCTTGTCGCAGCCTAAGGGACAGGGATAGGAGGGAAATACAAAACAGTAAGGGGCTCAAGCTGTCGCCTTGGAAAACGCCGCGGTGCTATGTTACCAACTATGTGGAAACAGACCGCTTGCCTGAGGTCAGAACAAAGTGCGTTTTCCAGAGTGGTAACAGGTGTTGGATGCAGGAGTGGACTTTTGACAGGAGTGGATATTACAGCTCTGGGTGGACTTTCATCAACTTCAGCATGGCGATCAAAAGCCTTCTTGTAGTCCACCCAGGCCATTGATAACGTTCGCTTATGACGGATGGCATCCTGGCATATGCACCTATCAATGAGCAGGTTGTCCTTGCATCCCGCGATTCCCTGCTTTGAGTCCCTCTGCTCGTACACCTCCTCCCACACAGGCTGGATGTGGTGGATGATAAGGTCACTCAAGATCGAGGTGAACGCCTTATATACTGTTGAGGCAGGTTATGGGGCGACAGTTCTTTGGATTGGACAAGTCTCCCTTCTTAGGTATCAGAACTGTGGGTCCCTCAGTCATCCAAGGTGGAATTGGTTCTCTACCATTTAGAGAGGACGTGAAGATTCTGGCGAGGTGTTGGTGGAAGTCAACTTCTTCCACCAGAAGTTATTCACAGCATCCATTCCTGGAGCCGAAAAATTCCTCTTGCCAGAGAAGGCCTTCTTCACTTCACTTTCGGTGACTGAAAGAGGTCCATCCACATCTTGTAGGTGGTGGTCACATAACTGTTTAAAAGAGGCCTATGGCCGGAGTTCTCCGTTCACTTGGCTTCGATGTTTTGTAGATCAATATCATTATTCTCTTTTTATACTCCATGACATGACACTGAAGTTGATTTACCAAGTAAATGACTTGTCCTACACTTGTGTTCAACTTGTCCTTGGACTAATAAAGATTAACTAGGAATGTTTACATTATACACTGTGCCTACTCTGTACGTAGAACCTTAAGAGAGGTGGCATTTATGACGAATTTTTCAAAACTTTGACCCTAATATCTTGGAAACTATAGGACCTAGGAAATAAATAAAGAGATTGCATGGATTAATAATTTAAGGTAGTAGTAGGTAGTGATAAAAGTTGCATGAAAATCCGAGTTGGTGGGAGTCATGTGCTGCGTGAAGTGACGCGAAATGGCCCTAAAGTTATTTGTTAGTATGTACTACCTAGCTAGTAAAACATTTTTAAAATTAATAAATTCACAATGCCCATCAAAATGCCACTATTTTTCTTTCCCAGTATCACAGAGTACATGTTTGGGCTCAATAAAAAAGATAAATCGATAATTCCTCTGCCATTACTGATAATTTTATTTAACAAAGTTATGTTTTGGAGCTTAAAATTTGTTAATACATTTAATTGGGACCTACATTTTTCGCATTTGTGATTTTCTCATTTTTTACTTGAAAAGCGAGAAATCTGGTGTTTATTAAAAATAACATGATTTTGAAATATTTTTGTCATTTTGCCACATATTATAGCCAAAGGTAAGGGACATCCTTCTTTTTGACTTGACTGTGGTAATTGAGTCCCAATCTATGCACCAAAGAGAGTGAAATTAAACATGAAAAATTCATTGGAGTTGACCAGGATTCAAACCCGGATCTCCCAATTGCCACACCTGCAATGGTGCCGGCGGCATAGCCGTCCAACACATCTGACCGTGGTCAGGTGTGTCACACCACCAATCCATCATATTTCAAGGCGGATTTCACCCTCTTTGGTGCATGTCTTTGCACCCATACGTGTGACTGCGTATGCACCACAATGTTTGTGCAATCGCAATGATTGGAAAGAAGTCGCAAGCTGTTTTGACCTCCTTCCCTAACACAGTGACCGACAGTATCTTTGAAAGGCTTTTTAATCAGAGTATTTAAACCTTGCAATTTTTATGCCATTGCTCTATCAATAAGAACTAGGCCCTCGCGCATTTCAGCCATTCTATTTTTGTCATTTTTTTTCAGGTGACACTTGACAGCGTCAAGTACGAGGGGTTCCCCTTTGACGTAGTAACAGACCCAGGCACTTACCTCAGATGACATTCTGCCTATCAGACACAGGTTCACCATTCATCCTTCCTTCAATGCCTGACCTCACGCAAAAGATTAACCTTGATCCCTCTGATGATAGCTTTTACTTTGCTATGATCAGAACCTTAAAACTACATAATGAAAAAGGCATTTTCTTAGCAACACTCTTATATGCCAACTAATGCTTACTTAGAAAGTTTTGCGTGGTCTTAACCCTTGACACTTCAACGGCTTTCTTTATTATACCTTCTTGACTGATGGGAAAGCCCTCTTTTGTTTTTCAACCACCAAATCACGGCCATTTTAGAGATCTTCCCCTCTTCCTTGTCAAGGTTCTCTAAATGCCTTCCTATTTAACATGTTTAACAATATGTAATCGTACAGATGCTTAAACGCTAAACTTCTTCGAAGTTTGAACATCGTTTTTTCCACCTCCCGAGCCAAGGGTTCTGATACTTGACTCACCCTAGCCCAGCGCCAAAGTTCAGCTGATTTAAGATGTGGTTTTAAAAAAAACCGTCCATATATGTAGTAATCATGCCAATTGAGGGCTGTTCTGGTTAAAAAATTTCAATCCTTTGGCGCCTTCAAAGAAATACTGGCAACGCATGGCTATACATGCTATGCGATGCCCAGAGCCGTGCGAGTTGCACCCCAGAGCTTTTTCATCTCCCTAACTCCGAGCACTTCAGGGCAGTCACATGACTACATAAGGATGAACATTGGAAGACACTGGTTTGAAATGACTTTCATCCTTATCATACTCATTATTCCTAGCTGTTTAGGCAAAATATAAGATCAGATTATATTCCACCACCCAGCATCCATTTTCTGCTAAAGCTCTAGAGGTGTCAGCTAAACAAAAATATCACATCACATTAAAAGAAATATATTGTATGATTGCAAAACATCAGTTTCAGGCAAAAAAAAACTTAAATCTTGGCTGGCATCCTCAGAGTTATCCCCTAGGACTTTTACTGGGGTTCCCCCGAGCGTTCAGCCTCCAAATTACACCCTGCTATCAATCACATTCTCACGGGAAGTTTCTCACAGCCAAGGAGCAATTGCAATAATCACATCAGAGCTGGACCTTAGTCGAGGAGCGGTTAATTGCTTCACAATCTTTGTCAACACCTGGCAATGACGAGGGCTTCTTCAAAAAATAATTGAGGGTGCAAAGGTGAATTAGAAGATATTGAGGCCTGCCTGGAATTGACCTTGATGAGAAATTTTGCAAAACTTTGTATAGCTCATCAACTTGATACGTAGTAACTAGTGAAAATGTTTACCCTGTCCCAGGTTGACATTTTGAAATTTTTTGGGTGATTTGAAATAGAATGACCCTTGAGTAGTTGAAAACACAAAGCTGATTCCACGTAGAAAGTTATTTGGTTACACTGAATTTTTAAGTTGAAGGCAAATGTTTTCAATTTTTCAATGCTATGAAATTCCCTTAAGTTGAGCGGGAAATTATCAGATTTTCTTTCCAAATTGCCTTCATTGTATCTACTCTGTGTGAATTACTAAACCCACAATTTAAGGGCTTAATAATGAAATTTTAAATCTTTTTATTAAGCCATTCAAAATCAACTCCCCTGGCATTATGAACTGATGAGCATGTATCAATTCCTGAAAACTTTCATTTAAGTCTTCTATAGCCCCTTTTGGTCCTTTTTATGTAGTGAAATGGGTGTCACTGGAATTGCCATCAACTATCAAGGATTATGAATTTTTCTTTATGTCTGTCACACAATTAGATTTAACAAATATCTTCATCTCTTCCTAGGCATCACTGCAAAATCCAGCGAACATACCAGTTGTCCTAGCATCTTCCTGCGTCCTCTACCAAACTCTAAAAAAGTGCACACGGTATGACCACAGCAAGAGCAACATGGATTGCTTGCCGAAAGCTTCAACCAATTACCTATATGACTATGAAAAGCACGAACAGATTTTTCTGCCCCTAGGCATGGTGGTTAACGCAGTGTTCAAGAACAAGGGGTGGTTGTACGTGCAAACCCCACATGGGGAAGAGGGTTATGTGTCTGCGAGGGTGTGCCTGCCTCTCGGCATCTTGCCCCCACCACCTCCTCCCTCGCCGCCCCCACTCATAAGACCCATCCCCAGTGCTCCATCATGCCGGACGACAAGAGATGCTTACTGGGGACGCCTGAATGCCTGCCCTCCAAACAAAACGGACACCGAGAAGCTTAGGGACACAGTGTCGGAGGGTGGAGAGCTCAGGACGAGGGCAATGCACAAGAGGAGAAGGGGCGTGGTGAGCGGAGGGGGGTGCCGTGGACATATGCGGCCAGAGGAGGCTGCTGTGGACCGACTCTTTCTCAAAGCTACAGCTGCTACCTCTGTCGCTTCAACCTGCGGAGGCGGAAGGAACAGACAACGCAGTAAGTATGGCGGTGGCGTCCAGAGGGAAACATTGCTCCTTATTCGTTCCGATTACCATGGTGCAGGCTGTGACACCATATCTGTGGACAAGGGGGATGTGGTGGCACTGGTGAGTCACCCGTTGGACGACTGGTTTTGGGTGCGCACCCACGACGGGACGGAGGGATTCATTCCGTCAGCTGTCGCTGGACATGGGTTCATCTAGAAAGTGACTTCAATTGGAGGCAGATGCACCTAAACGGAGTTGTGACTGTATTGATTTAAAGGCTGAATAATTTAATGGATCAATTTTTCCAATGGAGAATGGTTGATGCTACAGTTATTTCAAACCACAATTTACCATTTGTTAATCAATGTGTAATGAAACTACCTCAAATATTGATGAATTTCTTTCCTGAGATTAGACTCTCCACAAAATGTGGAACAGAGATTGTGTTCGCTTGATGTGCAAGGTTCTTTGTATGTATGCATGTACATGGATGAATTTGAAACAAAATATAAAAAGGTTTATTTTTAAACAATGACATAATGTACAAAGAAATTCGTTAAAATGAAAGAACTTGATCCCGATAGCTGAAGTTGGAGCAAAGGTCAATTTTTGCACTTGAACCTGCAATGCTCAGTGCCTAAAAAGTAAAAAAATTCAATTAGTTAAATCTAGACGCATTGACAACACATATATATTTGAATGAATTTCTCTCGGGTTTCCAACCGGGTTAAGGTCTGCATAATGTACACCGACGTTTCGTTGGGAGACTTTCCCAACATCTTCAGGGCTGATGATCAGCCCTGCCCTGAAGATGTTGGGAAAGTCTCCCAATAAAACGTCGGCGGACATCATGCAGACCTTAACCCGGTTGGAAACCCGAGAGAAATTCATTCAAGTAATTCACCGGGAAAAACTTAGATCCTTCAACACATATATATATAAGAAAAGATTGGTATGTTTGGAAGAGAGGACCCGAGGTAAATTGGGAAAGAAGCAAATCATTCATTCGACATGGTTGACATGAAACAGAAAAATGTTCACTGAAAGCCCTTTAACATGATCTCCTGATGAAGGAAATGACATTGAAGAATGTCCGAGTAGTTTTAGTTTTATCTCCAGCGTAGGGTTTTGCAGCTGTTTGCAGCAATAAGTAGCTATCGAGTTATGCAGTGTTTGGAGCATATGTCTCAATGTTTCTCTTGTGTTGTTGTGAGCATTTCCATGAGCAAAGTGAGTGTTGCAATGAGTTCTGCCATCTATTAAAACCCATGTTTTGGCTGTCAAGTGCTGCAACCATAGGAGATATTTCATTCTTTCCCTCAATTGTAGGGATTGCTGAGTTTTTTTTTAAATATCCCACTGCCTCCTTTCTCTTCTTCGTCGTTGGCCTCAGCTGAGTCTGCAACATCACTTTGCCCACCCAAGAGGCATTTCCAGGCATGGGAGATGTGGAAGCCAACATCATGGTTAAAGGTATTGGGCCATTTCACAATCACAAGTCCTTTGGTATCAAGCTACGTAGGCCAAATTCTTTTCTTGCCAATACCTTTGTTTTTTCAAATTTTATTTTATCCATGGATATATGTTACATAAAATGTTTGGTAATAGGTGATTTTTCCCAATATTTGTTTTTTCCATCTCTTTAATGCTCTTGAATACTAGTTTGTACTAGCCATCAGGTTTTCCCCACATAACTCCCACGTCAGCTGTAAGGTACCTTACATACTTCTTCTGACAAGGACCGTAGTTTATCTTTTGCCAATGAAAATATTTTTTAGAGTTTTCCTGCGATGCCAAAGTGGGTGGAGACATTTAATATTTTCAGGATTCAGGCTACTCCTTCTGTTTAACCTGTAATGTATGGTAGTACGGCAAAAGTTCATCTTTTCATTTTTCTTCATCCTGTTTTCCTTGGATAAGTAGATGCACCATCGAACCCCCGGCCTGCCCCCCCTCCCCCCCCCCCTTAGCTCTCTACAAAATCCAAATTAATCTTTAATTGACAAGTCATATTCACATGGTAGCAGCAATCGGAAAAATAGGAAAAACGTATTGACAGTACTGAAAATAGGGAAATTTTACAATCAATAATTGAAACAGTAATTTTGTGTGGTAGACAAAATCTACCCTTTCGTGGCCGTAGGGACCACAGTGAATTTGATCTTTTGTCGAAGCCTTCTGACAATGAAGGAAATTTGAAAGCACTGCTAAGATTCAAAGTTCAGTCAGGAGATCATGTTTTACAGAATATTTCAACTCTTGTGCAAAAAATGCTACTTATACAAGCTGGAATGTTCAAAATCAAATTCTTCATACTTGTCAGGAAATTATTCTAAAGCAAGTAGTTAGTGAAGTTAATGAAGTGAAGTGTTTTTCAATGTTGGCAGATGAGATGGCCGACGTATTTAATGTGGAACAACTTACACTCTGTGTTAGATATTTAAAGGAAATAGAGGGAAATGGTTATAATATATATGAACAATTTCTGCAGTTGATGCCCTTACAAGCAACAACAGAGCAATCCCACAGGGCCTTGCTGCTTGCAACATAAACATGGATTATTTATGTGACCAAGGATATGACCGTGGTGGCGCTATGAGTGGACTATACAGTGGTGCACAGTCTTATATCAAAAGTCTATATCCTAAAGGGTTGTGCGTCCACAGTGCGTCACACAATCTAAATCTTGCGATACCCAGGCTATGAGGCACTGTTTTGCCACAGTTAAAAAAAATTATTACTTTTTTAACATGCCCAAAAGACAAATTGTATAAACAAAACACATTGATGAGTCCAACTTGGATTCAAATAAAAAGAAGAAACTTAAAATACTGTGTCGAACTCATTGGGTTGAATGGCATAATACCATTTTTGTCATGGTTTTGTTTTTTCGAACCTGTATTCGAGTCACTTATTGAAATACAGGAATGGAAAGATTCTGACAAGTCATCAAATGCTAAGATGCTGCTTCACGCAATTTTGCATTTGGATTTCATCAATGCCCTACTGTCAGCGGAAAAGGCACTTTGTTACAGCCTACCTTTAAGCAAGAAGCTTCAAAAGTAAACAATGGACCTACCGTCGGCCATCGAGTTTGTCAACACCATAACTACTGCAGTGGAAAATATAAGACAGAATGCAAAAGAAGAATTTCACAAGATTTTTGAAGAGGCTGTTAATGTTTCGGACAAATATGGAGAAGTGGCAAAAATGCCTCGAATAAGAAATAGCCAAACACAAAGGTCTAATAATACCTCAGGATCAGACATGACTGCCAATGACTATTACAGAATTTCAATATTCATACCTTGGATTGACTCGTTCCTAAGCTCTTTGCGGAAAAGATTCTTAAAGCATAAGGATATATTGAAAAGTTTTAAGTGTCTAATGCCAAATAAGCCATTATCTAATAAAGACGATAAAGAAGACGTCATGACTCTTTTTGCACACTATTTAGCGAGTACCTTAAGTAAATCTTGTTTGTCAGAATTAGAACTATGGTATGCTCACAGGTATTAAAAAGAGAGTTCTGCTTGCAAAAATGCTCTTGAGCACTTATTGGTGTGTGATAAAGATTTGTTCCCTAATATCCACAAAATCCTTAAAGTTTTTGCAACACTTACAGTGTCCACTAGTACTGCAGAAAGGTTGTTCTCTACCCTTGTCGCAAAGAGGGTGCTAATGCAAGGAAGGGTCCAGGTACCTGCTTCCCGGATTCCGAGGGAAAGGCCTGCTGCATTGGGTCCCGAAGACCCCTGCTGCATTGGGTCCCGAAACGTAGAAGCTGTGTACTTGCGACGCCATAAAGGGGGGAAGCATAGCATCGCAAAAATGTGACGTTCGTTCATTTGCATAGAATAATCTCCGTCGCATATTTTCGACGTTCGTCTTCCTGGTCAGGAAATCTTTCGCATATTTCCAACGTTCGTAGCAAAAGGGTTAAAGGTCATGTATTCCACATAAACTAGAAAGGGATTATAATGGGTATTGAGACTTATTAGCCTCTAGTACTTAAATAAAACTGCAGTAGTTGTACTGTCCTCTTAAATTTTAATGTAAAGTATTACACAAAACGTGTTTCGACATTTCTTAGGGCGTCATCATCAGGTCTACACAATTTATGTCTCCAATGGGAATATTTATACATGAGCAAAAGGAAAGAGGGGGGGGGATTCTTGACCAATGAAGGAGGAAGTAGTAAGGAATGGTGGTATGGTTGATGGTGAATAACAGGGGGGGGGGGGTGTTGTTACAAGACATGTGGGAGTGTGGCCTATGGAGGGAGGGGGGGTTCTTGTGAAATGTGTAGATAAGCAGAGGAAAGAGGAGTAGGGGGGGGGGAAATAAGAACAGGCTTGGGTTGTCAGGTGGACAAGGATAGAATGGGGGAGTGAACATCATATTCAACATAATTAAGAAGTTTTATTTTCTTCTTTCTCTTGATGATCTCCCACTATTCCAAGGTGTCCAGGCGTCGTCCCTTTTTCTCGTAATGGTGGATCTTCTCGTCCAAGTTTTAACAATGGGACTCCTCTATCAAGTGTTTGGCAAGGTGGGATCACTGTTTAACAAACACTTCCTATCTTCATTGATGCGGATTTCAAAATTTTGCCCCATTTGACCTATATACACACCCTCACACGTGTTGCAAGTCACTTCATATACCCCGGATTTCTTCATGGGATCATATGGGTCTTTGGAATTATTAAATATGTCCCTCAGTGTGAGTGGAGTGTAAAAAGGTGACTTTATATTTTTCCCTGGGAAAGTTCCGAGCTGCTTTGTACGACCCCCCCCCCCTAACAGATACAGTAACCTAGTCCTCCTTTGTTTTTTCTTGCAAACCTGGGCGGAAGTGATATTTTGTACATATTTTCATTTTTATCTTGGCCCTGGGTCCTACAAAGCAGCTCGGAACTTTCCCAGGGAAAAATATAAAGTCACCGTTTACACTCCAATCACACTGAGGGACATATTTAATAATTCCAAAGACCCATATGATCCCATGAAGAAATCCGGGGTATATGAAGTGACTTGCAACACGTGTGAGGGTGTGTATATAGGTCAAATGGGCAAAATTTTGAAATCCGCATCAATGAAGATAGGAAGTGTTTGTTAAACAGTGATCCCACCTTGCCAAACACTTGATAGAGGAGTCCCATAGTACAAACTTTGACGTGAAGATCCTCCATTACGAGAAAAGGGATGATGCCTGGACACCTTGGAATAGTGGGAGATCATCAAGAGAAAGAAGAAAATCAAACTTCTTAATTATGTTGAATATGATGTTCACTCCCCATTCTATCCTTGTCCACCTGACAACCCAAGCATGTACTCCCTTTCCCCCCCCCTACTCCTCTTTCCTCTGCTTATCTACACATTTCACAAGAACCCCCCCTCCCCCCATAGGCCACTCTCCCACATGTCTTGTAACAACCCCCCCCCCCCCCCTGTTATTCACCATCAACTATACCACCCCCCCTTCCTTACTACTACCTCCTTCATTAGTCGAGAATC